>JAVYIG010000875.1:0-429132 GCA_035222895.1 Strongylocentrotus droebachiensis | reverse complement strand
AAACGCTATTGGTGCCCTTGAGACATCCAGGGATTTCTTGCTCACAATAGAATCACACTTTTGCCAACACCACAATCTTTCTCTTCAAACAAGGGTCGGGATATACTGTACTTGACACAGTTTATACCGTTATTGCATGGACAGCTGTTGAAAGCTATTAAAAACCTAGGTGCATTGTTGGCAGGGGCGGCGATCCCAGGGGAGGGGGGGGGGGGGGCATGTACAACTTGAAGCTCTGGATGGCCCAGGAGTGCAACGTTTAGACTAACAAAAATGAAAAAAAATCTTCTCACTCGGTTGCTACGCTCCCTAGCATAATCTCCTTCAAAATTTACTAGTAAATATTGTAGAATATCTTGCATTTTGTCCCCTCCCACCTGTCATGAAAAGAAATCACCGCCCCTGGTTGTTGGTGTTGTCCTGAGGAGTATTTATGCAAACTGTAGTGTACACAGTGGGGAAGAATATACACTAGAGCTTAACAAAAAAACACTACAAAAACATTTAGCTCTGAAAAGATCACCAAGAAGAAATATCAGATTACCTAGACAATTTTAATCATAGCTGAATTTGTAATCCTCCATACAATGTATAAATTGCATCATAGTCTTTGTTGTGGCCCTTATTACCACTTAATTATAAGTTAGCTTGAATTATTGACATTTGTTATTACTTGAATATCAGCAGACTCTGCAGGCACATGATTCTCAACAGATATCCCTACTCTTACCCAGTCCAAAGTACCTCTACCAATCCTTGTCATATCATATCCATACAGTTCAAATCTTCCCGGACAGCTTCATCTAGCAAATGATAGAACTGGTTTGCCATCACCATTCCCCTCCTGTTCCTTGTTGTTTGTCCTTCCAACATCCACACTGTCCAGAGTCTCTTGCACTTTGATCTCATGCTCCTTCAGTCGTCTGAGCTGGTCATCATATTCAGGTCCCAGGGTCCACAGCTTCTCAAGCTCGTAGAACTCTCTAGTCTCCTCTGACATTATATGCAGCGCAATATTACCTGTTCATACACAAACAACACATTACATGGATTTCATGAGTTGGCATATCTACTGGTGACATCTTGGTGTCGAAGTTTCAAGGCTTATATTGCCTACATATACTTTTACTATGAGGAGAAAGTTTCAAGCGATGACTTCAACAAGTTCAAATATCTCCATCAAGCACTTTTAATATTGAAGAGCAAATAAGGAAATACATATACATCTGATATTACCAGACAGTAATGGTGGCCAGCGGCCACAATAGTTCATGGTTTCAGATGGAACAGGGGTACAATAACATGGTCCTACCTAGGAGTCATTATGAGTATTATGAACACAAAGGTAGGCAAATCCATTTCATTCTTCATGGAGTTCAAAATATGTTTTGTAAACAAAGTTATTGGCATGATATGCCATCTTGTTGTTTCTCTCCACATCATCCTCTGTCGATCAGTAATTTCCTATCCTTCTGGGTTGTCTGTTTTTTGTTGTTGTCAGAACTTTGTTACAATATACCCCCAGTCCCCCATTACTATTTCTTTCATTCTTTCTCCTGGATTTAAATTCTTCACAATTTCCTCTTTTTAAAACAACAACCCCATTTCCTCATGTATGAGTACACACTGTTACCCAATCAGAACACTGTCAAATGAAAAAGCTCCACAAGTTTCTACTCTTACCGAAGTCAACGCATATCCAGTCATCTGTGCCTTCCCCTTCCACGAGGACAAATGGATCCTCTCTGGACTTTCTGGATTTATACTGAAGATGGTGAAATGCAAGAATTGAAGTAACTAGATGAATTTGACGTCATCATTATATGTCACTGTGACTAAATCAATTATCACTTTAATACATTGGACATTGCACAATTTTTTAATCATCTATGATGAAAAAATCTGTCACTGTAATTTAGGGATGGTTGCCAGGTAACTTTCATTTTAATTTAAAGTTATTAATAATAATGACAACAAAGAGGAGGATGATGATACTACTACTACTACTCCAAAGAAGAACGAGAAGGAGAAGAAGAACAAGAACAAGAACAAGAACAAGAAGAAGAAGAACAACAACAACAACAACAACAACAACAACAAGAAGTAGAAGAACAAGAAGAAGAACAAGAAGAAGAACAAAAAGAAGAACAACAACAAAAACAACAACAAAAATAATTATACTAATGCTGGTACTACTCATTTAAATAATAAAATGATAAATAATAATTATCACAATAATTAACTATTGATAGGGACAAATTTTTCAAAACATATCCAGTATTGTGTTTAAGCCAACAGTGTAGATAAAAGACTAACCTGTTGATTGATATGGAGAGCCATTGCCTTGAGATGTCTAGGAGATCTACCGGTCACAACCACAAAGTAGTCAACATATTGTTTCTTCTTGGGGATGTTAATGACACAGATGTCTTGGGCATTCTCCTCTCTCAGAATGGAGACAAGATCATCGATGCTTAATACAAACTTCTTCTCACGCTGTTCTTCTATGAAAAACAAAAGGAGAGGGACAACGAAAGTAGATATATGAACAAATATATAACATGTACTTTTACAATTTACAATTATTTACATTATGGCCTTCCTCTCCATAGGATGAATCTGAAGAAGATAAAACACCAATTTGTGAATTTGCACATTCAATATTAAACGTTGTTTTAAAAAAAGACACTCCCAAGTCATAGACATTGAACAAATTTACAGTTTAGTCATTTTGTGTATTGGAACAAATGAGAAAGTTGTAGAGCCCTTTGGCATGGTGTAATGACAGATACAAAATTTTGAAATACTCACATAACTTTTCGTTTGTTTGTCTGAGCTTGTTGAAATTTTCACAAGTTTGCTTCTCTAATGTTTCTTGCTAGTTTCAGTGTAGTTAGCTATTACTAGTTGGATCTCCATTTAAAGGTACTATGTCCCTTTTGCAGCCAACGGTTAAGCCAACCTCAAATGCTGTAGAACTTTGCAGGAATTATGAATATGTCATGTACATGTATGTCCTATCTGTGAAATTTAAACGTTAGCAGTGTCCTCATATTCAAATCATGCAAGGAAACCCGTTTAATTGCTACATGTAGACTTCACTGTCAGACACTATTGAGTGACTGACTGGCTTGTTTTCTTCTTTGGTAATAACATACATGAAAAGAGTTGTAAAGGGTACATGAGCATTTGTCTACATCAATAACCCACTTCTTGTGATGGCCAAGATTAAACTGATTGAATCTTTGCGCAGCATAAAACGTATGACCATTCGGTACAATTGTCTGAAAATCAAGACTATTACTTAAAGTCGATTTGACAACTAATAGTCATTATTTTCCCACTTGAAGATATTTTCAAGCCCCACCTTTTTAAGGGAACTTCTAAATTAGTATTATCTTTCAAATGCAGGATACAAGAGAGAGAGAGAGAGAGAGTTGGAATTTAACTTTTTCATTTTTTTGGCCTGCAAATGGGACATACAGTGTAGTACCTTTAAGGAAAAGTCTAGGAGTCCCCCTCTTTGAATGAAAAACTCAATGAAAAAAATTACGTAGAATACTAGTACCTGGCATATAATTTCATCCTAGTTTAAGTTCTTTTACAATTACCTCTTTCAGCACTGATTGGTTCAAATGTTTCAACTCCTTCAGTATCAAATGTCTTCATCTTCACATCTCTCCCAAGCTTGGTTCCAGACTTGGACCCATCTTCCATATTTTCAGTTGTCCTGTTTTCTTGATCGTCTGCACCCTGTAGTGCCTCAAAATCAGATGTATTTCCCGCAAGTTTCTCCTTTCCAAAGTCTGATGCAAGCTCACGCAGCAAAGACTTCAACTCTGCATCTTTATTTAAGATTAAATCTGATCTATCATCAGGATGGATCCATTCCTCAATTTCTTCCTCATGGAGCTCCTCTTCAACCAAACCGTCTTTGCTCTCATTGCTATCCTTCGCAAAACAACCAGAATAAGCTCTGAAGGTCCTCCATACCGTCAAATTGTGACACTTGGTTACTTTCCTCGCTCCACTGATTCCTGGACTTATTAATTGGAGATTTACAGAGTACTTGAATGCGAAAGGATCAAAAGTTCCAGACTTACACATTCTTTGAGGTAGAGATGATAAAACCAAATCATTCCTCAAACAACTTTGAACTTTGAACTGATTTTTTACTTTAGATCCACTGAAATCGATTTGCTGTTCAATCCATTGACATTACATTCCACACAAGTTAAATCTTGATCAGGATTTACTTCGCCCAGTCTCCAAAAGTCTGAATGTTGACACTGTAAGGTTGAATAATACCTCGATCTTGATCTAGAGTATTTTGTGTCAAACCTGGTGGTTAAATTGGTGCAATGATCAACATTTGTCACACTCCTCGCCCTCGTGCATTCGCATCCACACAGGCTAGCAATAGACGAAGTACAGCGATAGTTACCACTGAAATACGCCGAAGCTCCGGGGCTCTTCATGCCTGCCGCCGCTGGATGACTGTAATTTGCCGCTCCACACTGTGACTTTGTGGTGACGAATTCCCTGCTTCCCAGTATTGTTCGGTGGTCTAAAACACACATTCGTGTTCTAACTAAATTCATTTTAATGAAAAGATGATAACTCACGTTTGACAAAAGAAATAAAGCTTATTATGGATTTATGCAGATAAACGTGCTCGATCCGAGATCGCTCTTACCCTTGGATACAGGTAGTTTTTATCAAGCCGCTTACAGATATATAATTTTTAATGGTATTTTTGTTAAAAGTGGGACCCACCCTTACAAAAAAAAGTGAATGGTAAATGAAGGGTAATCTGAATGGTGAATGGTAATTGAAGGGTATTTCAGTGGTAGAGTTTAATACAAAGGGTATCTTAATGGTATTTGAATGATACCATTCGAGTGGTGAAGGGTAAGCAAAAAATAATGAAGGGTAAATTGAAGGGTATTTCAGTGGTAGAGTATAATTCAAAGGGTAATTTGAAGGGTATTTCAGTGGTAGAGTATAATTCAAAGGGTATCTTAATGGTATTTGAATGATACCATTCGAGTGGTGAAGGGTAAGCAAAAATGAAGGGTAAATTGAAGGGTATTTCAGTGGTAGAGTATAATTCAAAGGGTAATTTGAAGGGTATTTCAGTGGTAGAGTATAATTCAAAGGGTATCTTAATGGTATTTGTATGATACTATTTTGAGTGGTGAAGGTAAACAAAAATGAAGGGTAAATTGAAGGGTATTTCAGTGGTAGAGTATAATTCAAAGGGTATCTTCATGGTATTTGAATGATACCATTTGAGTGGTGAAGGGTAAAACAAAATGAAGGGTAAATTGAAGGGTATTTCAGTGGTAGAGTATAATTCAAAGGGTATCTTAATGGTATTTGAATGATACCAATTTGGTAAATTTTGAAGGGTAAAATCAATGGTATACCATTCAATTTACCCTTCATTTACCATTCAAATTACCCTTCAGTTTCTTTTGTAAGGGCATGTTTAGGGATTTTTGTGTGAAAAGAGACCCATTAGAGCGACACACCCCCGTATGTCCTTATATGTGAGCAGAGGCGGAGCTCTCGGGGGGCGGGGGGGGGGGGGGCAGGAGGGTCACAGTGCCCCCACTTGTTCAAGTACCCCAAAAGTGCCCCTTTAACTTTGTAAGAAGTGCCCCTTTTTTACAAACAAAGTGCCCCTTTTACTTTGACAAGTGCCCCTATTAATTTCTAAAAGTGCCCCCTCCCCTTTCCACCCCTGATAAGTGCCCCTTTTATTTTGAGATGTACCCCTTTTTCTTCGACAAGTTCCCATGTTCCTTGCAATAAGTGTCCATTTTCCATTCTCATAACAAATCTTTCAACAAATGCACATTTCCCTTATAGTGCCCCCTTTTCATTGTCATAAGTGTCTCTTTTCATTTATGGTCAGCGCCCCTTTTCATTTCTGATAATTACACTTTTAACAATGATACGTGCCCCTTTTCTTTTCTTATAAGGAACCTATCCCTTTTTCAATAATAAAAATCTGAAATCAAATCTGATGGTTGCCTTTTTTCCGTCGACAAATACCCATATTCACATTATCATAAGTGCCCTTTTCATCCTGGTGAGTGCCTCTTTTTTAGGGGTAAGAAGTGCCTCCATTTTCACCTCTGATAATTACCTTTTGTACTTTGACACGTGCTCCTTTTCTTTTCTAATAAGTGTCCCCTTTTCCTTTCATCATTAAACGTGCCCCTAATTTCAAGCGACTAAGAGCAACATCCCCAAAGCTCACGCGCTACGCTAGCTTACATTTATAAATGTTATGATTATGTTACTTATCAAAGGTCTTTTCAGTCTGCTGTTATGAGAATGTGCTTATAACCCCACCAGTATTGGGTTTTTCCTCTTCATAAGATGTAATTTCTCGCAATGCGACCTCACAAATCTTAAATGTTTTCCTCGCTCGCTTTGCTCACTCGCAAATGATTTTTTCGGACCATCCCACCCAACTGCAAGGTATGATGCTTAAGCAATTATGATGTATGAAGGTAAACAAGTATCAAAATCATCCCTGATAATGTAATTACACTATAGGGGGTATATACCAATGTCTAATTTTTAAAAATGTTTTCGCATTGAGATTTCCCGTTGTAGGTGCCCTTTTTTATTAACAGCAAGTGCCCTTTTTTGTTAGTGCTCCCCCCACTTTGGAAGTCGCTCCGTCGTCTCTGTATGTGAGTACCCCCCCCCCCCCCCGCGGGTACTGTATAGGCCAGTGAGCAGCGTAAACTAAGTTTTACACAACTTATTTTTCCCGCTGCAACCGTCATGATGATGAATTATGTTCTATATGAAAGGCTCGGTGCAGCTGTTGAAGAACATATGGACAGTCAACAAAATAATTTCCAGCATGTGTATGGAGAACAAAAAGTACGAACCAGGCGTACTGAGCGCAAAACAAGTACGGATTCACCTGACCAACGACTACAACTAACCACTAATTTATCCGCAACTATTTTTTTGACCTATACTCTTCAAAATGGCAGTGTATGGCATAGCAAATGAAATAATATAATCCCATCAGATTTGTTTGTCTGTATTGTTAACACATAAAAACACCACTACACTGACATTTTGAATGAAATGCGCTTAACTATTGAACCTGGCAACTAGTATTGAAGTTGAATAACAAAGAGTTATTATAACAATTGAAAAGGGTGACGCCTATATACAATGATATATTACATATCATAACTTTCTTGGCATTTCTTTCAATGATTTCTCACAAAACAAATTAATAAAATGACTTTGCGTGGTTGGTAATGTTGTGAAGGAGAATGCTTTTTGTATAATTATTCCTGGTAGAGAAACAAAAAACACCTGAAATTCATGCCATACGACTTTTATTACCAATTGCAATTTGTTAACATGACAAACAAATTGTTTCCTTCTTCTTACTGGAAAACAAGTGCAACAATGTGAAGGAAGAAAATCTCAGTTGTGGTCACTTAAATAAGAAATAAAGAAGAACATAATACGATAAAATGCTGAAGCCGTAACAGGCTTGTTATAATTATATGGATATTATCCGGATTATTTCATATTTGTCTATCTATCTTCACGTTGGTTGAATAGAATGTGTAGGCAGAGGCGGCGGAGCGACTTCCAAAGTGCGGGGGGGTGCACCAACAACAAAGGGGATTTTCTGGGAAAAGGGCACCTTCAAAGGGAAATCTTAAAGCGAAAATATACAATTTTTACGATATTGGTATATACGCCTATATTGTGATTACATATCGAGGATGATTTCAATATTTGTTCTCTTTATACATCATATAAGATATTGCTTACGCATCATACATTGTAGATGGGTGTGATGGTCTGAAAATTCATTTGTCGCGAGCGAGGAAAAAATTTAAAATTTGTGAGGTCGCAGTGCGAAAAATTACATCTTATAAAGAGGAAAACACAATCCTGGCACTCACCATGCAGGGATGAAAAAGTCTTACATGACTTGTATGAGGATGGGAAAGGGGCATTTGTCGACGGAAAAGAAGCACCCATCAGATTGTGATAGGGGCATTTATAAGAAGTGAAAAGGGGCATTTATGAAAAAGGTATAGGTTCTTTATTAGAAAGGAAAAGGGGCACGCATCATTGTTAATAGAAAAAAACTATCAGAGGTGAAAAGGGGCACTTATCGCATCTGAACAGGGGCACTGACCAATTATGAACAGAGGCACTTATGAGAATGAAAAAGGGGCAATATTAATGAAGGGAAATGTGCATTTGTTGAAAGAAAAGGGGCATCTTTCATACAGGAGTATCTGTTAGGAGGGCAGATTTCCGCTTTCTCCTGCGCGCGTTGTTGTATGTTTGCGTGGAAGTGCACATGGGTATAGGGTGACAAAATCTCTGGCGATAATTCGCCCCCGCCCGGCACCTTGGACCAGAGGAGTGTCAGGTGATCAAAGCCTGTCATCGCCACTTTCTGCCAGGATCGCACCACCATCCACCATCCACTATCTGGGATAAGGACATTGCAGTGAGACCAATGACCTTCCCCTCTGAGGACCATGAGGACCAATGAGATTGTGAACTTAGATGAAACATCCGGACGGCCAGGGGGGTGCATGCTTTAATAACACCCATTATTCTGTGATTTTCTAATAAATGATAAAGGTCACTTGCAGAGCATTGCACAATGCAGGAATCAGCCGTGTTGTACTCTCTGTTGAAGATGTTGCGCCTATTTGCATAACTCACTGACAATATCTCGGGATTCAACTGCAAAGTCCTCATAGTATACTATATGCCTTGTTGTACACGGCCTCACTGACCATTGCCTCATCAGAAAGTCCACTTTCTGGTGATCTCATATCCTGGCTTTCCAGTAGGCCTACTGCAGCGGCGGCATGTATGAGACCACATTGAGACCATCTCAAAAGACCATCTCTTGCAACTTCAATAACTTTGCCATGATTGATCCGTGCTCTGCTGCTGTTGATGGGTCTGATTCAAACTGCTCGGTGTATGAGACATTTGGCATCGGAAGATGACGGTGATGTAGGTCTGCTGGAGGATGTACTGTTGATGGTTCATCAGAGCTTGACGTGCCTTAGGGTTAGATTGGGTTGCTGCTAGGTCAGGTCGATATGTCCGTCACCGTGGACGGGGCAACATGCGTCGTCCTCATTGAACACCTTTGGGTTGTATGCCCGGCCCCCCCCCCCCACTCAGAGGTCGGAATGACCGCATGCGTGTTGCCAAAATGTCTGGTAAAGGGGTACTTTTCGTGCGACAAAGTCCGGCCCGAGAATTGTAAAAAAAGGGGTGTATTTGACTTTTCACCCGGAGATTTCTTTAAAAAGGGGGTGTTTTTCTTTTTTTCTCTCATCTCTTTGGACTCCTGAGAAATTATTCCGAATTTAGGGGGGTACATTGAGCATTTTTCCTGATTTAGGGGGGTCTCCAAGGCAGAAAAAGTCCGCGAAAAGCCCGCAAAAGGGGGGTTCGGAAATGTTGGCAGTCCTCAGATAGGGGGTGCTTTCAATAATAGGGTACGAGCATATGCGTACCCTAAATAACACTGAGTGGGGGGGGGGGGCGGGGTTGTATGGCATGATATACCAGAGTCTTGGTGAATCCTTGGATAATAGGGACTTTTAGATTTGCACGACGAGAACGTGGACTGTTCGTGTGACATCCTTTTAAGGCAATGTGACGTCACTTCCAGTGCCTTAAAAGGATGTCACACGTCGCAGTCTACGTTCTCGTCGTGCAAATCTAAAAGTCCCTAATGTTTCGGGGTGTGAGCGTGTCTTGCCATACCTCTGTGACGATTCCGGGAATATCATCATACAACGTCTTATCTTTTCCTGGGTTGTTCGCAACCAACTAGTCTGCCCCCCCCCCCCTGCTCTGCTCTTCGGTAGGCCAAATATGGAGTCTAATGGCTGGAATGTATGCGAGCAGTGCGGTGGGATTGACAGCATGATGATCCTATTCTCTTTAACAAATTTGAGAGCATTTAATTGACCGATGAGCCTTTTGATTGTCAAGAAGGAGAAGGATTGGTATCTCTCGTGATGAAAGGGTGTGTGCTGCAAAGTGTTGCAGAATTCCTGTCATCCATCCTGACCGATTTGCGTCTCCTTCAGATCCGGTTGGAGCAAGAAATGTAATCACTTTTGAAGACATTTATGTTCGTCCAATAGTCTGTTAATTATATGCTAGTTTATGTCAATAATGTTATTTCCTTACTACAATAAGATCGTATTATTCAACTATTATAATTGTGTTCATAAGTTTATACTATTTATATTATATCTGATTTTCTCAGCATTGTATACGATATGTATTTCTGTTAATTCATGCATATTTAAATCTCATGTACCCTTTACAGCTCATTTTTATGTATGTTACAGGCGCGGATCCAGGATTTTCCAATAGGGGGGGGGGGGGGGGGGGCCGGAAATTTGAAAATTGCGCAGACCGTTTTTTCAACTCAACATACCAATAGTGACAAGGTCATATTAGAAGCACCATACCGGTACAATTCTTGACATTTTCATCGGGGGGGGGGGGGGGGGGGAGGGGGGGGGGGGGGTTATAGGCTCTTGCCCGAAAAGTAATTTTCCGGTTTCACAATTCGAAATAGTGAGCGAAGCGAGCGAGCAACAATTTGAGCATAATATGTATTTTGTGAAAGTGTTATTTATCACCAAAACAAACGAGAAAAGATATCAAAAACTCATGTTCAGGCAGCTCGCTGTCCCCCCCCCCCCCCCCATTACGCGCGAAGCGCAGAAGCTTTGACCTTTCTTTAATTGTTAGAGAATGAAGACGATTTGTTGTACCATTCTTGACTCTTAATCCTTGTTTGAATTCAGTTTTCGCCCTCCCGCGCGAAGCGCGGAAGCTTTGACGTTTCATAAAATTATAAGAGAAAGGAGACGATTCTTTGTACTATTCTCGACTCTTAATCCTTGTCTGAATTCAGTTTTCGCCTAAGCTTTGACGGTTCATTAAATTATTAGAGGAAGAAGACGAATCGTTGTACCATTCTCGTCTCTTAATCTTTGTTTGAATTCAGTTTTCCCCCTCCCGCGCGAAGCGCGGAAGCTTTGACGTTTCATTAATTATTAGAGAAAGAAGAAGATTTGTTGTACTATTCTCGACTCTTAATCCTTGACTGAATTCAGTTTTCCCCCGCCCGCGCGCAGCGCGTAAGCTTTGACGTTTCATAAAAGTATAAGGGAAAGGAGACGATTCTTTGTACTATTCTCGACTCTTAATCCTTGTCTGAATTCAGTTTTCGCCTAAGCTTTGACGGTTCATTAAATTATTAGAGGAAGAAGACGAATCGTTGTACCATTCTCGTCTCTTAATCTTTGTTTGAATTCAGTTTTCCCCCTCCCGCGCGAAGCGCGGAAGCTTTGACGTTTCATTAATTATTAGAGAAAGAAGAAGATTTGTTGTACTATTCTCGACTCTTAATCCTTGACTGAATTCAGTTTTCCCCCGCCCGCGCGCAGCGCGTAAGCTTTGACGTTTCATAAAAGTATAAGGGAAAGGAGACGATTCTTTGTACTATTCTCGACTCTTAATCCTTGTCTGAATTCAGTTTTCGCCTAAGCTTTGACGGTTCATTAAATTATTAGAGGAAGAAGACGAATCGTTGTACCATTCTCGTCTCTTAATCCTTGTTTGAATTCAGTTTTCCCCCTCTCACGCGAAGCGCGGAAGCTTTGACGTTTCATAAAAGTATAAGGGAAAGGAGACGATTCTTTGTACTATTCTCGACTCTTAATCCTTGACTGAATTCAGTTTTCCCCCGCCCGCGCGCAGCGCGTAAGCTTTGACGGTTCATTAAATTATTAGAGGAAGTAGACGAATCGTTGAACCATTCTCGTCTCTTAATCATTGTTTGAATTCAGTTTACCCCTCCAGCGCGAAGCGCGGAAGTTTTTACGTTTCATTAATTATTAGAGAAAAAAGAAGATTTGTTGTACCATTCTCGACTCTTATTACTTGACTAAATTCAGCTCCCCTCAGCTCCCTCTCGCGCGAAGCACCGAAGCTTTGGCCTTTCATAGTTTAATGAAATTATTAGAGAAAGAAGACGACTTTTTGTTCTATTCTCGACTCTTAATCCTTGTCTGAATTTAGTTTTCCCCTCCTGCGCTTTGCGTGAGAGCCTAGGTGTTTCATTAAATTATTAGAAAAAGAAGACGATTCTTTGTTCCGTTCTCGACTCTTTATCCTTGTCTGAATTGAGTCCCCCCCCCCTTCCCGCGCAAAGCGCCGAAGCTTTGACGTTTCATCAAATTATTAGAGAAAGAAGACGATTCGTTGTACCATTCACGTCTCTTAATCCTTGTTTGAATTCAGTTTTCCCCCTCTCGCGCGAAGCGCGGAAGCTTTGACGTTTCATTAGATTATTAGAGTAAGAAGATGATTCGTTGTTCCATTCTCGACTCTTAATCCTTGTCTGAATTGAGTTCTCCCCCCCCCCTCCCGCGCGAAGTGCGGAAGCTTTGTCGTTTCATTAAATTAGAAGGGAAAGGAGACGATTCTTTGTACCATTCTCGATTCCTTATTCTTGTCTGAATTGAGTTCCCCCCCCCCCCCTTCCCGCGCAAAGCGCGGAAGCTTTGACGTTTCATTAAATTATTAGAGAAAGAAGACGATTCGTTGTACCGTTCACGACTCTTAATCCTTGTCTAAATTGAGTTCCCCACCCCCCTCCCGCGCGAAGCGCGGAAGCTTTGTCGTTTCATTAAATTATAAGAGAAAGGAGACGATTCTTTGTACCATTCTCGACTCTTAATCCTTGTCTGAATTCAGTTTTTCCCCGCCCGCGCGTAGCGCGTAAGCTTTGACGGTTCGTTAAATTATTAGAAGAAGAAGACTTTGTTGTACCATTCTCGTCTCTTAATCCTTGTTTGAATTCATTTTCCCCCTCTCGCGCGAAGCGCGCAAGCTTTGACGTTTCATTAATTCAGAATGTCAGAATTTTCTATTTTTTTCTTTGTCTGCTCCTTTTTCGTCGTATGTCCTCTTACTGCCCCTACCGCCCCTGGCTACGCGCCTGCTTTAAAGGGAAAATGAAACAATCATGATTGTGATAGCACACAATTAGGTTAGTAGTAATGAAAGGGAAAAAAAGATCTATTACACCAACCATGGAAAAATCACGGCCGGGAGCGTCATATCATAGTTTTGTGTTATTGGGCGAGGGCCGGGGCGTAGCGACCAAGTGAGATTTTGCAATGTTGAAATTGTGCATTCTAGAAAATTCCGCTATATTTCATTTTTGTTAGCTATATTTCTAAATTTCCTGGGGGACGTGTCTCCCTATCGGGCCCAGGATTGCCGCCCCTGTCCATGATTACTACCAACATGAGTTCAAATACAAGCACAAGCGAGTTGGTATATGAGATGAATCGAAATGAAGGGCAAAATAAGAGTTATGAAGCGGCCCTACCGTTAATTTAAAATTTGACTGTTGAGTATATAGCTTCTATTTAAAAGACATCCAAAATATTGTTCCCTTTTCAAATTTCTCACTAAAGAGTAATGACCTTTGTAGCGCAGGGGCTTTTTTTCACGTTTAACTTTGAATCCGCGGCTCGAGATTTTATGTTGCCGGCCCGGCCCCCTCTATTCAATAACGTTTGCCAAGCCTTCTGGAATGACCCCAAATCTCCCGATTGCAGTTTTCCCTTATTCGTCGTTACTGTCACTTAGCGCCATTTCCTTGTCTTTCCCCCTTTCTCACCGAGTTTTCTCCCCCCCCCCCCCCCACTCAGTATAGGGTACGCATATGTTCCCTCTCTTTGAAAGCACCTCTCTAGCTCCGGTGTAAGTCAGTACGGGCCGGATTTTTGTGTATTACGGGCCGGACTTTTTTGCGTGAAAAGTAACTCTTTATCGGAAATTTTGGGAACACAAATTCGGTCCCTCCGACGCCGGAGTGGGAGGGAGGGGGGGGGGGGAGTTGGGCTTTCTTCTTTATCTTTTCTTTTCTCTTTTCTCTTCTCTTCCCTTTTCTTCCCTTCTCCTTTCTTTTCTCTTCTCCTTTTTTCTTCTCTTCTTCTCCTTTCTTTTTTTCTCTTCTTTTCTTCCTCTTTTTTTCTCCTCTTTTTTTGCGCCGCCAATAGGGGGGGGGGGCCGCGGCCGTTTCGGCCCCCCCCTGGATCCGCCACTGTGTTATAACCCCAAAAATGTCAATAAGTCACTCAAAAGTGTCTGCATAATTTAAATATTAGGACACTGCTAACGTTTAAATTTCACAAAAAGGACATACGTGACAACGGTGACGTGTTCATAATTCCTGCAAAGTTCTACAGAATTTTATGTGGGCTGCAAATGGGACATAGTACCTTTAAAGAGCTCATATGTAATCGTGCCGCCTGTTCGTTGTGTGGTATGGCTATTATGTCATTACATCAACAGCGAACTTTTTATCCAATCACTGCAAAACTGAGAATCACGACGCAGTGGGCGGACTTCAGTTGCCAGGCCACAGGGTGGACCAGCCCCGATGGGCATGCTGGTCTGAACATTCATTTGCGACTGCGCGAAGCGAGCGAGCACAAACTTAAGGATTTGTGAGGTGGCTGTTGGCATTGCGACTAATACGATCTTTAAAGCGGTTAAAAAACAACAACAATCTTGACGGGTTTTCAAGCACAATTTCATAATGAAAGATCGGAAAAGCCCTTTAATAAGTTGCATAATTACACCAATTATAAATACGAGGGAGCGTACTGAGCGAGTTTGTGCGAAATTCGTAAAAAGTAGCTCTTAGTAGCTTTACATTTTGTGGCACATGTTATGGAGTAAGGAAAAGGGGAAACTTATCAGAAGGGAAAATGACCCTTAATATAAAATTAGTAGTAGTAGTCGCTCTATGCGGAGCGAATTTATTTCATTTTCCACATAATATAAACAATGACAGGATAATCATAATAAGAAACATAATGATACAACAGAAAATTAGCATTGAAATATCTTTGATATTGTATTTTTTAAAGTATTGTAATGCAAAATTATTTAGTTACTGCATGGAAAGAAAATTAACACGTTTCAAAGTATATAAAAAAGGCACCTTTCAGAGATGGTAGGTGGACAACTTTGATTGGTTAAAAGGGCCATCCTAACACTCTCCCTGCGTCCCTGGTTAAATCATGATCATGCCTAACCTTCATTGGAAAGTAGAACGCAGACTGTCTACGATCCAAGGACACTACCTATCTAACAGACAATTGATTTTCAAGGTGTTTAAAACAATGGAGTGAGCCTTTCGGAAACAATTAGTAGTTGCATCACTCTCCCGGCGTCCCTGGTTAAATCATGATGAGGCCTAACCTTCATTGGAAAGTAGAACGCAGACTGTCTACGATCTAGACAGACAATTGATTTCAAGGTGTTTGAAACAATAGAGTATGTCTTTCGGGAACAATTAGTAGTTGCATCACTTGGGTGTGGCATGCTGTTTAGCTGTGATTTGAAACAATGTGAGTATGTCCTTCGGGAACAGGTGCGGTTGCATCACTTGGGTGTAGTCTCGTTGTGATTGGTTGATTGACGTGGCGTGATCAAAGTAATATCACGTGATAAACAAATGCCACGACAATGATCTAGGCGCTGTGGCATGCTCCTGTAATCCAGCTAACAATGGAAGTTACAAACTTATTTATCCGAGGACGCAGGTTCGAAACTGAATCACGTCTTTCGGATGGTGATACACGTCTATAAAAACCCAATACACACACACATGATCATATAATATACATTATCAAGGACAATTACCACGATCGCCAAGACTTTCGAGAAATAAACATAGGGACAATTTCAATACTATTGATATTACAGACCTATCCCAGGAATTCACATTCGGATTGTGTAATACATCTTTGCAATGACTACACTTGTTCGCACATTCCAGGTGGTGATGAATAAGCTACTGACGTTGCCGTATATAGGTTGTTTTTTGTTTAAAGTCTTGCGGCTATGTTTATTACTAAAACGAAGCTGAAACAAATTAATCATCGTTCATCTTCATCAGGTTGAATTCGGGGGCATAAGTTTACCAGAGAACAGTGAAAACATGGAATATTTAAGAGATAATTTGAATCCCTACACGAAGATTCTGCAATCAATAAATTTGTCTCATTTACGTAATTCGGGTGTCATGCGCTTGTGGATTCAGGGAATCCTTACGGAAATACGTAGGCTACAAAAAGTCCTTGCAGTTGAGAATTTTTGTCAATCCCCAAACTATATCTCCTTGCTTAGAGAGTTGTGAGGATAAAGGAAAATGGAGAAGGGAGAAGGAAAGCAGATAACTATATCAGTGATGATTGGGGGCGGGGATGATATTTGTGCTGTTAACAAATGCTGCGATCTCCCTGCGCCCCCAATTGGTTGTTCATTGCATTGTGAAATAAGAATTGAACACAATGGAATAGGATGGTACTGACTAGGATGTGGGTAGGTATAAAAAGACATTTCAGTTTGTGTGAATAAGCAAGACGAGGGGGGGGGGGTGGATAGGAGAGAAAAGAGATTGTTCTCCCAATCTTCTGCATTTTGTCTTAAATTCGCTGATATATACTTATTGTCATTTAAAAGCTGGCTTGAACTTCAGTGGTCAATATTTTCATAAAAGATTTAACTGTAGCTATGCTTACAATTTGTATCATCGAACACTTGCACGCACATAATATTTCCACATTCAAAGGCAAATGGCGTATTGAAATGTAATAAACTCTTGTCCTATTTGGAAAATGGGTGGGACTACAATCTACATGTAATCCAAGAGAAAGAGAGAGAGAGAGAGGGAGGGAGGGAGGGAGAGAGAGAGAGAGAGAGAAAGAGAGAGAGAGAGGGAGGGAGAGAGAGAGAGAGAGAGCGCTGGCACGAGAGGGGTGTGGGGGTGTTTAAATGAAGAGCAACATTGATTGGTTTCGATTGGTTTTTGTCTGATTATCATCCACAATCCAGGTGATAGTTGAAGATTATACCATTTAATTTGAGGTAAGTTCATTTTTGAAATCATATCATCAGCCTACTGTACATTTTCTCAACATTGAATATAAAACCCTCTTGATTACTAGATTAATCCGATTTGATTCGTGGCAATTTTACTTATCTTCCCTCTCTATCTGGAAAGTAATCATTTCTCAACCCATCGTTCAGCTCGTCGGAACTGGTATGTAGTAGTTTTGCAGTTTTAACTTGAATACCTGGGCCTGCTAGTTTAAATATATGTTTTTAATTTAGTAATACCTTTTCAATAACTTCGGTATTAATTTTCACAAATCAAATTTGATTGGTTCATTTATCAATTGGAAGCAGTAAAATGTAATTTTTCAGAAAGGTTAATCGATGTACTTTAGAAACTATTATATTTGTAATTTTTGACAGTCATTTTGACGAGCCTATTTTGGTAGGAGAATAATGACATGAATTTCAGGATTTCTATCATGTCATTTTACATTATGATATTCTATTCATTAACGAATTCAAAGCTTTGATTATTACTTTTTAATACTAATTATCTAGGCTTGATTCTTTCTTGTTTCAGAAGCAGGTTGACTGACCAGTTACAATGGGTGACCGCATCCTACTCTGTGCTCTTTTGAGTTTTATTCTTCTACTCCAGTATGCCGGTGCACAGGAGGACTCTGGTAAGTTATATCATATAAAGACATTATTTAGTGAACAGTATAGCATACATTTTGACATCGAAACTTCTTATTAGACATTATCGCTGCGAATTTACACATTTTACAAATCCTGTTTTACTGACACTATACGGTCTTAAAGCCGAACTTCTGACCAAAAGAAATGCTGCGATCATCGAAAACCAATTTGAAAGATTTGTTGTTAATAGGTGCCAATCAGTTGTAGGTTGTTGCCTTTCAGTTCCCGCATGTTGTACAAAAATCATTCGATCATCAAACAAAAAATCGTTAACTACTTTGCGACCGTTAATGAAAATGTGGGGGAATTGTTGGCAGTTGTTTGGCGATTGATCGGCGATAGTAGATAATTGGCCTAACCCTAACCATAATGGTCCTTTGTTCAGGTTAATACTTCCTTCACATACACGGATTTTTCGGAAAGGCAAATTATTTGACATCTCAAAAATCTTCTTACAATATTATTGTCCACGGATTGATTTTTCCGTAAATAACTCATAAATAGCTCGTAACAATCCTTAAGTATCGTAAACCGCTCGCAACAACACGTAACCATCCGTAAATGCTCGCAAGAATCCGCAAATTGCTCGTAACAATTTCGTTAACGATACGTTTCGGTTAGTTTACGATTTGTTTACGGAAGTTTTACCGATTATTTACCGATTATTTACGGATTATTACGAGTGCTTATGTTTTGTTTACGATTTCATTTGAATCGTGTTACGATGGCTTTACGAATATATGCTTATACTTTATGTATTCTTACCTATATTGTTTACGTTTTGGGGGAAAGGTATATAAAAGCTGCAAATTTGAACACTTCTTTTTTCAGTTGTTATTTTTTGGTTAAAAATCGAAAGGTTTCGTAAATACCAATTCGTAACAACACGTTAACAGGTCGTTACTAACACGTAAATTGCTCGTAGTTATCCGTGACTACTCGTAACAAATCGTGGAATTCTGCCGTAAAACATCGTAATAAATCGTAATAATCCGTAATAAACCGTAAATAGCTCGTAATAACTTGTATCAACTCTTAAATCGGTCGTAGAAGTGGCCGAATTGTAAGGATCCGTGAAAGATCCGTGAATTTGTGCGATCCGTAAGGACTCGTATGAAAAATCCGTGTATGTGAAGGGGAAATGATGCAGAAGGATAAGGAGCCCTTTTTTAATGATTGCAATATAACGGAATACCATGCACGGAATAGTACATGTATTAGCAATCAACTTTCATGTGTTCTTTTTCTCCTCGCTCTCTTCTTTCAACTTGTAAATGTATCAAACAAACTGAAGTTGTAAGGTAGCAGTAGAAGCAAGAATTTTTTAAATTCCCAAAGTTGAATTCCTTGATAAGTAATCGGCAAACGTTTAGAAATGGAGAGGGGACTGATCGCTTATTTTTCGTCGATCAGCTGCCGATCTTTTCTCAGCTAAACGTTGCCCTTTTATTGTCGGCAAGCACTGCGGATCAATCGACGATTCGTCGGCAATCAGTCTGAGAACGGTCGCCTACCCTTGGAAAACCAAGAAATAACGAAGGCAGACCAATGACATTTTAAAGACCGCCAAAAATCCTCTCTGCAGCAGTCAGAAAACGTAGTGTTAGAAATTGAAATAACCAGAGGTCTTTAGGTTTATTTATCGGAAGGACAAGCCATACATGACTGACGACAAACAAAATTTGGCGTCACCTTTAAGCAGGGCTCCCACTTACCCGAGTTGGAGCCTAGAGTTGTGGCGAGCTGGCGCGAGCTTATGGCAAGCCGTTTTATCATTATAACATTTTTCTTGATATCAAGAATTACCATTGCTTTACAACGTAAAATTATTTCTTGATAGCAAGAAATATGTTTTAATGATAAAACGGCTTGCCATAAGCTCGCGCCAGCTCGCCACAACTCGAGGCTCCAACTCGGCTAAGTGGGAACCCTGCTTTAGCCTGAGGCGAAAAAGCAAACTGCATTACTATAACCGTCAGGTCTCTCCTGAGGGCTGGGGTGTGCATGCATGGCGGACCACTGCAAAGGTGGTGACTCTCCTCTACACGGCGCCTCCATTTGACGTTCTATCAGAAGAACGGAGTGTTTCCTATTTAGCATATAGCCTGCGTCTACGAAAGGGGGACGCGTTAACACACAACGCCGGCTTGCACTTAAAAGTTTTATTTCGTTTACATATTGGTCTGTTTCTCGCTAATATACTGATTGCAATCCGGTAATAAAGGGAACCTGATACATTAATTTATTTTATGATGATCACCAGCTATCTATTATATCATAATGTTAACGTTGATCTATTATATCTTTACCCCCTTTTAAATCATGCAGCCTGTACGTGTCCATGCCGAGAACGTAAGTACACATTCAACTTTTGTATAAAATGAAAGAGAATATCTAACATTAATATTGTCCTACACGTTTTGCTAGAAACGAATTTGTTCGTCTGCACATTTCTGAAAATCTTAATATAGATGGGAAATGGAAGCTGCATTATACCATCTCAATGATATTTCATGATCCCTAAATAGTCTTTTATCCAAAATCGTCTTGATTCCAAAATCCCAAATCGTAAATCCGATATCACGACCAAATGTCGATACATCTTATTAGTTCGCCATCATTACGCATGGATAGTGCAGATTATACAATCATACGATTATCAACGTCGATATGTTCATGTTTTATGTTGCAAACTGAATTGATTTCCAGCTATGTTTCGGCATGAAACATGCACTTTACCAAATTCTTTTAAAAGAAAACTTAAATTATTTTTATTGCAACGTTATGAAATTGATTTATTTAGTGTTCTATATCAACAAAAAGGTAATCACAAGATTAATCCAAGTTAGTGCTTATCAAAATTGCGCGCTCAGCTTCTCTTTTAAAAGGGCCACTCTAACTAAACGGGCTAAAAAAAATTTAAAAAGATGTGTAGAATGATTTTTGACGGAGATTCCGAACATGATAAT
Organism: Strongylocentrotus droebachiensis; assembly: GCA_035222895.1. Lineage (NCBI taxonomy): Eukaryota > Metazoa > Echinodermata > Echinoidea > Camarodonta > Strongylocentrotidae > Strongylocentrotus > Strongylocentrotus droebachiensis. The sequence continues at coordinate 408,472 of JAVYIG010000875.1, read as the reverse complement.
GATTTTTCTTAGAAATCATCAATAATTCTGGAATCTAGCTTTAAACATGACGTCTCAGAACGCTCAGAAAAAAGCCCAGTTTTGGGGCTGTATTGCGCAATAGCATATGACGTCACTGCAGGAGCCTCTCACTATGAACATGACTGACAAAGAGAGCGGACAAAATATACAGTTCCTCAGTTATACAAAGGAACATCCCTTCACTGCTATTATGTAAAAAGGTGAATATGCATGTGACACCTGTTCTACACATTTTTACATAATAGCAGTGAAGGGATGTTCCTTTGTCTACCTGAGGAACTGTATATTTTGTCCGCTTTCATTGTCAGTCATGTTCATAGTGTCTACGGTTAAAAAGAGGGTGATTTAGGCATTAAAATATCTTAAAAAAGGCAATCTATGATATTGATTGGGGAAAAAAAGACATTTAGATAAAAGACGGAAAAATGATATGCACCTGATAATCCCAGTACGTTTTTGGCAATTTCGTCATTCCTAATTATGAATTACAATGAGATTGTAAGGTCCTTAGTTGTAGGACAAAAACATTCCCGCAATGACGTCAGATGCGTCATCAAGTCACGTGACCGTATTAATACCCTTTTTTCCGAGGGGCGTAGCCTAGCAAGCGTGAGATCTGTGAAAAATGGATGGTTATTATAATTTTTGGTCAATTTAGAGATTTTCTGAAAAATCAGAGGCTGGAATATTAATAAGTAGAGGTGTATACATGTATGTTAGTTGGGTTAGAGTGGCCCTTTAATTCCTATTTTGTATACATGTATACACTGTCCTTCTTTTGCATAATCATGTAGTTCATAATTCTTCCCTTGTGCTTCCACACTGCGTCTTATATGTTGATACCTGTTCTCTTCAGTAGTCTTTGTAGAACACTTAAACAAAATATTATGTTAATTTGTTATAACATATACACTTGTATAATTAATTTTGTATATACTTTGTAAAATGTTGTTTGTAATTTATTTATTGTATTTAATTTGAACATCACCAAATCCCATTTTATCAGGGAAGCTGCCTTGACAATTTTTTTAAAATATCTGTGCCCAAAATAGTTCTGTCATCATATATACTTATAAATATATTGTGGTCATTATTTATGCATTTATGTATGGAATGGAATGTTTTGAATTCATGTACTTTTTTATATATTTTTATATCTCTTTTTGTTCAAAGATGGAATCTAAATATAATGACTTGACTTGAATTGAATTGAATTGAACAGAAAATCGTTGTATTCCGTTCACACGTTGGTGAAATTGATTTACTTACACTTTTAGGATACTGTTCCTTGGTCATTCCCACAACTCTGTAAAACTCTTTATTGTATTACCCTCTGGTGCCTACAACCTTCGACCGATGTGTTTATTTTAGATTCCTTCATATCCACATTTTCAATGTTACTTAGTCCTTAGTTTACAAAGAAACTAAAGTGATTAAATATATATATAATGCATTCCATGTTTATACCTCTATACTATTATTATCATCGGTAGCGTGATGAGCAAAATCCTTCTTTTTTTTTTGGTGGGGGGGGGGGGGGGAGGGGCAGAATTTCTTTTTGCATCATCACCAGGTGGCATAATGGGAAATTGTTTATTTGAAGAGGGAAGGGGGGATGCGGATAGTGACGATAACGGGCAAGATGTGGGCCAACAAACTACGTACTGTTTTTTGTTATGTTGACTATTCATGAGGCTAGAGTACTTTACATCTACCCACTATAACAAATTACTTGATTGCTTACATTAATTTTCTTCACACTTTGAGCAATGAGATGATAAGTTAGTACCCAACCAATTATCCAGGGGCGGTGGAGCATATTTAAAAATGTGGGGGGGGGGGGGAGAACAACAAAAAGGGGCACTTTCTCGAAAAGGGGCACCTACAAAGGGAAACCTCAACGTGAAAATATGCCATATTTAGACATTGACATATACCCCTACATTGTGATTACATTATCAGGGTGCTTTCAATGTTTGTTTCTATATGGTCCAAGATACTGCCCAAGCATCATATATATACTTTGTGGTTTGGTGTGATGGTCTGAATATATTTATACGCGATATATATAAGAAACTCACAATATGAAGTATGACAATAAACCAACCTAAACAGAACTGAAATGATTTTTGATGACTTTTTATAAACGTTTACATGCTCATCAATCAAATACCGTTTACTTACTTAATGTTGAACGCGACATGAATAATTTCCTAGTAAAAAAGAACCAATACTCACAACATGTTTTATGTTCCAAGATCATGTTTTTGTTCTCTGTGAAATGTTTACCTATCCAATCACAACGTATTATTCCTTTTCTTTGGATGGCTACAGCAAAGTAAGTAGTTCTTTCATGTACGTGTCAGCGTGTGGTATATTTTCAAAACTCAAAATCAATTCAGCTTTTTAGTCTTGGTACGCGGGGTATAATTCTTAGCCAATATGGTATCAGTTATCTCTTTTACTCCATTACAGGGGTAACGATTGCGGACCTGTACTCTAATGGTCCGCTGCCATATGTACCTGTTTTGCAGTCGGACCTTCCAGCGTCGCCGTTCCAGTTGGACCTGACGTATGATTGCGATGCAGACAGTTTGACTCTCATCTTCTGCAGTGGCAATGTCGAATCCAAACAAGATGCGCGAGCTTCTCACAGCTGTTACGTAGCTGGTAAGAAACTGAAGCTCGAAGTATAATAGTATAATAATCCACTTTATTTATGATCATGTTATTATCAATATCATTATGTGGGAGTGTTATGGTGTAGTGGTTCACTCACAGACACATAGTTCTCAATCTAAGGGACCAGAGCTCGAAGCCCAGCCCGGCACTAATAACCTTTGACGAGACATTAATCCATACGTGCCACTATCTAAACACAGACGTAAATGGGTACCTGACAATTGCTGGGGTAATGAAAACTACAGGGCCCACGGGAAGAGCAGTATTAACAGTGATAGGAGTACCTTTGGTGACTATGACCCAATTATCATTCTAACTATATCATGTGGCATAATTTGTATGAGTCCAGATACTCAGGAAGCCGAGTTAATACCGATTTTTAGAACGGGAGGGTAACAGAGAGGGGGGGGGGGCCTATCTTTTTCTTTCCCTGGCTCTTCCCCCCCCCTCTTTCTTTCTTTTTCCTCCTTTTTTTGTTCTTTTCTTTGAAATTCCATGGCAATATCGTTTGAAACGTAATTAGGGAGGGGCATTTAAAATAGACATATAGTTTTATTGATCAGCGAACAAATGCCATATTGTTTGGCACAAAAAGCACAATGACGACGACGACGACGACGATGATGATGATGATGATGGCTTCTTGTATAGCGCCAGTATCTCATGAAGCTTGCTCTCCAATGTCTCACAAATCGAGTGTTCTTGGTCAGGGTGTCAGATTGAGATTAATCCATTCGTCTCTGTTATTATTAATTTACGCGACGTGAAATGTTTAGAAGTCGTTATGTGTTATGGGCTTGTTTTGATATGCAGTAATGATCGTACAGGTCAAAGCCATACGAAATGAAATTATATTATCTTTTTATCTTTAAATGCAGACCTTTCGGCTACACAAGAAGGGGTATCGCAAATCACTCGTAATGGGGTGCAACAATGCTCCCAAACACTCACCGGGCAGTCTCTACAGTCACCAGCCCCCATACGCATCCGGACAAATACCAACGACGGACAAGGATATTTCAATATCAATCTCTCTCCAACCGCCATCCTTTCTATCCATGAAAGCTCCACGAATCTCGACTTTGGTCTTCTGAAGAGGTTATATGCTTACACGACAGGCGGCACTTCCTGTAACATTCAGTTCACTGTTCGTAAGTGTTAAAACTAACTTTCCGCAAATCAACTGTGCGTATCGAAAAAAATATCCTTGAACATCAAAACTAGAAGAAGGTTAGATGCTGCTTGTAAGTGTCGGCTTGCATGGTGACGTACATGTAGATATACAGTAGGATTGGGGTGGAAATGAATAAAACCATAACTGTTGGCGGAAACGTTGAACATTAACGTCACGGAGTTCGGTTGTGACTAACAAAATCAATATTACGTTTGGGTACTATAAGACAAAATCTATGATAAATTAACGGTCTAATTTTTTTTCATTCGACAATTTATAAAGACAAATGACAATCAAAAGCACAACATCGTGATGTTTTCTGGTTTTGAAAGCATTTAGGGAATTAATTTTACAGGAGGGTCGAAGAGTCATCTGGAATACCTCAATAAAATATCTAATCTGAAAATTTAAACCAGTGTCGGTATATCACTTTTAGTTTCTAGACATGCTGAATACCCCCTTTTCATGTGGCCCTGCACAAGACTCTACATGAAAAGAAGCAGAGCAGAACACGAAGAAGAAGGAGAAGAAGATAAAGAAGAAAAAGAAAACACGGACATGAAGAAATGCGGATTGCCAAAGTGAAGAACAAAGTGGTCGGTGATTGCAGTCAGTCAAAGCGTATTCTATAATAATCACCGGGACTAGAACCCACCACCTTCGCGAGTCCATAATTATACTTCATAATCATTACAATTATTAGAAGGGTTATTTGATATACCTGTTTTGAAATTCATACAAAGCCGTCAAGAACAACTAGAAGTCAACTAAAATTCTTATATTATTTCTTTAAATTTAAATGTAAGCTTAAGTTGATTCGATAGAGTTAACGTGTTGATTGACTTCTACCTGCCGGGATAAAATATAGATTATTCAATTAATGATGTTACTCTTATAATGTGAAAACAATTGGTTCAATATATTTCAATAGATTTGATTGTATTTGGCAATTTAAAAAGAATCTAACTTTACGCAGGCTGAGTGCGAAAGAAAAATAATCACTTATACATTATGTTTGCTTTCATAGAGGAGCGAACGGAATTAACCGATGATGAATCAGCAAATGGTGTCAATGTGCGAGGTGAGACAGATGTGGAAAAAACCCCGACCAAAGACCAAGAGAGTGTCGACGATGGCGAGTCATCACCTGAAGATCAATCAGACGGTGGTAATGTGAATCCATCAAACGATGATGAACCAGCGGGAAACCCAGGGAGTGTCGACGATGGCGAGTCATCACCTGAAGATCAAGCAGACGGTGGTAATGCGAATCCATCAAACGATGATGACCCGGCGGGAAACCCAGGGAGTGTCGACGATGGCGAGTCATCACCTGAAGATCAAGCAGACGGTGGTAATGTGAATCCATCAAACGATGATGACCCAGCGGGAAACCCAGGGAGTGTCGACGATGGCGAGTCATCACCTGAAGATCAAGCAGACGGTGGTAATGTGAATCCATCAAACGATGATGACCCGGCGGGAAACCCAGGGAGTGTCGACGATGGCGAGTCATCACCTGAAGATCAAGCAGACGGTGGTAATGTGAATCCATCAAACGATGATGACCCGGCGGGAAACCCAGGGAGTGTCGACGATGGCGAGTCATCACCTGAAGATCAAGCAGACGGTGGTAATGTGAATCCATCAAACGATGATGACCCAGCCGGAAACCCAGGGAGTGTCGACGATGGCGAGTCATCACCTGAAGATCAAGCAGACGGTGGTAATGTGAATCCATCAAACGATGATGACCCGGCGGGAAACCCAGGGAGTGTCGACGATGGCGAGTCATCACCTGAAGATCAAGCAGACGGTGGTAATGTGAATCCATCAAACGATGATGACCCAGCCGGAAACCCAGGGAGTGTCGACGATGGCGAGTCATCACCTGAAGATCAAGCAGACGGTGGTAATGTGAATCCATCAAACGATGATGACCCAGCGGGAAACCCAGGGAGTGTCGACGATGGCGAGTCATCACCTGAAGATCAAGCAGACGGTGGTAATGTGAATCCATCAAACGATGATGACCCGGCGGGAAACCCAGGGAGTGTCGACGATGGCGAGTCATCACCTGAAGATCAAGCAGACGGTGGTAATGTGAATCCATCAAACAATGATGACCCGGCGGGAAACCCAGGGAGTGTCGACGATGGCGAGTCATCACCTGAAGATCAAGCAGACGGTGGTAATGTGAATCCATCAAACGATGATGACCCGGCGGGAAACCCAGGGAGTGTCGACGATGGCGAGTCATCACCTGAAGATCAAGCAGACGGTGGTAATGTGAATCCATCAAACGATGATGACCCAGCCGGAAACCCAGGGAGTGTCGACGATGGCGAGTCATCACCTGAAGATCAAGCAGACGGTGGTAATGTGAATCCATCAAACGATGATGACCCAGCGGGAAACCCAGGGAGTGTCGACGATGGCGAGTCATCACCTGAAGATCAAGCAGACGGTGGTAATGTGAATCCATCAAACGATGATGACCCAGCCGGAAACCCAGGGAGTGTCGACGATGGCGAGTCATCACCTGAAGATCAAGCAGACGGTGGTAATGTGAATCCATCAAACGATGATGACCCGGCGGGAAACCCAGGGAGTGTCGACGATGGCGAGTCATCACCTGAAGATCAAGCAGACGGTGGTAATGTGAATCCATCAAACGATGATGACCCAGCCGGAAACCCAGGGAGTGTCGACGATGGCGAGTCATCACCTGAAGATCAAGCAGACGGTGGTAATGTGAATCCATCAAACGATGATGACCCAGCCGGAAACCCAGGGAGTGTCGACGATGGCGAGTCATCACCTGAAGATCAAGCAGACGGTGGTAATGTGAATCCATCAAACGATGATGACCCGGCGGGAAACCCAGTGAGTGTCAACGATGGCGAGTCATCACCTGAAGATCAAGCAGACGGTGGTAATGTGAATCCATCAAACGATGTTGACCCAGCGGGAAACCCAGGGAGTGTCGACGATGGCGAGTCATCACCTGAAGATCAAGCAGACGGTGGTAATGTGAATCCATCAAACGATGATGACCCAGCGGGAAACCCAGGGAGTGTCGACGATGGCGAGTCATCACCTGAAGATCAAGCAGACGGTGGTAATGTGAATCCATCAAACGATGATGACCCGGCGGGAAACCCAGAGAGTGTCGACGATGGCGAGTCATCGCCTGAAGATCAAGCAGACGGTGGTAATGTGAATCCATCAAACGATGATGACCCAGCGGGAAACCCAGGGAGTGTCGACGATGGCGAGTCATCACCTGAAGATCAAGCAGACGGTGGTAATGCGAATCCATCAAACGATGATGACCCGGCGGGAAACCCAGGGAGTGTCGACGATGGCGAGTCATCACCTGAAGATCAAGCAGACGGTGGTAATGTGAATCCATCAAACGATGATGACCCAGCGGGAAACCCAGGGAGTGTCGACGATGGCGAGTCATCACCTGAAGATCAAGCAGACGGTGGTAATGCGAATCCATCAAACAACGATATGACTGTCGAAGGCAAGTTTTACTCCTTTTCTCTCTATCTGTCTTACTTTTTCTGTACCAATATCGAATTGTTATAATTTTTTTCTTTATACGTATGTGAAAATAAAAACCACACACGTGCCTTCAATTTGTAAAAAGTGACAATTGTTGGTATTACCTTCATTACAGTTCGCTTATACCTGTAGATATATACAATGATTACAGTTGTTTAAAAAAGTACCCTTATCTACGTTACATGTTTAAACAAAAGACACGGTCTGACTAAAAAGAAATACTCAGAGAAGAATTCCCAAAATTCTATTTCATTCTTTTTTTTTCTTCATCCTCGAATCTTCTATCCCACTGGTCACTTTGGTTTACTTTCATTACTTAAGTTATATCAGTTACAAGGATTTATGAAGATGAAAAGAAATCCCCTTAAAAAAAAATGGAAAAAATGCTTGCTAGCCACTTTCCTTTCTGTGTTGAAGAAGTTACCCTTGTTAATTCAAAAATTCAACAACTTCAAAGTTCCAAAACAAGCTTAATAATAATCATAATAATAATCCGATGACTGGGGTAATAATATATCTGTAAAGCGCTTAGGCACATCATCGGATCGATGTATTGAGCGCTATACAGGGCGTATCATAAAGAAGGATATTGAAGTTTAATGACGATTTATATGAAACTACTGATTTCATAATCAAGCATTTTATGTCTGTTGTTAATGACACCCCGATGATACTACTACTGTCACAGTTGACTGAATAACAAAGCATTGCTGTCCACCATGTGAAAGGTGCACTGTGACAAGTTAGCATTCACAGATAAATTCTAAAGATTAGTGCTTGTGTCAGCCCAGACATATTGAAATGCAGTTATGTCGTATACCTACGCTTGTTATCAAACTTGGCACAGTGCACCTTTCACATGGTGGACAGCAATGCTTTGTTATCCAGTCAACTGTGACAGTAGTAGTATGATCGCGGTGTCATTCACAAGAGGACATTCTGTCCTTTACAACAGACATAAAATGCTTGATTATGAAATCAGTAGTTTTCATATAAATCGTCATTAAACTTCAATATCCTTCTTTATGATACGCCCTGTATAAACACGGAATATTATTAAAACAAGCTTAAGACTCATCCCGTGTCCAGTGCCTGCATATAGACACCCTTGCCGTTCTAGATATCTGTTCCAGGAACTTGATATAATATAATGTAACTATATTGCTATTTCTTTAAATATTACTGAATCTAAATAATTATGTAAACTCCTATAGAACATCCATAAAAATGAAAAAAAAGCGCCTTAATAGTTATCAGTATTGTCTCCTCTCGAGACACTTCACTTCCAACACTTTTATCCGATTCCCCCTTTCCTTGCCATCATAGAATCTACATGCTGCCACTTTTAATTATTATATAACTCTGACCACTTTAGATTACCCCTCAGTGGAGCTTCAGGCGGGAGGCCAACAAATACCCATTTACCAGGCTGATGACTCCTCAGACTTCTCCCTTAACTTCATCGTTCCTCATGATAGCCAGAGTATAGAAGGTCTTGTCTTCTTACTCCTACCCAGTACATCCAGCTCAGAAGGAGATGGCTATGTCATTCGTAAGTACTCTATATTACGCAACATCCGAACGAGTTTAAATGAAATCATTAATTTATTAATCACATATCATAGTAGGATAGAAGTAGTAGTAGTAATTGCAGCAGCAGGATTCAATATAGCTTTATTATATATGTATATCATATTCGAACCTCCCGTCTTTCACTTTTTGTTATGTGATATCTTTTAAAGTTGTTAATCACATCTTTGTTTAGATATTTGTGCAATCGACCAGGTGTGAGAAGGAAGGCCTTTGGGCCATAGTTGATTAACCCATTCCTTCCTAGGCCGCCTGGTAGGGTGCATCAGTATCTATACAATTATTGCCATATTTTATTAATTAATTTTACGTTGTTTTTTTTACATTGAACGTGCAAAATAAATACAGTCAAACCTGCTCTAGTGACCACCTGTCTACAAAGACCACATTTTTTGTTTTCCTTGAAAATATTTTCTCATTGAAACATGTGCTATAAGTACCTGTACATAAAGACCACCTGCCTATAAAGACCACTTGTCTTCATTGTTGGTCTTTTTAGACAAGTTTCACTGTATGTGTATATATAAATAAAAGAATAATGATAACACAAATGATACCAATAACAATAATGATAATAGTAATGAAAATTATAGTCGTAGTAGTAGCACTAGTAGTATTAGTAGACCAAGTAATGGTAGTAGTAGTAGACGTAGTAGAAGAAGTAGTAGCAGCATCAGCAGTATAGTAATGTTAGTAGTCGCAACAGTAGTAGTGGTAGCAGTAGTAGCAGTAGTTGTAGCGGAAAATCCTATTTATTAACGCTCAATTACTTTCTGAATATAGGGTTTGGAAAAAAATATGCAAAAAAGAATGATAACAATATTTATGATAATGATAGTAATCTTACTCATAATAATAATAATAATAATAACTATTATCCATTTCATTATTATAATGAGCCTTTTCAAGAGACAAAGAGGGCGTTTAAAACGAAATATATGTATCCGAAACAAATAACATGAAGCAAACACTAAAAAAAAATCTCTTGAATTTTGCAAGAGATTGACAATTCTTTCATACAGGGTATATGTAATTCTATATCTTACGGTGGTAACTAAAAAAGCCTTATCTCAAGTTTTCTTTCCTGGTGCGAGGGATGGCAAGTGAATAACTTAATGTGGAGCGGCAAAGATAGCTAAATACAGCGAAATGACAATGATATGGATACTTATCTTCCAACAGGTTTCGACGCTGGGTCTCTGTATTTTACTTCTCCTGGTGATGATACCCAAGTTGAATACAATTATATCATCGGTAATGTCCCAGCTGGTGCTTCCCTGCGGCTTGTTGTCGAAGGCAATACCCTCTACATTCGCATATTGCAAGGAGAGACTTACATCAACCTTGTGACAGCACTAACTATCCAACGAGCTTCCATTCAGGCTATATGTGTCGGAGCAACTCGTGTTTTCTACCTACGCTATTACTGCGGCCTCCTGCAATGGATTTCACGTGAGTTTTCAGATATAGAACGGTGGGGACCTTTGAATTAATGATCAGGGGCGGATCTAGCTTTTTGCCAAGGGGGGTGGGGGGGGGGGGTTGACCCAGTGGCGGATCCAGGATTTTCCAAAAATCGCGCCGTTTTACTGTTTTACTTTTTCCCTTCTTTTTTTCTTCTTCTTTCCCCCCTTTTTTTTTCACTTGGCCGGCCAGGGGGGGGGGGGGGGGTTAAACCGAACCCCCTAGATCCGAACCTGATGATAGTGCGCTGACTCCGGTGAGGTATTGTACTCTCAGAAGAAATTTAAACAACTATGATTCTTGTGTCATTTTCCGAAGGGTTCACCAGGCCATCTGCCCAGAAGCCCGACATGCATGGTCAAATTACTTGACCCATTAATTCTTTGTTCTTTAATCTTTCATCTTCTCTTTGTGTTTCCTTTATCTGTTCGTTTTTCTTCTCTTCTACTTTTCCTCACTTGTTTCTTTGCATTTCTCTTTCTGTTAATCCTTATTATTTATATTTGTCTTCATGCACGTTCTCGACAAAGTTGTCATTATTTTGGCCGCTTGTTTCGACCCTTTAGAACTTTCGACTTAATGGCCCATTGATGAACCTTGAGTAAATGTAAATCGTCTACCATAACGCATGACATAATAGATAATGAAATGAGATCGAATGTTTAAAAAAGTATATTTCCTTCCATGACATCTCAAATGTATTTTTTCAACCATTTTTGTAAAATTTCAGGGCCCCGAAACAAAATTTAAAGTGACTGAATTCCTTCTTAATTTGATTGTTGTGTGCAATCAATTAATTGTACGATCATTTCGTATAGATGTGTTTCATGCAGGACCCTATGCATTTCACCATCTTCGTCACTACCACGTAATAACATTCTTTCTCAACATTGATGCTTATTTCAGAGCCTTCAGCGCCTCAGTTAGACGACGATACTCCAAGTAAGCGAAACTTCAAGTTTTGGTGTAGAAGATATTGCAGTACAGTAACGTTGCGAACTTGAAGTTATTTCGAAATAAATCGGCTGTTTAGGTTATTTTGATTGATTCAGTCTTACCAGAAAAGCAACGTTATAAACTAGCGTAATGGGAATTTATAGATTCAACTTTTAAGTATTAAAAATTTTGCCTACTTAATGTGCAATTAAGAAGCTCCAGAAGCTTTAGAAGGTGCATTCTCAAGAATTATGATAGTGACGTGAAGGTTTAACCATAGACATAGCATCTGTGTAAATAGTTTAATAGATCTTTTTTTAAGGAGAAAATATGTTACACCCTTGCCACCCGCAAGGCATAGAAGTTGCAGTCTGGATCACCTATACCTAAAGTCGAAAATTGACGTTTCATCTGTGTGAAATCTATCTTTACAGAGGACTACAAAAGGCTTACCTTTGTCACGGATGGCAGTGGCGATGGCGTGTTCGATGATAAATTGAAATTTAACGTTCTACAAACCAGTCGGTATGACTTCCTTGTCCAGGCTCAGAGAGGTGCGGTTCTGTACCTCTCCTCTAGCCAAGACGCATCTTCAGCCGTCTACAGGTTAGGTAAGCCCCTATATAAAACCGCATACAGTCTTGTAGCACCGTGGTATAAAATTTTGCCAAAACACAAATACCAGGTTGTGTAAAAAGTAAGTCAGAAGGGGATAATATCATGATCTAAATCCCTATACCTAGAGCTGTCTAATTTGACCTGTACTATACATAGATCAGGAGCTGATTCTGAACAGAAAATCTCAGCTGCTGGAACTGTTACTAACAATCTCACGCAAATGAAATTAGGTCACTTTCATTAAAGAACGCACAAAATTGTTGTCTTTACTATCAGTGTTACATAACTCGGATGAAATAGACTCTAATCTTAACTTTGTGTTTTATATTAATTTGAAGTGATTGGAGATGGAAATGACGGCAATACAATCTCCCTCTACCGTGCCTCTGATGCTACCACTCCGATCGCTAAAGCCGACTCACCCGATATACTGAACCAGTATAAATACGTCCGGTTCTCACTTACCATCTCCAGAAATCCTGATACCAAGGTTTTAACCTTCTTGCTCGACCTGAGAAACTTCCACTCAAGTACCGCACGCAGGTAAAGTTAGTCGTAAGGAGTTTAGTTAGTAATCATCGTTTTAAATAAGAAATATAATTTTTTTTTTAAATCTGCGAGTATGACATGGTTTGAAGTTGATTACGCACCAATAATAATATTTCATAGTTTATTAACCCTTCCCAGTAATTGTCAACGAATTAACACCCACCTACGTCAGCCGTCGACGTGAATTGTACATGCACAATGCATCAATTTGCTTGCGATAGCGAACCTGTGAAAGCAAAACACTAGTAATTCAAAACAAATTATGTAATGATCATTTGGAAATCATTTATTAATTTTCCACAAGTTTATCCATTTTCTTTTTTGTCTTAATAGGTAAAAACTAACCCTTTTCTCCAAATATTTCGGTTCTTGATATAAATATTGTGGTACTAAGAACACTTTTACAGGAATTTTTATTGAAACTTGCAGAATCTCAAGACGTTTCTCGGCGGAGTAAGGTTCGTTTTTAGCAACACTTAGCAACGCTATAACAATGGCCTCTTGGAACCATTTTTCTAGGAGTATCGAAAGTCTTAAAAAGTTGGTACTAGTATTCTAGAAAAATATACCAACGGTAGTTTGGCCTGGAAGAATGTTGTCTCATTAAATTATCTTTTCCCTGTTTGTTGTGTCCCAGATATACTCAAAGTTTAATTTTTAACTTTTCTTCTAATGAATGATGGGAAACGCTTTTCTACCCCTCACAATTGTCGGGATAGAGACGGAGAAAGAGATATTTTGTGTAATCGCATAAAAAAAGCTGAGTTGTAGAGTCAATCTGTGTATCAATGATATCATAGTTGTGATTCCTTACTATATTAGGTTCTCTGTCATGGTGGTCCAACTAAGGCCAACTGAAGGGAGGCGTTATTAGAGGACTTAATCAATTTAATTCCAAATATATTTAACTCTCATTGTATAGAGTTTGAAATAGTTGTAATTGTTCAACTTAAGACACTTTCAAATAAAAGCTCTGTTTATGAAAACATAGTCATAGAAAAGAGGGGCATGATGCATTCAGTAAAGGGGTGTGTAGCGACTAATTTTCCTTGTAAATCATAGTTTGGAAATACGTGATTGAATATAAATCATGAAGCGACTTATCACAAAGATTTTTATTTTCTCTGGACAGACTCCTAACCTTTACGGACTCCGTTTCCTACGAGCAGTCCTCACTTTATCTCGGTTTCAACAGTGTGGGTGAATATCGAGTCTATTGGATTTGTTATCTCTACTTCATCAGATCTGGTTAGTAATGAATCACATACATACTTACACGTCTAATCATTTGCAACTTAATTGTTCCCTCCACCCAAGCGCCCTCTCCCCCCATTAAAAACAAAACAGGCTGAGGATTTATAAGTTAGGTATGGGTAACTTAATAGAGTTCATTAGCACCAGCTTTAATTATGATTATAATGAATTGCATAAACAGAAGAAAAAATATATAATAGGACCAAGTTTCGTAAAAAGAAAGCAAATCTTTAAAACAAATGAGCACGATATAAAATATACAAATTGTTACGAAAAAAAGACGCAATTCGTGAAGGAGAGGACTCGCAAAACTTAAAAAGGACATTCTAAGAAGAAGATTAATTACGTAGCGAAACAGATGCAACAACAGATGGGTCTGAACAAAAGATTAAGAACTGCATGAATAGAATCTGAGAAGACAGAAATGAGAGATCGCTGTATTAATGTAGCGACGATGTTTGTTTGTTTTGTTTTTATTTCTGCATTTTCAAAAACGAACATAATCATAATACATAAAGTAACAAATATTTCTTCATTTTACATAATTATAAAAGTTTAAGTACATTAAATAAGATGCATACAAACACAAATATAATTTTAATGAAAAAAGATAAATTACAGAAAACGCAGGAGACCGCCATCATAAGCGGTATATAAGCTTGAAATCGATGTGATGATTTAGCGCCAAGACAACACGTTTTTTACATTTTGTGAGACTCATTTTCTTTGAATTATGTCTGTTTTGTAAAAGAAAAAAGAACTTCTATCATTTGCTTCAATTATATTTACTATTGCGTTGATTTAAGAAACACTATTTGTCCACCAAATTTGCACTACACTTACAAATTCGATCCGATTTGCAGGGTCATCCCTTGCTCAAGGCTACACTCAAACAACAGGGACAGGGGACAGGTCGATTCAAGTAGGACCATTTCCTGCCGGAGACAGAAAGTTGCTCATGGCTACCAACCTACAAAGTGACCTTGTCGTAGAGTTCTTGGACAGTAACGAAGATGTGGTTGTCACCATCTGTAAGTATGAGAAGGACTCCAGATAACTTGTGTTTAAGGTCCATATCTTCTTGAGTAATCAAAGTTTGCCGGAATGTCCCATTACCCGAAACAAATCTTCAACAAATCAAGGCGATTGATCTCGATACAGTGCATGAACGAGAAATTATAATTCATGGTTAATTTTTAATAGAAACACAAAGAAAAGGGCGACAATTAAAATGGAACAATTGTGAAAATTTAGGACTAGGCAGAATATCTTTGGGTTGTGCGACAACCTTGTCCCAGCATATTTTTTATCAAGCCTTTAACAATAATAATAAAGTAGCTCATTAATCAGCCTGAACACAGCCCAGCCATCCTCACTTGTATTCATTCGTTGCCAATTCTACCGACATTTCGGAAGGCCTAATGTGATCTGAAAGTTGCTTTATGATATAGGCCTGACATGAAGGAAATATTATCTGTATTACCCATGCAGCGTTTGGCATTGAGAGCAACGCAAGATCGGTCATCACTCAAAATGGCGTCGAGCTAGCTTCTGATTCACGTGGTCTGGAGCTAACCACTGACAATGAAGAGTACGCATTCGCATACATCTGGATCTCCTTCTCCAATGGTCTCTTCCAAGCCGGATATCAATTCGAATCAAGTTTCATCAGCAGTGATAGTTGCACTGGACTATCCAACATCCGTTTCGCAACATTCAGAGCAGGAGCTGGCGCTCCAGCAAATGTGAAATACACTAACTATTACTGGAGATACTTCGTAGAGACGGCAGACGGTATGTAGAACATCACTGCCTTTGAAGGATTGTGCACGCATGCCGAGTATCAAAACCGCTGTGATTACATGCAGCGGCATACGCGGCATGTGTGAACGAGGCTTCGAGGTTCAAGTTTAATTGTTTCACATTTCAAAGAGCAGAATTCACATAAATGACAAAATTAACACATATTATGAAATATACTGAAAGTATGACATTATTATAATCAAGTCTTTGTAAAGACGTCGACATTAATTGTTTTAAAGGTAGGTATAAATACAGGGTGAAATGTGAGGAACCTACATGTATTACAAAACTTAGCTTGTATTTTAGGCCTATAGGTTTCCCTAAATAAAAACTAACATTTGATTGAAGTTGTGAAGGACGTAACAATAATAATAGGTTGGCAAGAAGGCCTTAACATGAGAATGAAATGATATACAAAGTGAACAAGAAAAATAGTGAAAACAAACAAATCTATTTGTTACCAAAGGAATTTCTAGTAGAAAAAATAACTTTGCTTGTTTTTCCCAAACATAGGTTTATGGTTTGTATTGGAAAACATATCTTTGAAGAAGTTTGTTAAAAATAAAGTATGTATTGAATCGGTTTTTCATACAGGTGAACTGGTCGGTAGGTTTAACGATATTTCCTACAGATGCCACGACATGGAAGAAGATGCATGGGGCTTTAGTGCTACAGTGAGAGTTGAGCTCCCGGAATGCTGGGGAGGCTATGTGCTGTTCGGGTCAAGAAACAACCCCATCGGAGAAATCGGTAAGCAATCGCATGCATCGCCAAGGATGGGTGACTTTTCCTGTCATTTTTTTCCCCAGCAATTTTTGACATTTTAAAATCAATGGCAAATTTAGTTCCGCCCACTTTGGGCCTTGTAAGCGCCATGCTCAGTGGTAGAACAGTGGGCTTGTAAACGGGGTCCTGTGTTAAAAACAAAGCTGACGCGCCGATTCTCTAAGGTATGGCATAAATCTCCATGACCATGTCCCTCGGATAGGGCCGAAAGACGTAGGTCCCGCTGTTTGCTTACTTACAAGTTACAAGCAAAACAATACTGCGAAGACTGACAAGTCATGAGAGATGCTTTCTTAGTATTCGTATCATTGAGGTTTCAACCATCACATCAAACCCTTCAAAATTGTTTATGATCTCAATGTAAATGATGTCGGAATGCATGGAATAAAATATAGATATAATGACTGCTATGAGAGGAATAGTTGTTTTATAGGCCCAAGGGGACATTGCATCCTGATATCATCCCGAAGTGCGCCGATGTTCTTGTGAGATAGCTGGTTTGTGAGTTACAAGTCCTTTCCCATTTTGTTTAAGAATTGCTGAAATACATTTGAAAACTCTCGTCGAATGTGCGATTAAAAAACCTAAAATTTAGCGACCAAATTAATCGCACACAAACTGTATGGTAGCCGCGCTCGCACAAGCTAAGTTTTAACACGTAAACCAATGGGGATAGCAGCAAAATTTAACTATTTTCCCGGTACCCGGAATCCTGCGGGAATCTCACTCATTGACTATTACCATTACTGGCATTGTTCGTCTCTTTACGGGAATGGCTAAGATCACGACTGCAATTTCGACCAATCAGATGGATAGATTTCTTAAGAGAGTTAGGCCTATATAACTTTTAATGATAAATGTTTAATTTAGAATTGGATCATTTTTAAATTCTGAAAACTATATCTACCTCTATAAGTATGCATTATTATACTTAATCAATGTGCCATTGCAATCTCTGGTATATTCGAATATATATTTTTTTACCAGTTACTTGTGGATCCATAGTGATATTTTGCTGAATACTTACAAAATGAGTCACATTTTTTTCTTTTTTTTACTGCTATTCTGTTTTCTAAGTGCTTCGAACTTATAACAGGAGGTGTCTAGATAAGCATGCCAAATGTGTCTGAAATACCTCATGTTAACAAATGATAAGAAATAAACTCACTTAAAACAAATTAAATCTTGATTACTTGTTTCCTTCATGATTGTTTGTGGAGCCATTTCCCGACTTTTCTACGAAGTTTAAGTAACTTATAACTGCAATTTCGTTTTGCTCAGTTTTATCTTTTATTCTCTGTACATCAGAGAATCTATGCAGGTAACACAAATAAGTTTTTTGAATGAGAAGAAATATGTTGTTCTCTCACAATTCTTTATATATTTATCTTTAATATATGCCAGAACTTCGTCCCACAACTATTACTATCAGAGACGGACCGAACGGTAATGAACTGGAGAAGATCGGATCGCCAGCAGGTTTTACACCGAGTGCACGCACGTAAGAACAACTCTTGCAGTAATACCATACAAAAATGGTGATGATGATGATGGTAACGATAATGATGATGGTCATGATGGTCATGATGATCATGATTGTGATAACAATTATATTGATGATGTCATGATCACACACACACACACACACACACGCACAATAATAATAATGATAATCATACGAATAAGAAGAAAAATGGAAGAAGAAGAAGAACGATATCATTCACAATGATATTTTGGGTTTAAATTGCACCATTTCCATAAGCCAGGTACAAAGCGCTGTCCTTCATAGAAGTGCTATCCTCGTATACATGGTATACCGTATCCGGACACCTACCCCCTGGACATCCAGTCCCCGGATAACCACCCTCTAGGACGAATACCCCGGGGAACAACTACTCCCCGGACAAATACCACCTAGGACAACTACCCCGGACAACAACCCACTAGGACAACTACCCCCGGAAAACTACCCCCAGACAACTACCCCTTGGACAGTTGTCCGGGTCAGTGGTCCTAGAGGATGGTTGCCGTAGGGGGTAGTTGTCTGGGGGGTAGTTGTCCGGAGGTAGTTGTCCTAGGGGTAGTTGTCCTAGGGGTGGTTGTTCAGGGGTAGGTGTCCTAGAACCATGCATATTAAGAGATATGCATATTTACCCAACGCTATATAGTTTTCTTAGACCTTTGCATAAATGTCAAACATAATTATCATAAGAGTACTATATTGTTTATAATATGATATTACCACATATACCGTTTACCTCTTTTTATCCTTAAAAATACCTTACAAGTATAGAACTACAAATTAACGTAATGATTATCGATTTGTCTACGCCAGAAAATGTTAATGACATCTGATACAATTTCATAAATATAAACCAAACTACATGTATATACCGCATTTAATCGATAATATTATATTCTACTTATCAAAAAAGCAAACTATTAACAACTTTTTGATAAATACAATCACCTTTAAAAAAAAAGAATTTCTTTGATACAACAAGGGCATAGATATTGGATTGAAGTGTCTCCTTTTTTCTCTCTTGAAATAATATAGGTCTTTTGGCATTGTATCGAGGGGAGATACATCATCTCTTTTCTCATCTGATGGTTCCTCTCTCCATACCTTTCAAGGAAATACCCAGTCATATTGCTTAGCCGTGTCGCCATGTCGAGATCTATCTGTCTCTGGCACCACTCGGACATACTCTTTCAGACCAGAACGTAAGCCTCATATTTCCGTCAATACTCACCTCGCAGGCCATTTATTTACTCACACTTTGTTTCTTCTTCATGTTTGATGAACCATTTAACATACCTGAATGTTGTCAGCGGTCCCTACCTCTTACGCAGCAGATTGGTGGGTGGGAATGGTAGAGAATACATGTGGTGATGGATGCATGCATCTCCAAACAATAGCTGATTTGTCGTCATAATAAAGATTTCATTTAAATTCAAATATTAAACGTCTGGAAGGTATTTTAAAGGGAGTCACTCGTCAGTTTCCATGTGCAGAAGGCCATAATTCGCTGACACCAGACTTGGTGGAAATACCATTAATGGGAGTACAAATCTGCACACAGCGAACCCGTAGGCCAGTCAAGAATTACCCCCTAATCTCTCGGATAGCTCGAGAGGAGAGCTCGTGAGTCTTCGGGTGAGGGTAAAGCAAAGCATTACATTGGTCGAATGGTCATGAAAACTGAAGGCTCACCCTGGTGATTGACAACACCTGTTATTGGGTAAACACCCGAACGGTGTCGAATTCCAGATGAGAACTGACATCTATGTGTCTTTAAGATAATTACGCATAATTTCCGGCAATATTGGACATGCTATTTTCCTTTTGTCTTTTACATTTTGCTTCAAGTTGTCTTGAAAGATATATTGTGGTCCTCAGTAATAAAAAACTACTACTTCTACTATTACTAATACTACTACCGCTACTTTCTGCCTCAAACTTTCATGTGATATTACAATGTTTAAATTAATTATGCTTATACTAAAATGTGCAATCGGCCCATGAACAATTCATGTCAGATATACATCCAGTACCATTGTTTCAAACCTTATCTTGTACAATTCTAGATGGTTTTCAGCTGTCACACTTCACGGATACGCCCGCTTCGCCGCAGGGAGACATCAAGGTTACCCTCACGCAACTAGCTACACCGGTTGTTCTTCAATTCGCTACAGCCGAAAAGAAAACCTACTCTATCAGTACGTGTCACCATTTATTATCTGCATTTTCAAGACATTGTCAACGTTTGCCACTTTCGACCCAGTAGTAATAACAGTTAAAATAACGATAGTACTTATTGTGCATTTAATGATGCGCAATACTTATACAAATATATTCAGCTGCGCATAGTCGTATCACAATACAAAAGCAGGAATCATATTGTTAAAGGTAATACAAAGTTTTTGAAAATTTTGAAAATTGGGTGGATAGTGAATCTTTACAATTTTGATATATTTGGATGCCCCTGTGGATGTATTATAAGCACTAAAAAAATTAGCCCCTAAAACACTTCTGTTTTCGAGAAAAATTTAATATACACATTTACCGGTGCTCCCGGTAAATTTCAAATAGCGCCTATGGCTGTACAATGGTAGCTGCGACCATGAAAATCTCAGAATAAGTAGTTGGGATATATAATTTCCAAACGGGAATAGCTAATCGGTTGATTTTAGTCAAGAAACATTGTTTCATAGCTAAATTCATCAGACTATTATTGGCTCTAAAGCTCCTAAGTCGATTCGACAACTAATAGTCATTATTTTCCCACTTAAAGACATTTTCAAGCCCCCTTTTTTAGGGAAGTTCTAAATTAGTATTATCTTTCAAATGCCGTTGGAATTTAACGTTTTCATTTTCTGCCCTGCAAATGGGACATAGTACCTTTAAGACAGGTTTTAGATTCCGGTAGGCCTGTTAGAGTACAAAAGTGTAGTTGGCTACGACAAACATGGTGATCTTCGTAAATGGGTGTCAGTCAATAAGTTGAAGCTCATCAGTGTCATTATTGTGTGAAATGTTGTTAGAAAATGGTATGCCGCGTCATTATGTGGACGAACACCATTACCTTCTGTAAATAAACGTCTCCAGGGAAAGCGGAAATATTTGTGTTCAACATTTGTCGGGATCGGGCAAAATCTAGCATAAGAACGAGTACCTATTCAAAAGGGAGAAAATACTAAAGTGAACTTTTACTTAACTTCTCTCTGATCTGTCGCCGATATGAAAAAGGGGCGCTAATTCAGAATTATATCCATACTTTTACCCGTAAACTCTGGCGTACTAAAAGTAAAACATATACCCAAAATCAACTAAATTTCATCGGTCATGAGTTAAAAGTCGTTATGTTTCTTTCCTGTTTTGTTACAATTTTCTTATCTTTTTTGGAGTATTTTTCCTAAAAACGAAAACTTATAGCTCCATGCTTACTTTCTCACGGGATTCACGGCAAACTGATGCACAACACAATTGCATACCGTACCGACGATGGGGTGCGGGCGCGCCAGCGTGCATGGAGTAATAGCGACCGTAATGATAAATTACTGACATTAATATTTAATGAGGATTTGAGATGACAGTTGCTAACTTCAGTCGCGCCCGCACACCACCGTTGAATACCGTCGCGTCCACCTCGATACGCTAGACGTGACGGTATGCAATTATTGCATTGTTCGGCGATTTGCCGTGCAACCTGTGATAAAGTGTCTTCGTTTTGGGGGAAAACCTTCAAAAAAGATAAGAAAGTTTACACGAAACAAGTTAGAAACATTACAACTTTTAAATCATGACCATTATCTGAACAATAATTGATGAAGATTTAGTTGGTTTTTGGTATGTTTTTAGTAAGGTATCTCCGCGCCGGAGTCAAAGTATGGATATGATTCTGAATTAGCGCCGAAAAAAGAAATCTGATGTAAATCTGAAGCCATTATCTTAAGCCATTATCATCGTAGCATTATTTCAATTATCTTGTATTAATACCTTCCGGATGACAAAAGCATATTTCGTAAAATGATACAATCAAACCTTTACATAACAGATGCATAATACAATTGACCTGAGCACATTTCTGTAGCATGATTTAGAGCCCAACAATGACTTTTGTCTCAATTGCCATTTAATAAATGGATGAGGAATCGATTGTTTATGCTATCTATGTCTAAAGCCTATTGTCTGTACCGGATCAAATCAAATTATGTTTCTTCTAGTCAGCTTACAACCATTACCACAATTTATAGCATTATGTTATGATTAAAAAAGTAGAATTGAGATAATTTTTTTCTAAGAAAAAAAAGCCTATGGCCCTCTGCGTTGCCCTGGTGTTTGTGAGGTAAACTTGGCTACTTCATCACTAGTCGATTCTTTCCAATTCAATGTTCACTTTTGCACATTCAGGCTTAGACGTGGACACGGGAAGCGAGAGCGGTACTATCTCACTTTCTCGCTTCAACATACTTGTCAAGTCGCAGAACATGAATGGACTACACCTTAACGATCAGTTAGTCGATATCCGTATTGCTAATCAGAAAGTCCAGATTATCCTGGATGGATCCGCCGTCTTCGAATATGAAGATGCCGCCCAGCCACCAAATGCTGGTGCTAAATGTCTGATACAGAATGCGGAAGTTCAATACAGTTTCACGAGGTAATTACTATTCTTAGCTATATGATTGTCACTTTCAAGTCATTACATACATGTACATGTACATGGTATACCAACTGTCCCGTGCATTTAATAGGGTTTCATTTTTTATAGGGGCTGTCTGTTTAAAATTTTATGTAAGTGTGTTTAAATTGTCTCTTATTAATCCATTTTTAAGGTAGGTTTATTATTAATTTTATGTTATAAGTACAATTTTTTATATATTTTTTTGTTTCAATTGTTTTGAAGAGTTTGAAAGAAAAAAAAAGAACCTTAGCTGATATCAATAGCTTTGCGCATCTCATAACTAAAATGTGGAAACCTGAGATGCTCGAAGAAAAACCTCATTGCTATCTACCAATAAAAATATGTAATGATAACATCGCCCAGCATTTCGTATTTTGAAAACGTTTTATAATTATTACACATTTCCTTAATATATTTCCATCATCGGAGATTGAAAGAAAGGATACCCATTGAAGGATTGACATACAGGCAATATAAGAATAATTTAAACAAGAAGACAAAGAAAGGATCAGAATGAACATGAGGTTTAAAATCATTAGACAGATAGCCTTTGGCAGTATCGATCTAGCGATCCTTCTAAAAAAGTTTTGACAGGGGGCCCAATATGGGACCGACGGCCGAACTGTATGTTGATATAGTGTTTTGCTTTGTGTTTTTATGTTGTTTGTTTCTTATTTGAGGGCGTACTTTTGTTGCTCTAGTTAAGCCTATATTTGTTATGTTTTATTTAGATTATTTTTGTTTTTATTCTTTTTTGGGGGGACGGGGCGACATGTTAAGACTATGTCAGTAACCATCATGCACTCACTTATTTCGTTGGGCAGGGCCTTAAAGTGATTTTCATTTTGCTATCGTTATACCTTAAAGATACTATGTCCCTTTTGCAGCCAACATCAAATTCTGTAGAACTTTGCAAGAATTATGAATATGTCATGTGTGTACTATCTGTGAAATTTCAACGTTAGCAGTGTCCTATTATTCAAATTATGCAATGAAACCAGTTTACTTGCTAGACGTCACTGTCAGACACTATTGAGTGATTGACTGGCTTTTCTTCTTCTTCTTTGGTAATAACATACATAAAATGAGCTTTAAAGGGTACATGAGCATTTGTCTACATCAATAACCCACTTCTTGTAATGGCCAAAATTAAACTGATTGAATCTTTGCGCAGCATAAAACGTACGACCATTCGGTACGATGGTCTGAAAATCAGACTATTACTTACTGGCTCTATAGCTCTTTAGTCGATTCGACAACTAATAGTCGTTATTTTCCCACTTAAAGACATTTTCGAGCCCCCTTTATTTTAGGGAAGTTCTAAATTATTATTATCTTTCAAATGCTGTTGGAATTTAACTTTTTCATTTTTTGGCCTGCAAATGGGACACAGTACCTTTAAATAATCGTAACTCAGCCATAGTATAAACCTATAAAGAATACATCAAATTAATCGCAATTTGACATACTTTCTTTGGTTTGTTTCTTATCAATATTTTTTGTTTACAACAAGCACCGGCAGTGGAAGCAGCGGTATTAGCGATACCAGCAACCATACCGAGGGTAGCGGTAGTAGCGCTGGATTCGACCCCTGTAAGAATTGTCTTTTCCTCTAGAACTGGCATGTGGTTAATATTTATGTTTAAGGGTATTCGTGCTTGATTCTTTATATTACTGCCATTGAACATGAAGGCACTGGGGATTCATAGTGAAACACTATTTCATTACTGCAGTCATGGTTAGTCATGATTTTTAACGAATCCGCGATTTACTCAACTTAATTTGAACGTAACAATGTGAAAAACTCAGTTTTATATCAGTTATAGCTTCTTAGTTGTTAACGATTAGTTTATTTATTTTTTACATAGCGTGTATAAGTGTATACATACATGTACATACACTGCATGCAAATGATTCGGTGCCCTTTTGTGAAGAGCCAGATGGGTGTTTCATGATATCATCCGACAACTGGCCTTCGAACAGACATTTAAATGCCCGTAGACTTGACGTGAGAAAGCAGTCCGTCAATGATTAGCTTTATAACACAATTGTTTCTTTTGTGCCCCCTTATTTTTTGTTACAGCAAACTTTTCCCTCGACAATTTCTTCGATGTCCCTCAACACTTGAAGGGCGAGTATATTGGACTGACTCTGTCTGGGGCCACATTTCCTGCTTACATCGAGTTCGCCGATGACAAGGGTGTCAGAAGATACCTCTTTAGTAAGATTCTTTATCTCTGCATGAAATTTTCTCACTTTCCCAACATTTGCCACTCTGTCAGAGAAGCTGTGAAGCCAGTTCCCGTGCATCTCATACCCACATTAAAGTCTGTAGAATATCGTCGTTTAACTTGTTAGGAAAGAAGGAATTTCGAAATTCATTGATTTCCCCATTTATCTGGTATCTTTATCACTCGACTTTCAAGCACATATGTTGCATTTTCTTTTTGAAATTTGCATTACTTACTTCTACGTTCTACTCATCCATTAGTACCACTACCGTTTTAGATATTATGACTGAACTAAATTTACCACTAGTGATTCGTTAATGATAACATAGTTAGTGCGATCTGAGATGAAATTAAATAAATTATACTTTATTTTTGTCCTAGCTTTCCTGGAAGGTGGCATAATCACCTTACAAGTGTCATACGAAGAAGTCCAACGTTCCACAGTGCCTGGTCTGACATTGACTAACCAGAATATCTTCTTTAAGATAGCTGATGGTCAGGTCAAAGTGGCCTTCAATGAAACTTCCAACGATGTGCTTACTTACCAAGATGATAATCAACCAGCCAATAGCGACACCAGCATGCTCGTTGTGAATTGTGCAGAAATCGCGTTTGTCTCCAGGTATGACATATAGATGAATATTTTGAAGAATTTCGAAAATAAACTTCAGCTGAAATCAATAGCTTTGTGCATCTAATAATTAAAAAGTGGGAACATATTAAATAATCAAAATATGATCTCTATGCCAGAAACAATAGTTCAATTATTAACTGCCCTTGAGTTGATTGTGCGATCGTGTATTATGTGATTATTCAATTGACTTTCATTCGTGTACTATGTGCTGATGATATACAACTTAAGGCAGGTTATTGATTTGTATGTTATAAGTACAAATTTAATTTCTTTATTTTGTTTCAATTTTTTTTTCTCACTCTGATGACATGCTGGAAGAAAAACCTCATTGCTATCTACCAATACAAATATGTAATGATAACAATCGCCCAACATTTCGTATTCGGAAAACGTTTTAGTTATTACACATTTCCTTAATAGATTTCCATCATCGGGGATTGAAAGAAAGGATACCCATTGAAGGAGTGATCTGAATGAAAAACGCCTATAAACTAAAACAACAACAACAATATTTAGATTATTTTTGTTTTCATTCTTTTTTGGGGGGACGGGGCGACATGTTGAGACTATGTCAGTAACCATCATGCGCTCACTTATTTCGTAATCTATTTTTAAAGAAAAAAATTCCTAAGAGAAGAGGCGTAAATATTCACTTCTGAATAGAAAACGCCTATAAACTAAAACAACAACAACAATATTTAGATTATTTTTGTTTTCATTCTTTTTACGGGGGACGGGGCGACATGTTGAGACTATGTCAGTAACCATCATGCACTCAGTTATTTCGTAGGGCAGGGCCTCAAAGGGATTTTAGTTTCTATCGTTATACCTTTAATAATAGTAGCTCAGCCATAGTATAAACCTATAAAGAATACAGCAAATTAATCGCAATTTGACATACTTTCTTCGGTTTGTTTCTTATCAATATTTTTTGTTTACAACAAGCACCGGCAGTGGAAGCAGCGGTATTAGCGATACCAGCAGCCATTCCGAGGGTAGCGGTAGTAGCGCTGGATTCGACCCCTGTAAGAATTGTCTTTTCCTCTAGAACTGGCATATGGTTAATATTTCTGTTTAAGGGTATTCGTGCTCGATTCTTTATATTACTGCCATTGAACATGAAGGCACTGGGGATTCATACTGAAACACTATTTAATTACTGCAGTCATGGTTAGTCATGATTTTCAACGAACCCGCGATTTATTCAACTTAATTTGAACGTTACAATGTGAAAAACTGAGTTTTATATCAGTTATAGCTTTTTAGTTGTTAACGATTAGTTTATTTATTTTTTACATACCGTGTATAAATGTATACATACATGTACATACACTGCATGTAAATGATTAGGTGCCCTTTTGTGAAGAGCCAGATGGGTGTTTCATGATATCATCTGACAACTGGCCTTCGAACAGACATTTAAATGCCCGTAGACTTGACGTGAGAAAGCAGTCCGTCAATGATTAGCTTTTTAACACACTTGTTTCTTTTGTTCCCCTTTTATTTTTTACAGCGATATTTCCCCTCGAGAATTTCTTCGATGTCCCTGAATACTTGAAGGGCGAGTATATTGGACTGACTCTGTCTGGGGCCACATTTCCTGCTTACATCGAGTTCGCCGATGACAACGGTGTCAGAAGATACCTCTTTAGTAAGATTATTTATCTCTGCATGAAATTTTCTCACTTTCCCAACATTTGCCACTCTGTCACAGAAGCTGTACAGCCAGTACCTGTGCATCTCATACCCACATTAAAGTATGCAGAATATCATCGTTTAACTTGTTTGGAAAGAATGAATTTCGAAACTCATTGTTTTTCCATTTTTCTGGTATCTTTATCACTCGACTTTCAAGCACATATGTTGCATTTTCTTTTTGAAATTTGCATTACTTACTTCTATGCTCTTCTCATCCATTAGTACCACTACCGTTTTAGATATTATGACTGAACTAAATTTACCACTAGTGATTCGTTAATGATGGATAACATAGTTAGTGCGATCTGAGATGAAATTAAATAAATTATACTTTATTTTTGTCCTAGCTTTCCTGGAAGGTGGCATAATCACCTTACAAGTGTCATACGAAGAAGTCCAACGTTCCACAGTGCCTGGTCTGACATTGACTAACCAGAATATCTTCTTTAAGATAGCTGATGGTCAGGTCAAAGTGGCCTTCCTTCAAACTTCCAACGATGTGCTTACTTACCAAGATGATAATCAACCAGCCAATAGCGACACCAGCATGCTCGTTGTGAATTTTGCAAATATCGCGTTTGTCTCCAGGTATGACATATAGATGAATATTTTGAAGAATTTCGAAAACAAACCTCAGCTGATATCAATAGCTTTGTGCATCTCATAATTAAAAAGTGGGAACATATTAAATAATCAAAATATGATCTCTATGCCAGAAACAATAGTTCAATTATTAACTGCCCTTGAGTTGATTGTGCGATCGTGTATTATGTGATTATTAAATTGACTTTCATTCGTGTACTATGTGCTGATGATATACAACTTAAGGCAGGTTATTGATTTGTATGTTATAAGTACAAATTTAATTTCTTTATTTTGTTTCAATTTTTTTTCTCGCTCTGATGACATGCTGGAAGAAAAACCTCATTGCTATCTACCAATAAAAATAATTATGTAATGATAACAATCGCCCAATATTTTGTATTTTTAAAACGTTTTATAATTATTACACATTTCTTTAATATATTTCCATCATCGGAGATTGAAAGAAAGGATACCCATTGAAGGATTGACATGCAGGCAATATAAGAATAATTTAAACAAGAAGACAAAGCAGGATCAGAATGAACATGAGGTTTAAAGTCATTAGACAGATAGCCTTTGACAGTATCGGTCTAGCGATCCGTCTAAAAAAGTTTTGACAGGGACCCAGTATATGGGACCGACGGCTGAACTGATTGTTGATATAGTGTTTTGCTTTGTGTTTTAATGTTGTTTATTGCTTATTTGAGGGCGGGCTTTTGTTTGCTCTAGTTAAGTCTAAATTTGTTATGTTATTTTAAGAAAACAGCTAAACTGTTAAAAATTCAATTTATCCAAATCTATATATTAAAAAAAGTAAATCTAATTTTAAAGAAAAAAATTCCTAAGAGAAGAGGCGTAAATATTCACTTCTGAATAGAAAACGCCTATAAACTAAAACAACAACAACAAATTATTTAGATTATTTTTGTTTTCATTCTTTTTACGGGGGACGGGGCGACATGTTGAGACTATGTCAGTAACCATCATGCACTCAGTTATTTCGTAGGGCAGGGCCTCAAAGGGATTTTAGTTTCTATCGTTATACCTTTAATAATAGTAACTCAGCCATAGTATAAACCTATAAAGAATACAGCAAATTAATCGCAATTTGACATACTTTCTTCGGTTTGTTTCTTATCAATATTTTTTGTTTACAACAAGCACCGGCAGTGGAAGCAGCGGTATTAGCGATACCAGCAGCCATTCCGAGGGTAGCGGTAGTAGCGCTGGATTCGACCCCTGTAAGAATTGTCTTTTCCTCTAGAACTGGCATGTGGTTAATATTTCTGTTTAAGGGTATTCGTGCTCGATTCTTTATATTACTGCCATTGAACATGAAGGCACTGGGGATTCATACTGAAACATTATTTCGTTACTGCAGTCGTGGTTAGTCATGATTTTCAACGAATCCGCGATTTATTCAACTTAATTTGAACGTTACAATGTGAAAAACTGAGTTTTATATCAGTTATAGCTTTTTAGTTGTTAACGATTAGTTTATTTATTTTTTATATACCGTGTATAAATGTATACATACATGTAAATACACTGCATGTAAATGATTCGGTGCCCTTTTGTAACGAGCCAGATGGGTGTTTCATGATATCATCTGACAACTGGCCTTCGAACAGAAATTTAAATGCCCGTAGATTTGACGTGAGAAAGCAGTCCGTCAATGATTAGCTTTATAACACAATTGTTTCTTTTGTTCCCCCTTATTTTTTGTTACAGCAAAATTTTCCCTCGACAATTTCTTCGATGTCCCTGAATACTTGAAGGGCAATATTGGACTGACTCTGTCTGGGGCCACATTTCCTGCTTACATCGAGTTCGCCGATGACAACGGTGTCAGAAGATACCTCTTTAGTAAGATTCTTTATCTCTGCATGAAATTTTCTCACTTT
Source organism: Strongylocentrotus droebachiensis (assembly GCA_035222895.1). Taxonomy (NCBI): domain Eukaryota; kingdom Metazoa; phylum Echinodermata; class Echinoidea; order Camarodonta; family Strongylocentrotidae; genus Strongylocentrotus; species Strongylocentrotus droebachiensis. Next base: position 378,782 of record JAVYIG010000875.1, on the reverse strand, counting down.
CCCAACATTTGCCACTCTGTCACAGAAGCTGTGAAGCCAGTTCCCGTGCATCTCATACCCACATTAAAGTCTGTAGAATATCGTCGTTTAACTTGTTAGGAAAGAAGGAATTTCGAAATTCATTGATTTCCCATTTATCTGGTATCTTTATCACTCGACTTTCAAGCACATATGTTGCATTTTCTTTTTGAAATTTGCATTACTTACTTCTACGTTCTACTCATCCATTAGTACCACTACCGTTTTAGATATTATGACTGAACTAAATTTACCACTAGTGATTCGTTAATGATGGATAACATAGTCAGTGCGATCTGAGATGAAATTAAATAAATTATACTTTATTTTTGTCCTAGCTTTCCTGGAAGGTGGCATAATCACCTTACAAGTGTCATACGAAGAAGTCCAACGTTCCACAGTGCCTGGTCTGACATTGACTAGCCAGAATATCTTCTTTAAGATAGCTGATGGTCAGGTCAAAGTGGCCTTCAATGAAACTTCCAACGATGTGCTTACTTACCAAGATGATAATCAACCAGCCAATAGCGACACCAGCATGCTCGTTGTGAATTGTGCAGAAATCGCGTTTGTCTCCAGGTATGACATATAGATGAATATTTTGAAGAATTTCGAAAATAAACTTCAGCTGATATCAATAGTTTTGTGCATCTAATAATTAAAAGGTGGGAACATATTACATAATCAAAATATGATCTCTATGCCAGAAACAATAGTTCAATTATTAATTGCCCTTGAGTTGATTTTGCGATCGTGTATTATGTGATTATTAAATTGACTTTTATTCTTAGTACTAATTAACTATGCAAATATGAAACTTTGACAATTAAAAAAAAACTTTTTTCTCACTTTTGTTCTTATTCAATTGACCTCATCATCTGACACACACATGAAATAAATATTAGAAGGTTGTGTACTATCTTGAAAATTGATTAAATTTTCCCTTTTTTTTCTTTTTTTTCTTCATTGTTTTTCTTTGCATTATTCTTTATTGTATTCTTTTATGCAAATGAGAATGGAATAAGTTGTATTCACCATGCCAAATAGTTTATGTGAAAAGATGGGTATAAAACTGCAGCATAAAATGTGCACCTAAAAATGTAAGTTATACGTGTATATAGAAGAATTACAAACAAAAATATTTTTGTGACACATGATCGCAAAATGTTACATAACACCCGGACTGTTTTTTTTTATTTTTTTATTTAGGTTTTATTTCCACATTAACTGCATATGAAAAGAATTTACAAAGTAAGGCATATACAAGGTAACAAAACATGTACATAATATTCGATTGATACAACAGTAATTCAAACGATGTAATGGCAAGTCATTAAATACATATGATGCTAACAATTATCTACAGTAATGAGGAGGAAACCTTGGAAGCATTATGCTTGTAATTAAGGTTCCCTTTACATAATACATTTTTTACATAATATATAAAACAAAAAACAAAACAAAAGAACAAAAACGAGTGTGTGGTGCAGCCAGCCAACAAGTGTTGATAATACCGATGGTCTCTATCATGATGACCTTAAACATTTTCATACTGGAGTAGAAGTTTATGTTTCAGGTGATATTTAAAAGTAATTAAACTTGGCAGCTGTTTGAGCGAAATGTCTAAGGAGTTCCAGTACACAGGACCAGTATAAATCAAAGTTTTTTGTTTTAGTAAAGTTCTCAGTTTGTGTAAGTGAAAAAAGGAAGACTGTCGGGTTGGATAATTATGAATTTGTTGATTCTTTTGGAATGTCGACGTGATGGCATGAGGAAGTTCGTTAGAATTTAATCTAAACATAAAACAGCCTAAAAAGAAATTATACAGGTCATGAACTTTCAATATTTTATTTTCTAAAAATAAACTATTAGTGTGGCTTAACCTATTAGTGTGGCAGATTATTCGTATGACGCGTTTTTGAAGTATCAATAATTTGTCCAACTGGTAATTAAATGAATTCCCCCATGCAAGTATGCCATAGTTAAGATAAGGCAAGATAAGCGTCGAGTACAAACTTTTCAAAATATACTTAGGAAAAGACATTTTTAATTTATTGATTATTCCAATGTTCCTTGATAGAGTTTTACTCAATTGTAAGTTATGTTCTTTCCAAGAAAGTTTATTGTCAATTATAAAACCAAGGAATTTTGATGAATCAACTAAGTGTATAATTGTATCATTGATGTAAACATTGCCAGGCAATCCCGAAATAGAGTTGCTGAAGAGCATACATTGAGTTTTATTTAAGTTCAAGGAAAGTTTGTTGGCACAAATCCACTCTTCAACAAGTTTCATTTCAAGATTTACGGTTTCAAGTAGTGAATTGGGGTTTTTGTGTGAGAAAAACACAGAAGAATCATCAGCAAATAATATAAACGACAAAACATTGGATGAGTTTTGAAAGTCATTCATATACAATATAAATAGAAGAGGCCCCAGAAGGGATCCTTGTGGCACTCCACAAATTAACTGTTGAAAGGCCGAGTCTGCTTCATTTATTGATACGTATTGTTTCCTACCCTTGAGGTAGCTTTCGAACCACTCCAAGGCCCTTCCACGTATACCATAGTGTGAAAGTTTGTATAGTAGAATTTGATGGTCGATTGTGTCAAAGGCCTTGGAGAGGTCCAGAAACATCCAAAGGGTATGAGAGTGTTCATCAATTGCAGAAGTAACATGATTAATGAAATGTAAAATAGCATGAACAGTCGAATGTTTTTGTCTGAAGCCAAACTGTGAGTCGGAGAATATATTATTACTAACTAAAAAAGCTACTGTGCGATCATAGATGAGTTTTTCGTTAGAAGACTGTTGATCCGGTGTGCGCAAATTTGGTATCAAAAGATGCGCTAGATATTAAGGAAAAAAAATGATGTAGTCATTGGCACCATTTAAGCATTACGAAGTAATCGCGAAAATAGAGGAGGGGGAGGGGGGCTTAATCAGCCCCAGTCTTTTTAGGGTTAAAAGGAGGACCAAAAGGGTAGTTTGACCTACCTGAAATATTTCCCAAAATGGCAACAAAAAGTATAGTATATACTTCATTTACGTATATTTCATATACATAGGCCCACTTGTCTGTAGCAAGTTAGGGAAGGCTTCCTATGACAATAATTATATTGCAAGGTTCCTCTGAATCGGTGCTCTTAAAACACACAATGTAAAGGAATAACCATTCTTAAAAACCAAACAAACGAAACCAAGAAAAAACCAACCCACACTACTGCTCGGTCTCCAAACCACGTTGTTCAGTTAGTTATGCTAAACTTTGACAAGTTATGACACAATAGATAATGTGGGAACGAGATCATGTCTAAAATGTTTGTACCACATCTGAGTGACTAACGAACAGAATATTATGATTACAAAAATAATGATTGATTATCGTTTCATACATAGCACTGACCCTGGAGGAATTGGATCAACAGGAGGTGATGACCATGATGACGAGTCTTCTAATTTCTAAGCCAACCTTCGGCCAGTTCAAACTTTCAAGTTTAACAATTTGCTTCACGTTATCTCTTAAAATTTCGTAAAGTATTCCTAATTAGATTGTAACTAAGTGTTGTCCTATACTTCTTTGTAGTTTTAGATTTACCGTGACTAAATGATTAATTATTCATTGGTAATATTTACTATTAAATTCTAATCCAAAATTTGGATTAATCATTATGGATGTAAAAGGTATAGACAAGTTCTGGTCATGTGATTGCATTTTGAAAAGAAACGTTTTGGAATCGATCAGAAAAAGTTGATCATCTAGCATTTAAGTATTGGTGTGTACGGCAAGGTACTGGAATTATCAAAGTTATACGAAATTTGGCCCAGTCTTGGTAAAGCTACAAGCACTGTACACTCAGAAAGATGTATATGGGACTACGCGATATCTATCCAGTCCGGATAGATATGATAATTTACCAAATATATCAATTAGTAGGCGGTTTCCCCGCAAAATTTGTATCATCGCGTATTAGTCAAAAACATAATATACTTTCACATGATTGGTATTAAAGGACAAGTCCACTCGAAAAATAAGTTACTTTCAATACAAGCAGAAAAATCAGACAAACCAATCAAAAAAAGTTTGAGCAAAATCGGATAACTAATAAGAAAGTTATGAATTTTTGAAAAAGTATGTAAAACTATGGAACAATGAGATTCACGACACAAATTGCCAAGATAGTTATCAGTTTGTGACGTCATGTCCTCACAACTTATCAATTGCTTTATATAGTTTAATCCCATTAATTTCCCTTTTTATCCCCCAAAACTTGATTTCCCCATGCCTTTGCCCAGGTTATATGATTTGTATCATATTGCGTGCATGACATTTCCCAATTTTTTTAATGAATTTTGAAGAATTGATACTATTTTCCGAATATTGTATTTCATAATTATTGATTTTTATATAAATATAGTTCATCAAAATTCAATTTTTCATGATTTAACTGGACAAAAATTACTCTTTATTTGTGCATCCACACAAAAACATATTACTAACAATCTAACTTGGATGCTGGTGTGAAGAAATAAGATTCTTAGGGTGAAAATAGGAAATTTATATTATTAATATAAAGAAAATAATTAGTGGATAGTGAGGACCATACGTCACAGACTCATGAGTGAGTTGCCAATTTGTGTAGTGATTTAAAAAAAAAAATGTCATTAAAAATTCATAACTTTCTTATTAGTCATCCGATTTTGCTCAAACTTTTTTTGATTGGTTTGTCTGATTTTTCTGGTTCTATTAAAAGTAAGTTATTTTTGGAGTGGACTTGGGCTTTAAGAGCTGGTAATTAGAGCTTCCATTTCATTGTTTGAGAGGGGGGCGTTTCCAAAACTGGTCTATACCGTTAAATAAAAGTAAATGTATTCTTGCTTCTATTCTCTCTAATTGTAAGTGAATCATTGACATGATTAATCAATCTAGTTTTGTCTATTTTAATCACAAGCTCCCTTGTCTTCAATATTCATAAAGAAGTAATATAAACCTTCCCCCGAATTCCCCTTTTCTGTTCATTCCTTTCTAATTTCTATGATAAAATGAATTATTGATAATTCATTATTACAACTAATTCATGTATTAATTCATATCATACATGACACATTTAAATACAAAAATCAATGTTTTTCATTCATTAAGTTCATATAATCATATGATAGAGTATGAATTATCACTTGCAAGTAAGACTATTAAATAGTTCAACCTTTTGATCTATAAAATATTCACAGGCAAGGATACCAAGCCTTAAAATATCAACAAGATTCTACATCAGTTTAGACTAACAAATGCAATTTCGTTCAATTCAATTAAAAACAAAAAAGTACAATCCTAGCTGAAATGTCTATCTTTTCGACCGTAGTGCTTTATACATGACTGCCCTTGTATGCTACTCATTAAAACCGCATAAGCGTACAAAATAAGATGGAGGGATTGAGGGCTGTACCGCCTTGGATTTCGAAACTACTCATCGTTGTAACCATTCCAATTTTTAGACCAGATATTTGGTCCTTTTGGGAGGTTCGTTTCTGGTATATTTGATTTAAAATGTATCTCAAAGTTAAATTCACATAAGGGATATAGATGATACACAAAGTTTAACATTAGAAAGTTCATATCGGAGAAAAGACGTGAGATGCCAATCTCTCATACGTCTATGATTGATTACCATTCCCTCTGATTTTAATATAATAAATGATCCCGTTAATTCCAGAGTCAAAGCTATTCAAATTTCTTGTGTTGTTATTGTTGTTCTGTACTGTTACTGTTGTTGTGATTGCTGCTCTTGATGTAGTCCAGAATCTGGCCGATTTGGTTGTCAATAATCTCCATCATCACAGAGTTCGTTCATAGCGCCATCTTCGGCGGCTTGAAGCAAATGTAGGGAAATGAAATATAAGAACCGGCAAGATTTTGGACTACTCTTAATGTTGTGTTGATGTCTCAAGACAATACCATGTAGGTATATGATTTGTAATTGAGGGGGGGGGGGGGGGGGTGAGGTGGGGTGGGTGGATCTAATGTTCTCTGTAGCGATGTTCACCTTAATTCATGGAAAGGAATGTATATCCGAATTTGGGATAGGTTCAGGTTTCAAATTTATTTCGTCACGAAAATAGACTCGACGTTGCCATAATTTAAAATTATGAGGAATGGAGTGCTTTTGTTGATGGTTTCATGTTTGGTATTTAGTGTGTGCATGTTTTAGTTTGTAAAGGGGTCGAGTGTGATAGTTTGACGTATCAGGACAATTATCCCCGGGAAATTACCCCTCAAGGACAAGTACCCCCCCCCCCCCCAGGGACAGTTACTCCCTAAGACAACTACCAAAAGACAAGATATCATGTGCGACTCCCCCCCCCCCCCCCACTCCTAGAGGGTATTTTTACCGAGAGAGAGAGAGAGAGGGGGGGGGAGAAGGGGGAGAGAGGGAGAAGGGAGTGAGAAAGAGAGAGAGAGAGAGAGAGAGAGAGAGAGAGAGAGAGAGAGAGAGAGAGAATGAGAGAATTTAGTGGACAGTGTAGATGTTCACATAAGTTTGTGTATAACAGTGGTGTCGGCTTAGCTCCTACTGAATGCCTATGCCCACCCAATTTTGAAGGGAGAAGGACAAATATATTGATAGAGAGGAAAGCGAGAGAGAGATGGGAGGGGGGAGGGTCAAAATAAGAGTTTGGCAAAAGTAGACGAAAGAACAAGAACAAACATTCTTTGTATATATTCTTTAGGTATTTCTTTGTACTCTTTAATTCATTTGAATTCGTCTATATCTATTTCAGCAAGGACATTAACAATACATAGCTAAAAACAAGAAAATGATATACATGTAAATACAAGTTTTAAAAAATACATAATATAATACAGTACAAATTTTTACAAAACCGAATAACGGGAATTAGGATAGTTTTTTATCATGACGGCCAACCAAACAAAGCAAATTAAATTGAATGGAATAGAATTCAATTGATTCAAAGATGATAGGAATGAATAGCTATCAAATTGTCACACTGGGACCCCTGTACAAATGTACACACACATACGCACACGCACACACGAACACACGCACACACGCGCACACACTAAATGGCCCTTAAAACACAATACATAATTTGTATTGATAAATACAACTCAAGAGGGCGCACTTCCTGTTAAGGAAATCTGGAGAGGTGTGTTTTCACAAGGTCTACATCGATAAAAACACACGAAGTGCTTACACACAGCCTTTTGGGAACCAAAAACCAACTGAACAATTTGACACTTTAGAAAATGATTTTTGAAAAGATAATGGCCCGAATTCACAAAAGGAGGTTTGTCGACAAACCTAGGTTTATGTGCGTCATATAATAATAATAATAATAATAATAATAATAATAGCCTAATAGTCCCCTCCAAATGTTATTAAACCGAAACGGAAATTCTTTTTGCCCAATTGATCGTGAGCCCGGCAACCACTGAGCAGCGCCAGATCGACGCGTTTTTACAAACAAATTCGGGCCATTAAGTAGAAAGTAGTATTCTGGTCTTAATTTTAAGACACATGAGATAAAATTAAATTTTCTGCCTTTTTAATTAGAAAATTAGTTGAAAATGTGAGTTAGAATTGAGGGACCAGCATTTGGTCCCTTAATTCCAAAGGGTCAAAAGATAGTGTGTATGCACACACACACGCACACGCACGCACACGCACACCCACCATGTATGTATGCATGTATTAAAAGTATATAATGGTCTTCGTAAGGGTTATATAAGGATTTATACACAAAGAGAGCAACGAGATAGAGAGAGATAGGTGGGGGGGGGGGGTGAGAGATAAAGGAAGGTAAGTAAACACAAACAGAGGGAGGGAGGAAAAGCAAAAGCGAGAGAGAAGGAAATGGAAAGGGAAGAGAGAAAATGACGATAAATTAAACTCCTAGACCGCTTCCAACACCTCTTAGGGGTGGTGGAGGTAGGATGGAGGGGTGGTGGAGGTAGGGTAGAGGGGTGGTGGTGGTATGGTGGAGGGGTGGTGGAGGTAGAGTGGAGGGGTGGTGGAGGAAGGGTGGGGAAGTGGTCGATGTAGGGTGGAGGGGTGGTAGGAGTAGGGGTGTTAGAGGTAGGGTGGATGGAGGAGAGATAGGATGGATGGTAGAGGTAGGATGGATGGAGGAGAGGTAGGAAGGATTGTGGGATGGTAGAGGTATTGTGGTGGAGGGGTGGTAGAGGTAGGGTGGATGGAGGGATGCTAGAGGTAGGGTGGCTGGAGGAGAGGTATGGTAGAGCGGAGGTAGAGGTAAGGTGGATTGAGGGATGGTAGAGGTAGGGTGGATGGAGGGATGGTAGAGGTAGGGTGGCTGGAGGAGAGGTATGGTAGAGGGGAGGTAGAGGTAGGGTGGATGAAGGGATGGTAGAGGTAGGGTGGATGGAGGAAAAGTAGGATGGAGGGAGGAGAGGTACATGTAGATGTAGGGTGGATGGAGGTAGAGGTAGGGTTTAGGGAGGAGGAATGGGTACGTCGGAGGTAGGTTTAGATGGATGGAAGGTAGGGTGGATGGAGGGGAGGTAGAGGTAGGGTGGATCGAGGGGTGGTAGAGGTAGGGTGGAGGGAGGAGCGGTAGAGGTAGGGTGGATGGAGGGTGGTAGAGGTAGGGTGGATCGAGGGGTGGTAGAGGTAGGGTGGAGGGAGGAGCGGTAGAGGTAGGGTGGATGGAGGAGAGGTAGGGTGGATGGAGGATGGTAGAGGTAGGGTGGATGGAGGGTGGTAGAGGTAGGATGGATGGAGGAGAGGTAGGGTGGATGGAGGATGGTAGAGGTAGGGTAGAGGGAGGAGCGGTAGAGGTAGGGTGGATGGAGGAGAGGTAGGGTGGATGGAGGATGGTAGAGGTAGGGTGGATGGAGGATGGTAGAGGTAGGGTGGATGGAGGATGGTAGAGGTAGGGTGGATGGAGGAGAGGTAGGGTGGATGGAGGATGGTAGAGGTAGGGTGGATGGAGGGGAGGTAGAGGTAGGATGGATGGAGGAGACGTAGGGTGGATGGAGGGAAGATAGAGGTAGGGTGGATGGAGGAGAGGTAGAGGTAGGGTTGAGGGAGGGGCGGTAGAGGTAGGGTAGATGGAGGAGAGGTAGGATGGAGGGAGGAGATGTAGGGTGTAGGGAGGGGAGATGGGTACGTGGGAGGTAGGTTTGATGGAGGAGAGGTAGGGTAGATGGAGGAGAGGTAGGGTGGAGGGGAGCTAGAGGTAGGGTAGATGGAGGGTGGTAGAGGTAGGGTAGATGGAGCTAGGGAGGTAGAGGAAGGATGGATGGAGGAGTCGTAGGGTGGATGGAGGGAAGGTAGAGGTAGGGTGGATGAAAGAGAGGTAGGGTAGATGGAGGAGAGGTTGGGTAAATGGAGGAGAAGTAGGGTGGAGGGGAGGAAGAGGTAGGGTGGAGGGAGGGGTGGTGGAAGAGGTAGGGTGGATGGAGAAGAGGTAGGGTGGATCGAGGAGAGGTAGGGTGGATCGAGGAGAGGTAGGGTAAATCGAGGAGAGGAAAGGGTGGAGGGGAGGTAGAGGTAGGGTGGATGGAGGGGTGGTAGTGGTAGAGTGGGTGGAGGAGAGGTAGGGTGGATGAAGGAGAGGTAGGGTGGAGGGGTGGTAGAGGTAAGGTGGATGGAGGGGTGGTACAGGTAGAGGAGAGGTAGGGTGGATGGAGGAGAGGTAGGGTGGATGGAGGAGGGGTAGGATCTAGGGAGGAGAGATGGGTACGAGGGAGGTAGGTTGGATGGAGGAGAGGTAGCTTGGAGGGGAGGTAGAGGTTGGGTGGATGGAGGGGTGGTAGAGGTAGGGTGGATGGAGGAGAGGTAGGGTGGAGGGGAGGTGGAGGGGAGGTATAGGTAGGGTGGATGGAGGGGTGGTAGAGGTAGGGTGGAAGGAGAAGAGGTAAGATGGGTGGTGGGGTGGTAGAGGTAAGGTGGATGGAGGGGTGGTAGAGGTAGGGTGGATGGAGGAGAGGTAGGGTGGAGGGGTGGTAGAGTTAAGGTGGATGGAGGGGTGGTAGAGGTAGAGTGGGTGGAGGAGAGGTGGAGTGGATGGAGGAGAGGTAGGGTGGATGGAGGAGAGGTAGGGTGGATGGAGGGATGATAGAGGTAGGGTGGATGAAGGGATGGTAGAGGTAGGGTGGATGAAGGGATGGTAGAGGTAGTGTCGATGGAGGAGAAGTAGGGTGGATGGAGGAGAGGTAGGGTGGATGGAGGAGATGTAGGGTGTAGGGGAGGTAGAGGTAGGGTGGATGGAGGGGTGGTAGAGGTAGGGTGGAGGGAGGAGAGATAAGATGGATGGTGGGGTGGTAGAGGTAGGATGGATGGAGGGGTGGTAGAGGTAGAATGGGTGGAGGAGAGGTAGGGTGGACGGAGGAGAGGTAGGGTGGAGGGGTGGAGGGGTGGTAGAGGTAAGGTGGATGGAGGGGTGGTAGAGGTAGAGGTAGAGGTAGAGTGGGTGGAGGAGAGGTAGGGTGGATGGAGGAGAGGTAGGGTGGATGGAGGAGAGGTAGGGTGGATGGAGGAGAGGTAGGATCTAGGGAGGAGAGATGGGTACGTGGGAGGTAGGTTGGAGGAGAGGTATGGTAGATGGAGGAGAGGTAGGGTGGATGGAGGGGTGGTAGAGGTAGTGTCGATGAGGGAGAAGTAGGGTAGATGGAGGAGAGGTAGGGTGGATGGAGGGGTTGTGGTAGAGGTAGGGTGGATGGGGTAGAGGTAGAGTGGATGGAGGAGAGGAAGGGTAAATGGAGGAGATGTAGGGTGTAGGGGAGGTAGAGGTAGGGTGGATGGAGGGGTGGTAGAGGTAGGGTGGAAGGAGGAGAGATAAGATGGACGGTGGGGTGGTAGAGGTAGGGTGGATGGAGGGGTGGTAGAGGTAGAATGGGTGGAGGAGAGGTAGGGTGGATGGAGGAGAGGTAGGGTGGATGGAGGAGAGGTAGGGTGGAGGGGTGGAGTGGTGGTAGAGGTAGGGTGGATGGAGGGGTGGTAGAGGTAGAATGGGTGGAGGAGAGGTAGGGTGGATGGAGGAGAGGTATGGTAGATGGAGGAGAGGTAGGGTGGAGGGGAGGTAGAGGTTAGGAGGGTGGAGGGGAGGTAGAGGTTGGGTGGATGGAGGGGTGGTAGAGGTAGGGTGGATGGAGGAGAGGTAGGGTGGAGGGGAGGTAGAGGTAGGGTGGATGGAGGGCTGGTAGAGGTAGGGTGGAAGGAGGAGATGTAAGGTGGATGATCGAGGGTGGTAGAGGAAGGGTGGATGGAGGAGAGGTAGGATGGAGGGGTGGTAGAGTTAAGGTGGATGGAAGAGTGGTAGAGGTAGAGTGGGTGGAGGAGAGGTGGGGTGGATGGAGGAGAGGTAGGGTGGATGGAGGAGAGGTAGGGCGGATGGAGGGGAGGGGAGGTAGGGTGGATGGAGGGGTGGTAGAGGTAGGGTGGATGGAGGGGTGGTAGAGGTAGGGTGGATGGAGGGGTGGTAGAGGTAGGGTGGATGGAGGAGAGGAAGGGTCTAGGAAGGAGAGATTGGTTGGTGGTGGATGAAGGGTGGTGGTAGATGTAGGATGGTGGTGGTAGATGTAGGATGGTAGTAGAAACAGGACCGTTGTAAGTAAAATGATAGTTGAAGTAGAGGTATGACTGTGTCGGGAAAGGGTACGAGATGAAAGAAGGTAGCAGATGAAAGACTTTCACATACACAAACATACACATGCTCTCATTATAAGTATCTAAAACGTTTGAGAAGCTTATTTCATCGGAAATAAAAACAGAGACAGTAGTAAGCATTTTAAAATTACAATTTATCTTTGAGCATTACATTTTGTATTACATCACAAAGGGTAATAATGACAAATCATTTTCTTTATTAATTGAATTACATTTATATTCTTTCTCACAAAATTGGTAATTCGATCATAGAGTTATACATATTGTTACATTATTGCAATATGTCATGGGAAAATATAAAAATGTTATACTAATGACGCATATATTACATTTGCATTTTCGAGAGTTTCAATGGCATTGACATTGTTCACAAACAAATAATCTCAGTAAATAGTGTAGAATGCATCACTTAATTCACAGTTATGAGACATTGTATTGAGACACAAACAATGATATTACCCAGGGGCGTCAATCCGAAGGCTAGCAACTAATTTCAGAAGTGTCTGTATACAGAACATAATAATGCAATGTTTGCCCGAACGATGGATTGACGCCCCTACCCACATCGATGTGATTGGAGATGTCATGAAGGCATTTGATAAGTATCTCCTCTCGCCATCACACCTGCCTTGTGGGTCGTACATGGTACATAACGTACAGCTACTATGGTTACAGGTGGCAAGTAGAGTATACATTGATAGGTAATTACACTATCATGCAATAGTACAGATATTGGATGACTGCTGGACAGAATGATACTTATGCCCAATACATCACCCCAGTACCAATTGAAAATAATCCTTAAGATTGTGGAACTCAAAATCGAATTCTTGTATCATCATCCGACTTTGATAGGATGAGGATTTAACTATTGATGGAATTAGAAGGGGGTATATGATGGGGGAAGGTAATGATACTCCTCATGTGATTCCTTGCCCCTCCCATATGAGTCGAGGGTGGTATATTTGGGAATACGTACTTTATTGCCCCTCCCCCATAATATAATGATGGGAAGAGCTCCTCCCTGCCACTGCATACATGGGTGGGTATGCAGGGGAAGGACCCACTTGACGATGATGTTCTGCGTTTCCCCTCCCCTTCTAGTTTACAACAGATAGTGAGAGGAGCAATTGATTGAAGCTCCTCCCTATCTGTATATATGCATGGGTATGCAGGGGAGGGAAGATGATGTTCTGCGTTTCCCCTCCCCTTCTAGCTTACAACAGATAGTGAGAGGAGCAATTGATTGAATCTCCTCCCTATCTGTATATATGCATGGGTATGCAGGGGAGGGAAGATGATGTTCTGCGTTTCCTCTCCCCTTCTAGCTTACAACAGATAGTGAGAGGAGCAATTGATTGAATCTCCTCCCTATCTGTATATATGCATGGGTATGCAGGGGAGGGAAGATGATGTTCTGCGTTTCCCCTCCCCTTCTAGCTTACAACAGATAGTGAGAGGAGCGGAGATGGGAGAGGGAGGGGAGATGGGTACGTGGGAGGTAGGTTTGATGGAGGAGAGGTAGGGTAGATGGAGGAGAGGTAGGGTGGAGGGGAGCTAGAGGTAGGGTAGATGGAGGGTGGTAGAGGTAGGGTAGATGGAGCTAGGGAGGTAGAGGAAGGATGGATGGAGGAGTCGTAGGGTGGATGGAGGGAAGGTAGAGGTAGGGTGGATGAAAGAGAGGTAGGGTAGATGGAGGAGAGGTTGGGTAAATGGAGGAGAAGTAGGGTGGAGGGGAGGAAGAGGTAGGGTGGAGGGAGGGGTGGTGGAAGAGGTAGGGTGGATGGAGAAGAGGTAGGGTGGATCGAGGAGAGGTAGGGTGGATCGAGGAGAGGTAGGGTAAATCGAGGAGAGGAAAGGGTGGAGGGGAGGTAGAGGTAGGGTGGATGGAGGGGTGGTAGTGGTAGAGTGGGTGGAGGAGAGGTAGGGTGGATGAAGGAGAGGTAGGGTGGAGGGGTGGTAGAGGTAAGGTGGATGGAGGGGTGGTACAGGTAGAGGAGAGGTAGGGTGGATGGAGGAGAGGTAGGGTGGATGGAGGAGGGGTAGGATCTAGGGAGGAGAGATGGGTACGAGGGAGGTAGGTTGGATGGAGGAGAGGTAGCTTGGAGGGGAGGTAGAGGTTGGGTGGATGGAGGGGTGGTAGAGGTAGGGTGGATGGAGGAGAGGTAGGGTGGAGGGGAGGTGGAGGGGAGGTATAGGTAGGGTGGATGGAGGGGTGGTAGAGGTAGGGTGGAAGGAGAAGAGGTAAGATGGGTGGTGGGGTGGTAGAGGTAAGGTGGATGGAGGGGTGGTAGAGGTAGGGTGGATGGAGGAGAGGTAGGGTGGAGGGGTGGTAGAGTTAAGGTGGATGGAGGGGTGGTAGAGGTAGAGTGGGTGGAGGAGAGGTGGAGTGGATGGAGGAGAGGTAGGGTGGATGGAGGAGAGGTAGGGTGGATGGAGGGATGATAGAGGTAGGGTGGATGAAGGGATGGTAGAGGTAGGGTGGATGAAGGGATGGTAGAGGTAGTGTCGATGGAGGAGAAGTAGGGTGGATGGAGGAGAGGTAGGGTGGATGGAGGAGATGTAGGGTGTAGGGGAGGTAGAGGTAGGGTGGATGGAGGGGTGGTAGAGGTAGGGTGGAGGGAGGAGAGATAAGATGGATGGTGGGGTGGTAGAGGTAGGATGGATGGAGGGGTGGTAGAGGTAGAATGGGTGGAGGAGAGGTAGGGTGGACGGAGGAGAGGTAGGGTGGAGGGGTGGAGGGGTGGTAGAGGTAAGGTGGATGGAGGGGTGGTAGAGGTAGAGGTAGAGGTAGAGTGGGTGGAGGAGAGGTAGGGTGGATGGAGGAGAGGTAGGGTGGATGGAGGAGAGGTAGGGTGGATGGAGGAGAGGTAGGATCTAGGGAGGAGAGATGGGTACGTGGGAGGTAGGTTGGATGGAGGAGAGGTAGGGTAGATGGAGGAGAGGTAGGGTGGAGGGGAGGTAGAGGTTAGGAGGGTGGAGGGGAGGTAGAGGTTGGGTGGATGGAGGGGTGGTAGAGGTAGTGTTGATGTAGGAGAGGTAGGAAGGAGGGGAGGTAGAGGTAGGGTGGATGGAGGGGTGGTAGAGGTAGGGTGGATGGAGGGGTGGTAGAGGTAGTGTCGATGAGGGAGAAGTAGGGTAGATGGAGGAGAGGTAGGGTGGATGGAGGGGTTGTGGTAGAGGTAGGGTGGATGGGGTAGAGGTAGAGTGGATGGAGGAGAGGAAGGGTATCTGTATATATGCATGGGTATGCAGGGGGAGGGAAACTGATGTTCTGCGTTTCCCCTCCCCTTCTAGCTTACAACAGATAATGAGAGGAGCAATTGATTGAAGCTCCTCCCTATCTGTATATATGCATGGGTATGCAGGGGAGGGAAAATGATGTTCTGCGTTTCCCCTCCCCTTCTAGCTTTAATACAACAGATAATGAGAGGAGCAATTGATTGAAGCTCCTCCCTATATATCTGTTGTGTTTAAGGATGGTTGTACAGGGGAGGGGTACATTCCGACACATTTTGCCTTTTTTATCATCCATTGACTCAGGATGGGGGTATTCCCTACCACTGTCCTCTAGGAGGGCTCTGTCCTCCCATCCTTACCCCCTTCAATTAAAAATCCCAGTATACCTTGCTTGCCACCTGTAGTAACAAAAAAACAAAAAAATGATTGAAAAAAGGTGCAGGTATTTCAATGCTAAACCATCCACTGTATGCAAACGATAAGGATATCTCTATCCTAAAACCACCAAAAACCAGTTGGGGGAAAGGTGCAGAAGAACAGGCGACACACTTTGCCTGGCTGCACCAAGCTGGTATGTCCTACAAGATTAATGTATCTTCATCGTTATGTAAAAAACATCAGTTTAATTGTCGTAAAGTGAGAGAGAGGGGTGCACTGACTTGATAAAAACATATAAGCCAATTTGAGGAAACACTATACATTTCTCCTATTCCCCTCTCCCACATATTCTGCTAACATCTTTAAATCACATCTTGAACATAAACATGCGTTGTAATAGTAGAACATTCATTACCAATACAACAAACAATGTTGTATGGTAGGAAACAACAACTATACTCTCTCCTATACATATACAGTGGATGGCACTATACCAGTCATACATTCTTTTAACCATGGAGACCAACAAACATTATTCATGAAAGCTCTCAGCCATTATGTAACCACGTTTTTCATAGATCATATTTCTGTAAAGTGTTTACAGACATCGCAGATGTATAGGCACTATAGTATTATACCATCTGATGATCACCATTATAGTGCAAAAAAGAGGTTTTGAGATGAACAAAACATGGAGCACTACAAATTGCCATTTACATGGACAGGCACCTTGCCTGTTATATCTCTCGGTATAAACCGAAAGATGAAGCAGAAGAGGCTGCTTAGTAGGAACGTGAAATGGTATGGCATGGTTAAAAGAATGAATGCAATTTACGGTATAGCTACGTTTGTGACAGTTCCTAACTCACCAGTGGCACACACGTATGCATCCATGAATATGGTACATACATGTACACTAAACTAAGCTAACAAGCTTCAAGAGGACTACAGCCTCCATCCTCATCGAAATGAGGGCTCCTGGATCTGTTAACAGGAGAATGTGGGGACCTACAATGAAATTACAGTATGAATTGTTCTTACAATTATAGAATGATTTGGGATAGAAGAGTTCCCAACATACTATGGCACATTACTAAGAAGTGTCGTTAATACAATATCAGGTATGGCAATCATCCCTTTAAAGATATAAATACATGTATATATAAACAGGAAACTTGCGTTGCCTTTTAATCATTTCATATTCACAATGACAAAGCTCTTTCATAACAAAGGATTCAGCTTTTTAAATATCAATCTACATTATGGTAACAAGTATAGCATGATAACTAGTATGAAAACCAGTGGAGAACAAAGTATGATAACAACTTAAAGATGATAACAACTTAAATATGATAACAACTTAAATATGATAACAACTTAAATAGTGTTTTAACTTGGTTCATAATATTAATTATTAACCGTATCAGACATCTGAGCAGTTCTTGTACAAGAGCAAATACTGGAATATATGATATACAAATTGATGATAAAAAATGTATTTATTTCTATATTTATGAGTTGTAACAGATATACTAAATTTCCCACTTGCAAGGTACAATAAAACTTTTCATGCCAGGAATATATTGTGTTGCAGGTTTTATTTCTAGTTCTCTCAAAATACTAGGAATTAAAGCATGGCTCAATGATGCACAATTTTATGTTTTTTTTATAATGGTTTTATTACCCAACTTAATTAACACTTCCACGTCTGAAAATGAAAAAAAAGTTGCTGATGCAAAAAGTTTACTCACCCACGTCTGGGTTTATACACCCTATTGCATATTCAGGATTATATTATCTGCTGAAACAAAGAAAAATTTTGAAATTGTTTTTTTTTTGTGCAATTAAACAAACATTTCTTCCATGTATAATTTCATGTTGTTGTGCTGAGACTCATAAGCAACACGTGACTGAGAATAAATTCCACCTTCGTTCCAGAGATGAAATTAATCTTAGATTAGTGATTTTTTTTATTTTCCTTAAATTCCTCCATCTGGAATTCTCTGCTTAAACATTGCAAGTAGGATGCTTAATATAAAACTAATTTCAACAAATCAAGCTTTAGATGCAAGACAAAGAAGACATTTCGTACAATAAGAAAATTCGTACATTCATAAAGAACATTTTACATTTCAATGTACTTTGCATAGCCTTAGCAAAAAAACTTTAAAAATGCCTACATATGACAATTAATTTCTAGAATTTTGCATTACTGCTACAATAGTAAAAAATACTGTTCAATTACATAATGGCACTGTTACTAGTCACCATTCATTACAAATATTACACTATATAATGAAAGAATACAGGAAAAACATAAGCCAGAATTATCGAGGTG
The DNA here is from genome assembly GCA_035222895.1 of Strongylocentrotus droebachiensis. Classification (NCBI taxonomy): domain Eukaryota; kingdom Metazoa; phylum Echinodermata; class Echinoidea; order Camarodonta; family Strongylocentrotidae; genus Strongylocentrotus; species Strongylocentrotus droebachiensis. The sequence continues at coordinate 361,156 of JAVYIG010000875.1, read as the reverse complement.
ATCATGAAATAACTATCGCATATTCAAAACAATCTTATCAATCTGGTTTAATCATTTTATGACTTGTTTACACTGAATTATTTCAAAACGGTTTATTAAACAATAAACGTCACAGCCATGTGACTGAATAGACCAGTCCATGGTTAGTACAATATGTCTGAAATGACCCCGAATATCCATAGATCTTCAAAACATGAAGAGGTCCCACTTTGTACATTCTGAAATAGTCAATCCTACAGCGATGGAGGTGCTACATAAATAGCCTTTGTTTCGCCTTTTCAAAGAATACTTCCATCTGTGTATTATAGAGTGCATTGCTTGTGCATGAATTAATAATTATTACATAACTTTCATGAGCACGTATTCAGTATTTTGTCTCCGTGTATTTCACAATTTGTTCTGCAATGACCTTTAATCTGCTCATGCTCAGACTGCAACCGTGAACTGCACAAGTCAGGGCTAGATATTATCTTCCGATATGGTGATTGTGGCAGGAACTGTTCCCTATTGTCATTGGTAATGCAACGTGTACTGTGAACAAAATGGTACTCTTTTCAATAGGAATGTACAGGTTGCTCTAGCATAAACCTGTATTTGATTACTGATTTTAAAGTATTTGTTTCTTTGTTTGTCTTGTATGTGTAGCATTAATTACTTGAATCGCTTTAGGCAATATGGTACTGGTAAGATACATTTGTATGTATGTATGACACTGAAAAGGCTATGCTTTAAACAAATTCCAGATATATTGGATTCAGTATATACGAGCAATATTTACGTTCCAAATATAAAGAAAATATGTAATAACTAAATAAAAAAAATCGAAACATTTAAGTTATAATTACAAAGAAATAAAAGGAAAATGGAGGGGTTGGTGCTGTGAATATAATGTAAAATATTCAAAACATGAAATCGATGTTAATGGGTCAAAAATAGTCCATGCATTGGGATACTAGCAATCTTGCCATAATTGTGATGGAATCTACATGTATAGGAAAGTTTTAAAATATAATATCTAGATTTAAAAGTCCTAGATTACAAAAAGTAAGAGAAAAACAGGGGGGTGGCTATTACTTAATCTGAAACCTAAATAGCAGTTTAAAGTTGATATATTTCTATAAGTATAATTATAGTGTAACGGACAGAGAGAGAGACAGAGAGAGAGAGAGAGAGAGAGAGAGAGGGGTGGGGGCACATCTTTTGATTTGAATATGATGTGCAATAAACAAGGAAATCTTACATTTAAAAGTCTTAACTATAAACAATAATAGAGAGATGGTCGTTCCTTTCAATATGTTGTACAGTGTTCAAAAACAGTAGAAAATGAGAAAAGAGCTTGCTGTGAATCCGCTAGAATGTACTATTAAAGAAAAATATTCAAATGAGTAAATCGAAATTCAAAATCATTAAGACTAATGTAATACATTTAAGACATTAGATTTTGTCTTGTCTACTTATCAATGTCTTAAATGGATAATAGGAATACTTTTAAATAAACCGGACATGGAACATCCACAAAAGTAAATCAATTTTACAAGTAAGAACTACACAAGTTAATAGAGGGAGACAATGGGAATACACTACTTCCTGAAATGAATCTAATAAACAATATTTTAAACACGTAAATCTATACCTCTAACAAATAATAGAGTGTCAAACAGAAAACAAGGATAATTTGTCTTGAGTCTAATTAACAGCATTCAAAGAAGCAAAATCAAGATATTTGAGAAATAATCATTAACAAAAAGAGAGAGAGAGAGAGAGAGAGAGAGAGAGAGGTAACTAACCACTGTATTGGAGTATTCAAACAAGCAAATCAATGTAATAATTATGAAATATAAGAGAAGAGGGAAAGCCATGTGTATTGTTATTTGAACCTGATATACAAAGAAGAAGAAGAGATATAGAGAGGGAGGAGGAATGGAGGGAGATAGTTCTTGCTGAGAAGTTGAGAAGGAGAGGAGAATGATTCTAATTTTAAATGTTATGTTTATGATTTAAAATACCATTGTTTTCAGACTTTACTTTTCTAAGAGTGTTCTAAAACATTATGGAAATGAGCAAATTAGATCGTTAAAGTCACGAGTATGAGGTGTATGGCTTAAAGAAGTAAACATAATCATTCCTTTTCTCTTCGAACATGGGTTACTGTAAACATGTGATGAATATCACTTTTTAAAAAGTACCATTGCCTAAAGCTTCAGAAAACTCGATCGCAACTACACTAAAAATATAAACTCAAGGGAAATGTCAATACCCTTTTGTATGCCCAATATAATAATAATAATAATAGTAATAATAATAATAGCCTAATAGTCCACTCCAAATTTTATTAAACCGAAACGGAAATTCTTTTTCCCAATTGATCGTGAGCACGGCAGCCACTGAGCAGCGCCAGATCGACGTTGCTCTATCCCTTATTGTTGAACGCCAAACAAGGTAGCAACAACTCCCATCTGTTAACGTCAGGTGGCTTAGCGACAGGTACAGGGCTACAGGGTACAGGGCTTCCTAAGGACCTGCTAAACAATATTAGCCTAGAAGCCCTCGGTACAAAAATAATATAAGGGTGTGGGGGCGGGGGCGTCATCCCGGAGCCCCTAGATAGTATATAACGAAAAATAACATTGATTTGTTGTTGTACGAATGTAATTTTTGGTACAGGGCCTTTTAGTACCTTCTGAAGAATGTTAGGGTTGGAGCCATCAACAAAACATTTATATAGGTGTGCTTTGGGCGCGGGGGCGTCGTACCGGAGCCCCCATATTATATATCATGTAAGATCACATTGTTTTGTGGTTGTACGATAGCCTGTTTTTGTACAGCCAGGGCTTCCTTAGGACCTATTAAAAGATAGTAGGGTAGAAAATGTACAGGAATAATAATAATAGACCCTATCCATTCAAATAAAATAATATTGAATACAAGAAATACAAAGATGTGCATTATTTCCGGATTAAATATGAATAGTGATGCCACAGTTTATGATACATTATTCAAACAACAAATAAATCTAGATAAAGTCATAAATTTAAATTCAAACGAGCAAATAATTAAGAGTAAAAACTTACAACTATGACGATAAGGATATAATGATTTCTTGTGAAACTGAGAAAATACTATAGCAAAACATGCTAAAACAGTAACTTTTTATAAATGAAAACAAATTCGAAAATCAATTTTTTGAGAAGAACGAAAATCCCAACACTTATACAGACCCTTTTCAGTTTTGTTAAGATGAAGATGGGGTATGAAACGGGTCTCTAACATTCCTGGGTGAAAGTCATGTAAAAAGCTTTCCAAATTTGGTTCCATTCACACAGATTCCTATTGGCTTCATTTTACAGTTCTGTATTAAATTATATATCAAACAATAACATAATAGAAACAGATTATAATTGATTTAAATGTGGCATTAATAATAATAATAATGATAATAATAACGGGTTCTTGTATAGCGCTCAGGTCAGTCAGACCCTAGAGGTAATTTGTATAATCTTACAAACAAGAATCAAATTGGAAATCATAATTCATTCACAGGTCACCATCTCCCGGCCAGTAATGACCTATGACTAACACCATGAAATACAAAAACAGTTACAATTTAACTGAAAGAAAACTAGCAACTGACAGGGAGTGCCGTTCGCCCACAATTTAAGGGACAGTGTCCATTAGGCTCATAATTCACAGGTCACCATCTCCCAGCCAGTAATTACCCAATACAGCACCATGAATACCCCCCACCCCCCAAAAAAAAGAGGTAATGTCTAAAAATGAAAGAAAAAATAGCACATGACTGGGCTTGCCGTTCGCCCACAATCTAAAGGGCAGTGCCCCATAGGCTCATCATTCACAGGTCACCATCTTCCAGCCAGTGAAAACCTGACCTAGCACCATGAATACCCCCCCCCCTCCCCCCCCCAAAAAAAATGTAATATCTTAAAATGAAAGAAAACTAGCACCTAAACGGGGGTGCTTTTCACCTACAATTAAAGGGACAGTGCCCAGTAGGCTCATAATTCACAGGTCACCATCTCCCAGCCAGTGAAGCCCTAACCTAGTACCATGAATACCACCCCCCCCCCAAAAAAAAAGGGGAAAAAAAGTAAAATCTTAAAATGAAGGAAAATTAGCATATGACTGGGACTTCCGTTCTCCCACTATTTAAGGGACAGTGCCCATAGCCCCCAAAAAGAGTCATATCTTAAAATATAAGAAAACTAGCACATGACTGGGCGTGGATGGTGACGTTAAAATTCGGTCCCCAGACGTGAATAATCATATTTGATTAATACACGTCTGTACAAAACCAAATAAATAAACAGACACACGCGTGCCAGTCGCCTACAATTTAAAGGACAGTGCCCAGTAGGCTCATAATTCAAAGATCACCATCTCCAAGCCAGTGAAGCCCTAACCTAGTACCATGAATACCCCCCCCCCACAGAAAAAAAAAGGAAAAAAAGAGTAAAATCTTAAAATGAAAGAAAATTAGCACATGACTGGGACTACCGTTCTCCCACTATTTAAGGGACAATGCCGAGTCGGCTCATAATTCACAAGTATTCCCAGCCAGTGAAGACCTAACCTACTACCATGAATACCCCTCACAAAAAAAGAGAAAAAAAAAGTAAAATCTTAAAATAATAGAAAATTAGGACATGACTGGGCGTGCCGTTCTCCCACAATTTAAGGGACAGTGCCCAGTAGGCTCATAACTCACAGGTCACCATCTCCCAGCCAGTGAAGACCTAACCTACTACCCTGAATACCCCCCCCCCCAAAAAAAAAAAAAAAAAAAAAAAAGTAAAATGTTAAAATAAAAGAAAATTAGTACCATGAATACCCCCCCCAAAAAAAAGAGTAATATCTTAAAATGAAAGAAAATTAGCACATGACTGGGCGTGCCGTTCTCCCACAATTAAAGGGACAGTGCCCAGTAGGCTCATAATTCACAGGTCACCATCTCCAAGCCAGTGAAGAACTAACCTAGTACCATGAATACCCCCCCCCCCAAAAAAAAGTAAAATCTTAAAATGAAAGAAAATTAGCACATGACTGGGCGTGCCGTTCTCCCACAATTTAAGGGACAGTGCCCAGTAGGCTCATAACTCACAGGTCACCATCTCCCAGCCAGTGAAGACCTAACCTACTACCCTGAATACCCCCCCCCCAAAAAAAAAAAAAACAAAAACAAAAGTAAAATCTTAAAATAAAAGAAAATTAGGACATTACTGGGCGTGCCGTTCTCCCACAATTTAAGGGACAGTGCCCAGTAGGCTCATAATTCACAGGTCACCATCTCCAAGCCAGTGAAGAACTAACCTAGTACCATGAATACCCCCCCCCCCAAAAAAAAAGAAGTAAAATCTTAAAATGAAAGAAAATTAGCACATGACTGGGCGTGCCGTTCTCCCACAATTTAAGGGACAGTGCCCAGTAGGCTCATAATTCACAGGTCACCATCTCCCAGCCAGTGAAGACCTAACCTACTACCATGAATACCAACCCCCCCCCCCCAAAAAAAAAAGGAAAAAAAGAGTAAAATCTTAAAATGAAAGAAAATTAGCACATGACTGGGACTACCGTTCTCCCACTATTTAAGGGACAGTGCCGAGTAGGCTCATAATTCACAAGTATTCCCAGCCAGTGAAGACCTAACCTACTACCATGAATACCCCTCACAAAAAAAAAAAAAGAAGAAGAAGTAAAATCTTAAAACGAAAGAAAATTAGCACATGACTGGGCGTCCCGTTCTCCCACAATTTAAGGGACAGTGCCCAGTAGGCTCTTAATTCACAGGTCACCATCTCCCAGCCAGTGAAGACCTAACTTAGTATAGTACCATGAATACCCCCCCCTCAAAAAAAAAATGAAGAAAGAAGTAAAATCTTAAAATAAAAGAAAATTAGCACTTGAATGGGCTTGCCGTTCTCACACAATTGAAGGGACAGTGCCCAGTAGGCTTTTAATTCACAGTTTACCATCTCCCAGCCAGTGAAGACCTAACCTACTACCCTGAATACCCCCCCCCCAAAAAAAAAGGAAAAAAGAGTAAAATCTTAAAATAAAAGAAAATTAGCGCATGAATGGGCTTGCCGTTCTCACACAATTGAAGGGACAGTGCCCAGTAGGCTCTTAATTCACAGTTCACCATCTCCCAGCCAGTGAAGACCTAACCTACTACCCTGAATACCCCCCCCCCCCAAAAAAAAAAGGAAAAAAAGAGTAAAATCTTAAAATGAAAGAAAATTAGCACATGACTGGGCGTGCCGTTCTCCCACAATTTAAGGGACAGTGCCCAGTAGGCTCATATTTCACAGGTCACCATCTCCCAGCCAGTGAAGACCTAACCTACTACCATGAATACCCCCCCCCCCGAAAAAAAAAAAAGTTAACAAAAAGTAATATCTTAAAATGAAAGAAAATTAGCACATGACTGGGCGTGCCGTTCTCCCACAGGGACAGTGCCCAGTAGGCTCATAATTCACAGGTCACCATCTCCCAGCCAGTGAAGACCTAACCTACTACCATGAATACCAACCACCCCCCCCCAAAAAAAAAAGGAAAAAAAGAGTAAAATCTTAAAATGAAAGAAAATTAGCACATGACTGGGACTTCCGTTCTCCCACTATTTAAGGGACAGTGCCGAGTAGGCTCATAATTCACAAGTATTCCCAGCCAGTGAAGACCTAACCTACTACCATGAATACCCCTCACAAAAAAAAAAAAAAAAGAAGAAGTAAAATCTTGAAATGAAAGAAAATTAGCACATGACTGGGCGTCCCGTTCTCCCACAATTTAAGGGACAGTGCCCAGTAGGCTCTTAATTCACAGGTCACCATCTCCCAGCCAGTGAAGACCTAACTTAGTATAGTACCATGAATACCCCCCCCCTCAAAAAAAAAATGAAGAAAGAAGTAAAATCTTAAAATGAAAAAAATTAGCACATGACTGGGCGTCCCGTTCTCCCACAATTTAAGGGACAGTGCCCAGTAGGCTCATAACTCACAGGTCACCATCTCCCAGCAAGTGAAGACCTAACCTACTACCCTGAATAGCCCCCCCCCCAAAAAAAAAAAAAGAAGAAAAAAAGAGTAAAATCTTAAAATAAAAGAAAATTAGCACATGACTGGGCGTGCCGTTCTCCCACAATTTAAGGGACAGTGCCCAGTAGGCTCATAATTCACAGGTCACCATCTCCAAGACAGTGACGAACTAACCTAGTACCATGAATACCCCCCTCCCAAAAAAAAGAGTAATATCTTAAAATGAAAGAAAATTAGCACATGACTGGGCGTGCCGTTCTCCTACAATTTAAGGGACAGTGCCCAGTAGGCTCATAATTCACAGGTCACCATCTCCCAGCCAGTAATTACCCAATACAGCACCATGAATACCCCCCACCCCCCAAAAAAAAGAGGTAATGTCTAAAAATGAAAGAAAAAATAGCACATGACTGGGCTTGCCGTTCGCCCACAATCTAAAGGGCAGTGCCCCATAGGCTCATCATTCACAGGTCACCATCTTCCAGCCAGTGAAAACCTGACCTAGCACCATGAATACCCCCCCCCCTCCCCCCCCAAAAAAATGTAATATCTTAAAATGAAAGAAAACTAGCACCTAAACGGGGGTGCTTTTCACCTACAATTAAAGGGACAGTGCCCAGTAGGCTCATAATTCACAGGTCACCATCTCCCAGCCAGTGAAGCCCTAACCTAGTACCATGAATACCACCCCCCCCCCCAAAAAAAAAGGGAAAAAAAAGTAAAATCTTAAAATGAAGGAAAATTAGCATATGACTGGGACTTCCGTTCTCCCACTATTTAAGGGACAGTGCCCATAGCCCCCAAAAAGAGTCATATCTTAAAATATAAGAAAACTAGCACATGACTGGGCGTGGATGGTGACGTTAAAATTCGGTCCCCAGACGTGAATAATCATATTTGATTAATACACGTCTGTACAAACCCAAATAAATAAACAGACACACGCGTGCCAGTCGCCTACAATTTAAAGGACAGTGCCCAGTAGGCTCATAATTCAAAGATCACCATCTCCAAGCCAGTGAAGCCCTAACCTAGTACCATGAATACCCCCCCCCCCACAGAAAAAAAAAGGAAAAAAAGAGTAAAATCTTAAAATGAAAGAAAATTAGCACATGACTGGGAATACCGTTCTCCCACTATTTAAGGGACAGTGCCGAGTAGGCTCATAATTCACAAGTATTCCCAGCCAGTGAAGACCTAACCTACTACCCTGAATACCCCCCCCCCCCAAAAAAAAAAAAAAAAAGTAAAATGTTAAAATAAAAGAAAATTAGTACCATGAATACCCCCCCCCAAAAAAAAGAGTAATATCTTAAAATGAAAGAAAATTAGCACATGACTGGGCGTGCCGTTCTCCCACAATTAAAGGGACAGTGCCCAGTAGGCTCATAATTCACAGGTCACCATCTCCAAGCCAGTGAAGAACTAACCTAGTACCATGAATACCCCCCCCCCCAAAAAAAAGTAAAATCTTAAAATGAAAGAAAATTAGCACATGACTGGGCGTGCCGTTCTCCCACAATTTAAGGGACAGTGCCCAGTAGGCTCATAACTCACAGGTCACCATCTCCCAGCCAGTGAAGACCTAACCTACTACCCTGAATACCCCCCCCCAAAAAAAAAAAAAAGAAAAAAGAAAAAAAAAAGTAAAATCTTAAAATAAAAGAAAAATAGGACATGACTGGGCGTGCCGTTCTCCCACAATTTAAGGGACAGTGCCCAGTAGGCTCATAATTCACAGGTCACCATCTCCAAGCCAGTGAAGAACTAACCTAGTACCATGAATACCCCCCCCCCAAAAAAAAGTAAAATCTTAAAATGAAAGAAAATTAGCACATGACTGGGCGTGCCAGTCGCCTACAATTTAAAGGACAGTGCCCAGTAGGCTCATAATTCAAAGATCACCATCTCCAAGCCAGTGAAGCCCTAACCTAGTACCATGAATACCCCCCCCCCCCACAGAAAAAAAAAGGAAAAAAAGAGTAAAATCTTAAAATGAAAGAAAATTAGCACATGACTGGGGATACCGTTCTCCCACTATTTAAGGGACAGTGCCGAGTAGGCTCATAATTCACAAGTATTCCCAGCCAGTGAAGACCTAACCTACTACCCTGAATACCCCCCCCCCCCCCCAAAAAAAAAAAAAAAGTAAAATGTTAAAATAAAAGAAAATTAGTACCATGAATACCCCCCCCCAAAAAAAGAGTAATATCTTAAAATGAAAGAAAATTAGCACATGACTGGGCGTGCCGTTCTCCCACAATTTAAGGGACAGTGCCCAGTAGGCTCATAATTCACAGGTCACCATCTCCAAGCCAGTGAAGAACTAACCTAGTACCATGAATACCCCCCCCCCAAAAAAAAGTAAAATCTTAAAATGAAAGAAAATTAGCACATGACTGGGCGTGCCAGTCGCCTACAATTTAAAGGACAGTGCCCAGTAGGCTCATAATTCAAAGATCACCATCTCCAAGCCAGTGAAGCCCTAACCTAGTACCATGAATACCCCCCCCCCCCACAGAAAAAAAAAGGAAAAAAAGAGTAAAATCTTAAAATGAAAGAAAATTAGCACATGACTGGGGATACCGTTCTCCCACTATTTAAGGGACAGTGCCGAGTAGGCTCATAATTCACAAGTATTCCCAGCCAGTGAAGACCTAACCTACTACCCTGAATACCCCCCCCCCCCCCAAAAAAAAAAAAAAAAGTAAAATGTTAAAATAAAAGAAAATTAGTACCATGAATACCCCCCCCCAAAAAAAGAGTAATATCTTAAAATGAAAGAAAATTAGCACATGACTGGGCGTGCCGTTCTCCCACAATTAAAGGGACAGTGCCCAGTAGGCTCATAATTCACAGGTCACCATCTCCAAGCCAGTGAAGAACTAACCTAGTACCATGAATACCCCCCCCCCCAAAAAAAAAAAAGTAAAATCTTAAAATGAAAGAAAATTAGCACATGACTGGGCGTGCCGTTCTCCCACAATTTAAGGGACAGTGCCCAGTAGGCTCATAACTCACAGGTCACCATCTCCCAGCCAGTGAAGACCTAACCTACTACCCTGAATACCCCCCCCCCCAAAAAAAAAAAAAAAAAGAAAAAAAAAAGTAAAATCTTAAAATAAAAGAAAAATAGGACATGACTGGGCGTGCCGTTCTCCCACAATTTAAGGGACAGTGCCCAGTAGGCTCATAATTCACAGGTCACCATCTCCAAGCCAGTGAAGAACTAACCTAGTACCATGAATACCCCCCCCCCCCAAAAAAAAAAAGAGTAAAATCTTAAAATGAAAGAAAACTAGCACATAAACGGGGGTGCTTTTCACCTACAATTTAGGAGACAGTGCCCAGTAGGCTCATAATTCACAGGTCACCATCTCCCAGCCAGTGAAGCCCTAACCTAGTACCATGAATACCACCCCCCCCCCCAAAAAAAAAGGGAAAAAAAAGTAAAATCTTAAAATGAAGGAAAATTAGCATATTACTGGGACTTCCGTTCTCCCACTATTTAAGGGACAGTGCCCATAGCCCCCAAAAAGAGTCATATCTTAAAATATAAGAAAACTAGCACATGACTGGGCGTGGATGGTGACGTTAAAATTCGGTCCCCAGACGTGAATAATCATATTTGATTAATACACGTCTGTACAAACCCAAATAAATAAACAGACACACGCGTGCCAGTCGCCTACAATTTAAAGGACAGTGACCAGTAGGCTCATAATTCAAAGATCACCATCTCCAAGCCAGTGAAGCCCTAACCTAGTACCATGACTACCCCCCCCCCCCCCCACAGAAAAAAAAAGGAAAAAAAGAGTAAAATCTTAAAATGAAAGAAAATTAGCACATGACTGGGACTACCGTTCTCCCACTATTTAAGGGACAGTGCCGAGTAGGCTCATAATTCACAAGTATTCCCAGCCAGTGAAGACCTAACCTACTACCATGAATACCCCTCACAAAAAAAGAGAAAAAAAAAAGTAAAATCTTAAAATAATAGAAAATTAGGACATGACTGGGCGTGCCGTTCTCCCACAATTTAAGGGACAGTGCCGAGTAGGCTCATAATTCACAAGTATTCCCAGCCAGTGAAGACCTAACCTACTACCCTGAATACCCCCCCCCCCCCAAAAAAAAAAAAAAAAAAAAAGTAAAATGTTAAAATAAAAGAAAATTAGTACCATGAATACCCCCCCCCCAAAAAAAAGAGTAATATCTTAAAATGAAAGAAAATTAGCACATGACTGGGCGTGCCGTTCTCCCACAATATAAGGGACAGTGCCCAGTAGGCTCATAATTCACAGGTCACCATCTCCAAGCCAGTGAAGAACTAACCTAGTACCATGAATACCCCCCCCAAAAAAAAAGTAAAATCTTAAAATGAAAGAAAATTAGCACATGACTGGGCGTGCCGTTCTCCCACAATTTAAGGGACAGTGCCCAGTAGGCTCATAACTCACAGGTCACCATCTCCCAGCCATTGAAGACCTAACCTACTACCCTGAATACCCCCCCCCCCCAAAAAAAAAAAAAAAAAAAAGTAAAATCTTAAAATAAAAGAAAATTAGGACATGACTGGGCGTGCCGTTCTCCCACAATTTAAGGGACAGTGCCCAGTAGGCTCATAATTCACAGGTCACCATCTCCAAGCCAGTGAAGAACTAACCTAGTACCATGAATACCCCCCCCCAAAAAAAAAGTAAAATCTTAAAATGAAAGAAAATTAGCACATGACTGGGACTACCGTTCTCCCACTATTTAAGGGACAGTGCCGAGTAGGCTCATAATTCACAAGTATTCCCAGCCAGTGAAGACCTAACCTACTACCATGAATACCCCTCACAAAAAAAGAGAAAAAAAAAAGTAAAATCTTAAAATAATAGAAAATTAGGACATGACTGGGCGTGCCGTTCTCCCACAATTTAAGGGACAGTGCCCAGTAGGCTCATAACTCACAGGTCACCATCTCCCAGCCAGTTAAGACCTAACCTACTACCCTGAATACCCCCCCCCCCCAAAAAAAAAAAAAAAAAAAAAAAAAAAAAAGTAAAATGTTAAAATAAAAGAAAATTAGTACCATGAATACCCCCCCCCCAAAAAAGAGTAATATCTTAAAATGAAAGAAAATTAGCACATGACTGGGCGTGCCGTTCTCCCACAATATAAGGGACAGTGCCCAGTAGGCTCATAATTCACAGGTCACCATCTCCAAGCCAGTGAAGAACTAACCTAGTACCATGAATACCCCCCCCCCCCCCAAAAAAAAAAGTAAAATCTTAAAATGAAAGAAAATTAGCACATGACTGGGCGTGCCGTTCTCCCACAATTTAAGGGACAGTGCCCAGTAGGCTCATAACTCACAGGTCACCATCTCCCAGCCAGTGAAGACCTAACCTACTACCCTGAATACCCCCCCCCCCAAAAAAAAAAAAAAAAAAAAAAAAAAAAGAAAAATCTTAAAATAAAAGAAAATTAGGACATGACTGGGCGTGCCGTTCTCCCACAATTTAAGGGACAGTGCCCAGTAGGCTCATAATTCACAGGTCACCATCTCCAAGCCAGTGAAGAACTAACCTAGTACCATGAATACCCCCCCCCCAAAAAAAAGTAAAATCTTAAAATGAAAGAAAATTAGCACATGACTGGGCGTGCCGTTCTCCCACAATTTAAGGGACAGTGCCCAGTAGGCTCATAATTCACAGGTCACCATCTCCCAGCCAGTGAAGACCTAACCTACTACCGTGAATACCAACCACCCCCCCCCCCCCAAAAAAAAAGGAAAAAAAGAGTAAAATCTTAAAATGAAACAAAATTAGCACATGACTGGGACTACCGTTCTCCCACTATTTAAGGGACAGTGCCGAGTAGGCTCATAATTCACAAGTATTCCCAGCCAGTGAAGACCTAACCTACTACCATGAATACCCCTCACAAAAAAAAAAAAAAAAAGAAGAAGTAAAATCTTAAAACGAAAGAAAATTAGCACATGACTGGGCGTCCCGTTCTCCCACAATTTAAGGGACAGTGCCCAGTAGGCTCTTAATTCACAGGTCACCATCTCCCAGCCAGTGAAGACCTAACTTAGTATAGTACCATGAATACCCCCCCCCCCTCAAAAAAAAATGAAGAAAGAAGTAAAATCTTAAAATAAAAGAAAATTAGCACTTGAATGGGCTTGCCGTTCTCACACAATTGAAGGGACAGTGCCCAGTAGGCTCTTAATTCACAGGTCACCATCTCCCAGCCAGTGAAGACCTAACCTACTACCCTGAATACCCCCCCCCCAAAAAAAAAAGGAAAAAAGAGTAAAATCTTAAAATAAAAGAAAATTAGCACATGAATGGGCTTGCCGTTCTCACACAATTGAAGGGACAGTGCCCAGTAGGCTCTTAATTCACAGTTCACCATCTCCCAGCCAGTGAAGACCTAACCTACTACCCTGAATACCCCCCCCCCCCCCAAAAAAAAAAAGGAAAAAAAGAGTAAAATCTTAAAATGAAAGAAAATTAGCACATGACTGGGCGTGCCGTTCTCCCACAATTTAAGGGACAGTGCCCAGTAAGCTCATAATTCACAGGTCACCATCTCCCAGCCAGTGAAGACCTAACCTACTACCATGAATACCCCCCCCCCCCAAAAAAAAAAAAGGGAAAAAAAGTAAAATCTTAAAATGAAAGAAAATTAGCACATGACTGGGCGTGCCGTTCTCCCACAATTTAAGGGACAGTGCCCAGTAGGCTCATAATTCACAGGTCACCATCTCCCAGCCAGTGAAGACATAACCTACTACCATGTATACCCCTCACCAAAAAAAAGAGAGAGAAAAAAGTAAAATCTTAAAACAAAAGAAAATTAGGACATGACTGGGCGTGCCGTTCTCCCACAATTTAAGGGACAGTGCCCAGTAGGCTCATAATTCACAGGTCACCATCTCCAAGCCAGTGAAGAACTAACCTAGTACCATGAATACCCCCCCCCCCCAAAAAAAAGTAAAATCTTAAAATGAAAGAAAATTAGCACATGACTGGGCGTGCCGTTCTCCCACAATTTAAGGGACAGTGCCCAGTAGGCTCATAATTCACAGGTCACCATCTCCCAGCCAGTGAAGACCTAACCTACTACCATGAATACCACCCCCCCCCCCAAAAAAAAAAAAAAAAAAAAAAAAATTAACAAAAAGTAAAATCTTAAAATAAAAGAAAATTAGCACATGACTGGGCGTGCCGTCCTCACACAATTTAAGGGACAGTGCCCAGTAGGCTCATAATTCACAGGTCACCATCTCCCAGCCAGTAAAGACCTAACCTTCTACCATGAATACCATCTCCCCCCCCCCCCCCCAAAAAAAAAAGAAGGGGAAAAAAAGAGTAAAATCTTAAACTGTAAGAAAATTAGCACATGACTGGGCGTGCCGTTCTCCCACAATTTAAGGGACAGTGCCCAGTAAGCTCATAATTCACAGGTCACCATCTCCCAGCAAGTGAAGACCTAACCTACTACCCTGAATAGCCCCCCCCCCCAAAAAAAAAGATTAAAATCTTAAAATAAAAGAAAATTAGCACATGACTGGGCGTGCCGTTCTCCCACAATTTAAGGGACAGTGCCCAGTAGGCTCATAATTCACAGGTCACCATCTCCAAGCCAGTGAAGAACTAACCTAGTACCATGAATACCCCCCCCCAAAAAAAGTAAAATCTTTAAATGAAAGAAAATTAGCACATGACTGGGCGTGCCGTTCTCCCACAATTTTAGGGACAGTGCCCAGTAGGCTCATAATTCACAGGTCACCATCTCCCAGCCAGTGAAGACCTAACCTACTACCATGTATACCCCTCACACACAAAAAGAGAAAAAAAAAAGTAAAATCTTAAAATAATAGAAAATTAGCACATGACTGGGCGTGCCGTTCTCCCACAATTTAAGGGACAGTGCCCAGTAAGCTCATAATTCACAGGTCACCATCTCCCAGCAAGTGAAGACCTAACCTACTACCCTGAATAGTCCCCCCCCCCAAAAAAAAAAAAAAAAAAAAAAGTAAAATCTTAAAATAAAAGAAAATTAGCACATGACTGGGCGTGCCGTTCTCCCACAATTTAAGGGACAGTGCCCAGTAGGCTCATAATTCACAGGTCACCATCTCCAAGCCAGTGACGAACTAACCTAGTACCATGAATACCCCCCCCCCCCAAAAAAAAAAGAGTAATATCTTAAAATGAAAGAAAATTAGCACATGACTGGGCGTGCCGTTCTCCCACAATTTAAGGGACAGTGCCCAGTAGGCTCATAATTCACAGGTCACCATCTCCCAGCCAGTGAAGACCTAACCTACTACCATGTATACCCCTCACACACAAAAAGAGAAAAAAAAAAGTAAAATCTTAAAATAATAGAAAATTAGCACATGACTGGGCGTGCCGTTCTCCTACAATTTAAGGGACAGTGCCCAGTAGGCCCATAATTCACAGGTCACCATCTCCCAGCCAGTGAAGAAATAACCTAGTACCATGAATACCCCCCCCCCAAAAAAAAAGGAAAAAAAAGTAAAATCTTAAAATAAAAGAAAATTAGCACATGACTGGGTGTGCCGTCCTCACACAATTTAAGGGATGGTGCCCAGTAGGCTCATAATTCACAGGTCACCATCTCCCAGCCAGTGAAGACCCAACCTTCTACCATGAATACCAACCCCCACCCAAAAAAAAAAAGGGGAAAAAAGAGTAAAATCTTAAACTGTAAGAAAATTAGCACATGACTGGGCGTGCCGTTCTCCCACAATTTAAGGGACAGTGCCCAGTAAGCTCATAATTCACAGGTCACCATCTCCCAGCCAGTGAAGACCTAACCTACTACCATGAATACCCCCCCCCCAAAAAAAAGGGAAACAAAGTAAAATCTTAAAATGAAAGAAAATTAGCACATGACTGGGCGTGCCGATCTCCCACAATTTAAGGGACAGTGCCCAGTAGGCTCATAATTCACAGGTCACCATCTCCCAGCCAGTGAAGACCTAACCTATACCATGAATACCACCCCCCCCCCCCCAAAAAAAAGGGAAAAAAGTAAAATCTTAAAATGAAGGAAAATTAGCACATGACTGGGACTACCGTTCTCCCACTATTTAAGGGACAGTGCCAAGTAGGCTCATAATTCACAAGTATTCCCAGCCAGTGAAGACCTAACCTAACCTACTTCCATGAATACCCCTCACAAAAAAAAAGAAAAAAAAAAGAAGTAAAATCTTAAAATGAAAGAAAATTAGCACATGACTGGGCGTCCCGTTCTCCCACAATTTAAGGGACAGTGCCCAGTAGGCTCATAATTCACAGGTCACCATCTCCAAGCCAGTGAAGAACTAACCTAGTACCATGAATACCCCCCCCCCCCCAAAAAAAAAAAAAAGATTAATATCTTAAAATGAAAGAAAATTAGCACATGACTGGGCGTGCCGTTCTCCTACAATTTAAGGGACAGTGCCCAATAGGCTCATAATTCACAGGTCACCATCTCCCAGCCAGTGAAGACCTAACCTTCTACCATGAATACCACCCCCCCCCCAAAAAAAAGGGGGGACAAAAAGAGTAAAATCTTAAACTGTAAGAAAATTAGCACATGACTGGGCGTGCCGTTCTCCCACAATTTAAGGGACAATGCCCAGTAGGCTCATAATTCACAGGTCACCATCTCCCAGCCAGTGAAGACCTAACCTATACCATGAATACCACCCCCCCCCCCCCAAAAAAAAAGGGGAAAAAGAGTAAAATCTTAAAATGAAGTAAAATTAGCATATGACTGGGACTTCCGTTCTCCCACTATTTAAGGGACAGTGCCCATAGCCTCATAATTCACAGGTCACCATTTCCCAGCCAGTGAAGACCCAACCTAGCACCATGAATACCCCCCCCCAAAAAAAAAAAAAAAAAAAAAAAAAAATGTAATGACAAAAAATGAAAGAAAATTAGCACACGACTGGGCGTGCCGTTCTCCCACAATTTAAGGGACAATGCCCAGTAGGCTCATAATTCACAGGTCACCATCTCCCAGCCAGTGAAGACCTAACCTATACCATGAATACCACCCCCCCCCCCAAAAAAAAAGGGAAAAAAAATTAAAATCTTAAAATGAAGGAAAATTAGCATATGACTGGGACTTCCGTTCTCCCACTATTTAAGGGACAGTGCCCATAGCCTCATAATTCACAGGTCACCATTTCCCAGCCAGTGAAGACCCAACCTAGCACCATGAATACCCCCCCCCCCCCAAAAAAAAAAAAAAAAAAAAAAAAATGTAATGACAAAAAATGAAAGAAAACTAGAAATGCAATCGTGTCACAACGATGTGCGTGCAATGACGCCGTGTTTCTACTTGTCGAACGAAAGAGCTTCTCTCGGACTATCCAGAGCAATTTGTACGAAGTCTTTAGCTTCTGTAGTATTGGAGACAGGTAGGGCGAAAGAAAGGCGTCAATAGTGACCTTGATGGGATGGTAGTGACTATGCCTACGATGTTTGAAAGAAATTGGGATAGGGGAAAGAACCTAGAAAGGGCTCGCAAGCACTGCGTGCAAAAACAAATGGGATTAGTTGCATGTTCGTCATTGCAATCAAGATCGTTCTAGGGGTCAAAAGCGTGAACCCGATTTGCCCCATAGACAATGCGTGTAATGCATGGGCGGAAAACGTACAGGATCTGTATTATGACCGGAGTTAAATTGTTTTTTCTCTCTCTCTTTATGTCTCTTTATGGGCCGTATATGGTATCATTGGAAAGAGAATTTCATGGTTGTTATTGTAAACTACTCTCTTTTTTTCTATGATAATCCTATCGAAACATGTGATGTAAAATAGATTTAAAGGACAAAATGGCGTCTTAAATGGCCCCCTTGACTAATTTCAAAAATCCGGCCACGAGGTGCCCTGCGTATTGCATCTCGAAATGTCATTGCAAATTTTCAAGGAAAAAGAAGGATGTTTAGGGGGCGAAAAGTAGTCTGAAAAAATGACGTCATGGCCGATAAGTGTTATAATCGGGCGGAATTCGTATAGTGACCCTTGTTCAAATGCGATTTACTCACAATTTTCTGTGTAAACATATACCATACTTGGTATCATTCGAAAGGGCACTTCATTGCGGTAAGTTTGACACCATTGTCATCTGCACGCAATGTACTGCACGCATTAAAGGCGCTATTACGTAATGCATAGTAAATTCATCATTTTTGGCGATAACTTTGCGCTGACGTTATTAAAATTTACCAACCTTGGCAGACAGTTGTCACGTAATAATGGACACATGTGTCTGCCAAGTTTCAACGACGTAGGTATAAAGATCGCCATTTTAGAGCAAGTTGGAGTTATTTCGGAATTTTCTTGAAAATGGCGAATTTGGAGGGCAATTTTCGCAAATTTGGTCAGTGATAGGGTATATAATTTTGTATATGGCTGGAAAGGGCATATCCTCAAGTATCTAAATCCAAAAAAGGGTACAGGTCTGCCAAGCCATAATGGAGATACGGCCACAGAGAGAAAGCCAATTTCCAGAACTTTAGAGGGCGCTATTTATGTTTTGCAAAGCCATTGGAGCGTAAAATTGGGCATGGCTATCAGCAATTATGAGACAAACATACTGTGAAATTTTAATACAAAACGGACATTATATGAGAAAGTTATGGCAGTTTTAGATTATTTAGGGGTCCATTTCTCAAGAATTTTAAAGCTTTTTGACGGAGTCGGTTTCAGATTTGAATTTTGAGTACGAAGATGGCATTTTGAAGGTCAAGTTATGCGTCGCAGATGAAAGAACATCTCTCAGACTATCTAAAGGAATTTGTTAGAAATGTTTAGGATCTAGGATAGTGGAGATAGGAAGGAAGATAGAAAGGCCTTAAAATGGACCAGAAACGGACAAAATGACGCCTGGACGTTTACGCATGAGTGATTTCAGAAAACGAAAAAGTAGGTGACCTGGATGAGATGCTAGAGATGATGCCTACGAAATTTGAAAGGAAATGGACATGATGAAGGCACCTAACTAGGAATAACAAGCACTACGTGCAAAACGAATGTGATTTTTGGACGATAAGGAAAACCAGGAGGAAAACAAGAATATTAATGGGGCAGAATGTGAACGAAAACAAGGCAATGACGAAGGTCGTCATTGCAATTAGCACACGACTGGGCGTGCCGTTCGCCCACAATATAAGGGACAGTGCCCCCATAGGCTCATCATTTACATGTCACCGTCTTCCAGTCAGTGAAGACCTAACCTAGCACCATGAATACCCCCTTCCACACACAAAAAATGTAATATCTTAAAACTAGCACCTAAACGGGGGTGCCTTCCACCTTCAACTAAAGGGACGGGCCCCGTATGCTCATCATTCACAGGGCATCATCTCTCAGCCAGTAATTACCTACACCTAACAACATGAATAACCAAAAGAGATTCAATTTAATGTCTCAAATTGAAAGAAAAATAGCAACTGACTCATCATTCACAGGTCACCATCTTCTCCCAGTCATTAATGTCCCAACCTAACACTATGAATACTCCAAAAAAATACAATTTAATGTCTTAAAATGAAAGAAAACTATAGGACCTGACTAGGCGTGCTGTTCAGCTACATAGTGTTCCCATCCCTTCTGTTTCATGGTACAGTATTCGAATAACTAAATCTAGATTTAAAAATAAATTAATGTAAAGAAAAATGAGGGAGGAATCACATTTCCTGCTTTTATCGCGATATGCAATATTATTCCACTAGCTATTCAATATTTAAATCAGATGTACAGTATTCCATGAACAAAGAATGTCATATTATAAATATATATATATATATACAGAGAGAGAGAGAGAAATACAGACAGAGGAGGAGGGGGGGGGGGGTATGGGGAGAAGGCAAATAAAAGTCTTGCTTTGAATTGTATGTATCCTATTCAAACAAGCAAATGTAGATTTGATAAGTCATAATCATAAATAGTGAGCGAGAAAGTGGGAGAAATTGTGAGAGATAGAAAGGGAGTGAGACAGAGGGGAACAGAGGATGGGTCTTGATTTAGAGCTGATATACATACAGACCAAATAAAGACCAAGATATAAACAAATACAAATAAATAGAAAGATAAAATGATACAGAAAGAGGAAAGAATGATATAAAATAACATGAACTGTCTGTATTCGAACAGGTCTTTTCAGAACTACACTCTTCACTCTTTACTCTTCACTCTTTAACCTTCGTGATCTCCTCACAACCTTCTCAATCTTGATTTTGTTTTAGTCTCAATTTTACGGAATGACCCTTAAAGATTCAATATTGTTAGAGGATGTAAGGAGCTATTAGAAAATTCTACAATATCGATAAACATCCCTGCTGCAATGGAGAGAAGGGTAAATCAAAGAGAGCATTGGACAAGATAAACAGCTGTTAAAAAAATACTGAGAATTGTTGGATAATAACAAAAGACTGAAAGAGGGAATCACAACTTTCGTAGATGTTATATACAGTGCAATACTAATTTGTCTATTTTTATTTAAAAAAAAGAGTTATAGAGGGAGGGGGATGTATCAATAGGAGATGGGAGGGAGTTAGTATATTCACACATGCAAGTGAGAATTGGATAGGTCATTTTGAAAAGGATAGGGTGTGTTTGAAGGTATTTTTGTCAAAAATCTGAATTAAATAATTTAATTTATTTAGTGGAGAATTGAGAAGAAAATCAGAAAAAAGTTTATAATATATTTAAAGACATGTAAGTCCTATCCTACTAGACGAACAACAAAAACAACCCACAATAAAAGCAATTGTATAAGATTGAAGAGACAAACTGTAAAGATTAGCGGAGAAGGAAAAAGGATAAAAATATTACATTTCACAGAGAGTATAACCAATCCTATTAGAGACCACACATGGGATTTACTGGGGCCGTATACCTGAAAATAGTGAACACGATATATTTTGTGTCCGATGTCATGCTACTACGTATTATGGTAACTTTGAATAATATACTAAAGTCAACAAATTGAAATACTGTCTCATACTCAACTATAAATGGACAACTATTTTACCCCAGCCACACATAATGGTGTGAGGTGACTTAGATTAAGTGATTCCTTTTTTTCTTCAAATTGTAAGATGTCGGGAATATGCACCCCTTTAAAAGATAGGATTGAGAACAATCCGCGACAAAAAGAGAAACAGAATGGGATTTGTTATAAGTGAGTAGAACCTATATATGCATAAATTGGATATAATGTATAAGAAATTTGAATCAAGTAATTGCAATTAGAAGCTGAGATTTAACTTATTTGTTTCAATGGACTGGAAAACTTTTATGATCAATTGCTTAATGATTAAAGTGGTTTTACTGTTTGAAACTTTGCATTTCCCAAGTACCGGTACACATCCTTTAACAAGCCAGTTTGTAATTGCAGTCTAAATTTGTTTTTGGTTTTAAAAAATGTGGAAAAAAATACTGGATACATGCTCATGTTCAAATATTCATTTTTATTTCATGCACCATTGATATTTCATGATACACAGGTAAAGTTGTCTCTAAATGGAGATAAAAGACATTCACGTGACCCCTCCAGTTTAAGGATCATGTTGGGTCTCTTCATGTTCAGATATTCAGTGGATATTTCGTGCTAATTACGAACTGGGTAATTGGACAACTCCTGCCAAGTGTAGCTCTTACAACAAGATACAATTTGAAATATCAGTACAACTGCTTTTATGAGAGGGATGATTGCAAAACCCAATAACTAAGACTTACAAAAGAAGACAACTTCTGAATCCTTTGTTAAAACAATATAATGTATATTTCAAAAAGATTTTTGACCAAATATTCACAAGTTCTCAACTTAGTAAGCAACGTGTCAAACTCGTAGATATACATGACTCACATTAGGAGGTATGGGAGTAAACAGATCTGGTGAATAGGAACATATTGTCACAAGGTAGACATTGAAATACCTGCATACCTACGACGTGTGTGCGCGTCCCACGGTGAGGCCTGATCTGTGGAATAAAGAGGTAAACAGAATGCTGTATTAGGCATCTCAAAGGAAATATGATGGGGCAGATACAATCTTAAAACTCTAAGACAAATTATGACATTTTGTTAGGTATAGTATTTAGCAAGTTTATACATTCATTTCAAAATAGATTAATTTCCAAGTATCTTGAACAAATATTAAAATGTTTTTCACCTTTCGGCCCTACATTTACTAATTATAAAATAGAGGAAACATAGCAGGTGCATACTCTCCAAAATGATGAGGACATATGCAAACAGAAGCAAACATGAAGACTCACCATTTACTGCTATAATGTTATAAAGAACTAATTACTATTTCAAACATACACTGTATGAAGCCTAATAATGAACAGTACACATACCTTCTTGGAAATAATTTACAGGCGGTCAAAGAAAGAGAATGGCCTCCGGCGTCTACCCCGACTGACCACACCCAGTCTTTCTTGACCACGATAGTGCAGCGGGCCTGGTTTGAGTGGCCATGCACTACCCGTCTCGGCTTCCTCCCTACTACTCCTATAGCAAGGCGTTTACGTCCCGAGAACCTCAGCAGTGTTCGACCCAGTATCCCCCCTCGGTCTCCCCCTGCTGCTTCTGCGAATCAGTCTGTAGGAAAGAAGAACAAAGTGAGTTTTAAAAAAAATCATTCATACTAAAAGTGGAAGTCCACCCTGATATCATATTGGCTGTAATTAAACCATACAAATGAGATAAACAAAGTAGTGCAATATCAAATTAAAAATATGAAAGTTATGAATGTGTTAAGCTGTCATCATGTAAGCTCCTGTCCTACTTGCTCTGTACAGATTTGTTTTGGTTTGTTATTCTCTTAGTTATTGTTTCATACAGGGGTTGTATAAAACCAAACTTGCAATGATTATACTTAGAGTTAATATATGATTGAAACAACGAGCTCACGTCACGTGATACGTCAGAATCGCCAATTATGTTTGATTGCTTGCTCCCATAATAACTTTCTTATTTTCAATCGGTTTATGCTCAAACTTTCACTGGCCTGTTTCTCTCATTTATCTGCTTCTAATAAAACCAACTTAATATCAGGGAGTACATCTCCTTTAATTTCATTGTGAGCCAGATGTTTGGTTTCATACTTCTTTTTAACGTACTTGACAACAGAATATGCATTCAGATTAATTCATTTTCAGAACCCCTATATAAGTGGCAAATAACATGTTACTGTTAAGGCCCTTTAGGGATCGATGATAAAAGAAACATTGAAACCACGTCGGCTCACTTTGTTTCAACTACAGATAAACGGTTGCTGCTATGTTGGTAAAGTTTGGGCAGATTCACAAGTCTTCAAATTTGAGATCTTTTGTGTAGGTACACAATTATTTTTTGAATACATTGTATGCTCGTCTATTTTTTTTTTCGGAGGGGGGGGGGGGGTATTGTTATAATTATAAAAATGGGCGAGCGTAGAAATAAAGTAATTTTACTTACCCAGGCTATATTCACACATTGCCTCGACTCGCGGCAATCCGGGCCGACCTCCGCAGGTTCTGGTTTGCCCGATTGGCGGCACGACGTTGCTCCCTTGCTGCGGCGAGCTGAACAGCGGCGGCAGCTGCGATCTCTCGCTCTACCAGACGCGGTGACCTACGTCTCGGGTGGAGTTGCTCACGCTCCTCCGCCCTCCTACGCTGTTCATGCTGCTGTTGGCGATTAGCAGAAACGACCTCCGCACGACCGTTCTCGCGATGCAACTTGTTGACTGTATAAACCAAGCAAAATATAAATGGTTAGGATGTGGTTCATGGCATTTCACAGATGACATTAAAATACACGATTCTCCATTGATATTTTTTTTATATATATCTACCCCCCTCCAAAAAAAAGGCCAAATGGTGGCCCAACTCATTACCCTGTCTCAGTACAAAGCGTACACTTTGAATGATTCAACATAGAAGTTACAGCTATAGGGGCAGTGTAATTAGTCTCAAAATATTTTCGTCATGAATCAATATTCACGATTCTATTCATACTATTTTTAACCATTAAAGGTCTATGGTCCAACAGACTGCCTTTTAAACAAATGAGAAGAAACAGTAATTTTGAGAGGTTTACTTTGAATAAATACATACCGTGTTGCGTGCAGTAGAGTTCAACGGCGTTTTCGTCTAGCGAGTGACGTCCACGCCGGCTGCAACGTCTGCCATTCCCATGAAGCCCAGTATGTGCAGAGCACTGGACCTCGGCTGGCTGTCTGTAATACAGGAAACATAAAACAAGGACATATTACTACTAAATTGCCAATAATAATAGATTGCGAATAATTATAAAGTGCACATGTTACAATTTTGTTAACACTTTTGTTGACAAAGGATGACTCTAAAGAAACATATTTTAACTCACTTAGGGGTCATTATACTTCTTGAATGTATAATCAACTATGGTTGGTAAATTGGGTTTTAATTTAGGAGATTATTGTGTTCTTACTGACGGTGTTGCCAGCACTCTTCTTCAATTCCTAAGGCTAGGGGTACCTTCCTCAAACAACGCGTACCCTTCTGGGTATACTCCACACAGTTATCGTTGTACCGGTCAGCAATCATTATGACACTAAGCAATACGACGACGACGAATTCAATTACGAAGCAAAAACTAAGTAAAAATCTCCAAGCGACTTGTCTAGGACAGAATCTAGCAGAGACAGGCAGATTTTTAGCCCCTTATCTTACACGAAACCTAAAATTCGATTTGCGCGGGCGGTTTCTTTGAATGCATCACGTGGTTTGAGCAGACGAACGAATCACATTCACCCAAGACAAAGGCATTTAATAATGGCAACGGGTTCCAAAATATATTGGTGATAACTGTCATGCTATTGAGCCCACCGTGCTAAAAATCTATTGTCATGCTAATATAATGTTGGAATTCCAGCGAACCTCGTACTTCCTATCGTCTGATTTGTTTGCTTGAAGCTATCGTCTTCAGCTGTTGATTGATAGAGCATTATAAGGTTATTCATGTACTGGACATACTATTGTGCTCCTGCATGGGTGATCAGTAAAGTGCGCCCCGTATGACGTGAGCGTCTTTCTTTCATTTTGATGGACACGCAACAATAAACCTGCAAACAACATCGGTGTCAGAGGCAGGCACGTAGCCACGGGGGAAGGGGGGGGGGGGGGAGGGCACGTGCCCCCAAAAAATTCCAAGAACGGTTGAACTTTTTTAGACCCCTTTTTTGGAACTCGATCGATTACATGTATGTGCGCCCCCCCCCCCCCCTCCCAAAACATCAAAATCTGGCTACGTGCCTGGTCAGAGAAGACAGTTAGAAGAAGAAGAAGAAGAAAGTGAGCAAAGTGTGATAAATATTTCTTTTTTGATATCACTGAAATCGTCAAACAATCAGACCGCAAAATAGACTTTAAAATAACTTAGTTCCTGGTGAAGTACCGGACCACCGTCTTTGTGCATTGTGCAGCAACGAAGCATATACAATGTCTCACGACGTGACAGATCACTTTTCTGTAACTTCTAACCAATCAGAAAGCCTCGTTTTTCCAGGAAGTGCCGGTGGACATTAATGCGCCAAATGTGGTTTTCAAATTGCAAAAGATCCCTACTCTTGGAGAGGGTAGGAGAAAGCAATTGTACGTCATATCACTCCAGGAAGTGCCTGAAAATGCGTCTAATGTGGTTCTAAAATTGCAAATGCTTCCTACTCTGGGAGGGGGCCAGAACCCACCCCGCTTGTCGCTCCGCTCCCTCGCCGCTAAAGCCTCGCTCTGTCGCTTCATCGTTTTACATATATTTCACCCCATACCATTTTGTGCCCCCCCCCCGGTTAGAAATTCCTGGATCCGACACTGATGCCCATAACCCTTGAGCTTAGGGGGCTCCGCCTCATGACCCCCGCTGGGGCTTTGCCCTTAGACCCCACTTTGAAAAACGTTCAGCGGGGCCTGCATGTAAGAGTGGGGGTGATGCGGATTTTTTTTTTGCTCATTACGCCACTGCACTCTTATAAGTAGGTCCATAGTGATCATAAACCAATTGAGAATGAAAATTATTAAGATACAAAGAAAAATTATGTCAGTCTTTCAAGTAGGTACGTTTTAGTTTAAGCCTTGGTCACAAATGCCATTACGAACTGCTACGAACGCCGTACGAACGATTTTCAGACATTGGAAATTCGGGAAGACAATGGAAAAACAGGGAGATTCGTACGAAACTATCGTTCGTACGAACCTTTGTGAACGTAGCATAACCTTTCTAAACCTAGAAAAGGTTGTACTATTTTGTTTAAATATCATCAGGCAAACTGTTCCATTCGTTAATGCGAGAGATATGGAAAGAGGTCAGAGTGAAATTTTTTCTTGCAAAAGGCTGATGAATCAGACCCCTGTGACGTATATTAAAATTATGAATTTGTGAGTTCTGACGGAATAAATCTTTTAACGTACATTCATGAGGCAAATACTGAAGTTTAAACATAAACCATACGCAATTGAATGACACAAGTTCACTTAGTGGAAACATTCTTCGTCGAAGGAACAATAGAATTATATAACTCTCTTTAGTATGTTGAATAATTCTAGTCATCTGATTGGTCGAAATCGGTGTCGTGATTTTAGCCATGCCCGCCTACCGGTCAATGGTTTTTAAAAAGATGCTCGTTGCCCCGGGTAACGGGCCACTTAAATTGAAAATAACAGAAATAAAAAACCCAGAAGGGGTGGACAAGAAAGACGTAGAAAGAGAGAATAGGTGAGATTAAAGTTGAATCTACTTTGGGATAATAAACATAATTATCGTGCGACTGAAGCGACCTGCTGTTGACTTAAGCATTTTAACCAGAGAGTTTCAAGGCGATTGTTATATGCAGATCCGCGAAAGATTATCTTTCAAACTAAATGGTTACACACTAAATTGTCAGTGACACCTGCTTGTGGGCACATGAGTGTTTGTACAAGGGCATGTAAGTAGAGACTTTTAGATTTGCTCGACGAGAACGTGGACTGCAACGTGTGACATCCTTTTAAGGCGCTGCAATTGCCTTAAAAGGACGTCACATGTGACTGCCAGTGCCTTAAAAGGGCATCACATGTCCACGTCCACGCAAATCTAAAAGTCCCTAATGAAGGAGAGAGGTTGCAGTATTTGATATCAGGGGCGTACGCAGGGGGGTGGTTTTGGGGGTTCAAACCCCCCCCTTTGGTATTTTTATGTATGAAAACCCCTTAAAAAAAACCTAAAACCCCCCCCTTTGGAATTTTTTTTTTTTTTTTTTTTTTTTATTATTAAAAAAAAAAAAAAAAAAAAAGAATTATACCCACGACTAACCTAAATAAGGTGACCTTATCCCCCCCCCCCAACGAAGAAAAATGTCAAATTTTGAGACCAAAAAAAAAAAAAAAAGTGTCTGCTTACCCCCCCCCCCCCCCCCCCCCACTGAGCGATATTTCGGCCGCCGGCTAAGTCGTTGCGATTTTTTTTGGACTCCAAAAAAAAAAAAAAAAAGTGTCCGCTTACCCCCCCCCCCCCCCCCCCCCCCCCCCCACTGAGCGACATTTCGGCCGGCTGAGTCGTTGCGATTTTTTTTGGACTCCAAAAAAAAAAAAAAAAAGTGTCCGCTTACCCCCCCCCCCCCCCCCCCCCCCCCCCCCCCCCCACTGAGCGACATTTCGGCCGGCTGAGTCGTTGCGATTTTTTTTGGACTCCAAAAAAAAAAAAAAAAAGTGTCCGCTTACCCCCCCCCCCCCCCCCCCCCCCCCCCCCCCCCCCCCACTGAGCGACTTTTCGGCCGGCGCGATTTTCAAATTTTCGGGAGCAAAATATGTTAAAACCCCCCCCTTGAAAAAATCCTGCGTACGCCCCTGTTTGATATACATGATGATACCTCAGTGATGAAGGCACACAGGCCTGAGTACTCTTATTACAAGCATGACGTCTCAAGTGTGAAGTATACCCCTTCCATCCATACTTCTATTTATGAAGATATTTATTATCTAATCAAAAACAATGTAAAGATGTTAAAATAATTTCACGAATGTCTCGCATTGGATATGGACATAGTTATCACCCTAGGTGTGAGGAAACGTAAAATCATGAGAAAAAAAGAAAAACAATAACGAGTGCGTGCCCCCTAATCGAATTCAGGACATTACAACGGAAAGACGGAGGGGGAGAGATTGCGACATCAAGCATTATCCTCTACTCAATTGGTTGCCATTTCATCCACCAAATAAGATCGGTGCCATCCGCTGGTGTCAGCCCCTCTCCCCCATTTCTTGGCTTACAACGCCCACACAGCGCCACTGCAACTCAAGACCTCTCAAAAGTTTATTGTTTAATCTAAAAATGAAACTTATGCATACGCTTGCTCATAAATAAACAAACCACTCCAATATAAATGAAATAAAATCCACCAGACCATACAGTATAACTGGACACGAACAGATGGACAATGAGCAGAAAAGTCGATTACTTAGCAAAAGTTAGAAGGGATGGTAGCTTAAACGTGTCATGATCTAAAATAAGTACATAGGAACACCTGTGGTTTGTTAAACACTGCGCCTGGAAATCAAACGCATAGTCCATTCTGAATGGTATACCTTTTCGGACCTACCTTAAAGAATTAAAATGTCAAAAATTTATAAATAGAGGTCTGATGGAACCATGAAATCCAAAATCAGTGTCCTTCCAGATACTGATCACAAGCAACCAAAGACCACTCCAAGCTCCTATCATTAATATCATCATGGCAGGCCGAATCATTCTCAGCGGACTCTTGGTCATCCTGGTACTTGCTGCTGTTTGTGCCGCACGGGCTCGTAAGTATGAACACGTTTTAACCATCAGTATGGGGAACTTGAGAAGCTTTTTATGCGCTTCATTTAAAATTGAATTTTTTCAAAAGATATCAGTGGCACTGATTTTTGTGGGGACATAGCAGACGAGTCAAATGCGTGTACGATTACAACATTTGATAAAGGAATGTATTTTCTTTTTAATGTGGTCCATATTTGTTTTGTTAAACTCTTATAGCAAACGGCAATCGGCCATCGAGACCACAACCAAGACCAAGACCAGGGAACGGTACGGGCCCACCTCCACCACCCCCAGGTAATGGATCCGGTAACGACTCACTCCCAAGCAACGGCACTGGTCCTCCTCCACCAAGACCAGATAATGGACCGGTAACCACTCACGTGTTGGCCGAATTGTAAAGCGCGGTAATGGATCAGGTAACCACTCACACCCAAGCAACGACACTGGCCCATCTCCACCAAGACCTGGTAATGGCACCGGTAACCACTCACGTGCTGGCCGAATTGTTAAGCGCGGTAATGGATCAGGTAACCGCTCACACCCGGGGGCGTCGCCAAAGGGGGGGGGGGTGCGACACCCCCTCACCTGTCAGGATATTGTCGGTAAAATTGCGCTGCCGTCGGGAAAAAGAGAAAAGGGGGAGGGAAAAAAGAGAGGGAAAAAGAGAGAGGGAAAAAAAGAGAGGGAAAAAAAGAGAGGGACAAAAAGAGAGGGAAAAAAAAGAGAGGGAAAAAAGAGAGGGAAAGGGAAAGAAAAGAAAAAAAGAAAAGGAAAAGAAAAGAAAGAAAGGAAAGAAAGGATAAGAAAGGAAAGAAGAGAGAAGAAAGAAAGAGAAAAAAAGAAAAAGAGGGAGGAGAGGAAAGAAAGGAAAAGAAAGAACAGAAAGAAAAGAAAGAAAAGGAAAAAAGAAGAAAGATTGAAAGGGAAACAAAAGAAACGGGGGATGAAAGAGAGGAGAGAGAGGGGAGGTAAGAGTCTGAGAGAGGAGGAGTGGGAGTAAGAGAGAGAAGGGGGTTGTTGGGTGGAGTCGTCTCGTCGAGGGAGCAAGAAAGACACGGGTAAATAATTATGTTGCTGTGTCGGGTCAGCTGTGTCGGTATTCTTGCTCGATCCTCGTGTACTATATCAATGCAGAAGTTTGAAGTCGGCGAGATGTATATTGTCGGTCGGCCGACAAGTTTTTTTCCCTACGAACTGTGACTCCTTATCCGCTGTGACGACTTCGAGAGTGACTACAACTACAATACTTGTATTTTTTTCGAAGTTTCACTTTTCTATAATATCAGCTGAAGAAATCAGAGGTTAAAATTTTTCGGGGAAACTAAATTCAAACAAGGTTTAAGAGTCAACAACGGTACCACGAATCGTCTTCCTTTCTTTATATTGTGATGAAAGGCAAAAAATTCCGCGCTTTGCGCGGAAAGGGCAACTTCATTTAGACGAGTCGAGAACGGAACGACGAATCGTTTTCTTTTTCTAATAGTTTAAGGAAAAGTCAAAGCTTTCGCGCTTCGCGCGAGAGTGGGAAACTGAATTCAGACAAATAGCAAAATTCCGCGCTTCGCGCGGAAGGGGAAAAACTTCATTTAGACGAGTCGAGAACGGTACGACGAATCGTCTTCTTTCTCTAATAATTTAAGGAAACGTCAAAGCTTCCGCGCTGATAGGACTTATTTAGAGTCGAAAACGGTACAAGGAATCGTG
This sequence comes from Strongylocentrotus droebachiensis, assembly GCA_035222895.1. NCBI lineage: Eukaryota > Metazoa > Echinodermata > Echinoidea > Camarodonta > Strongylocentrotidae > Strongylocentrotus > Strongylocentrotus droebachiensis. The sequence goes on along the minus strand of JAVYIG010000875.1, from coordinate 330,567 downwards.
TTCTTATTTTATGAGGAAACGTCAAAGCTTTCGCGCTTCGCGCGAGAGGGGGAAACTGAATTCAGATGATTAGGGCTTAATAAGAGTCGAAAACGGTACGATGAATCGTCTTCCTTTCTCTATATTGTGATGAAACGCCAAAAATTCCGTGCTTCGCGCGGAAGGGGGAAAACTTTATTTAGACGAGTCGAGACAGTACAACGAATCGTCTTCTTTCTCTAATAATTTAAGGAAACGTCAAAGCTTCCGCGCTTCGCGGGAGAGGGGGAAACTGAATTCAGACATATAGGGCTTATTAAGAGTCGAAAATGGTACAACAAATCGTCTTCCCTTATCTATATTGTGATGAAACTCCAAAAATTCCGTGCTTCGCGCGGAAGGGGGAAAACTTCATTTAGACGAGTCGAGAACGGTACGACGATCGTCTTCTTTCTCTAATAATTTAAGGAAACGTCAAAGCTTCCGCGCTTCGCGCGAGAGGGGGAAACTGAATTCAGACAAGATTAATAGGGCTTATTTAGAGTCGAAAACGGTACAACGAATCGTGTTCTTATTTTATGAGGAAACGTCAAAGCTTTCGCGCTTCGCGCGAGAGGGGGAAACTGAATTCAGATGATTAGGGCTTAATAAGAGTCGAAAACGGTACGATGAATCGTCTTCCTTTCTCTATATTGTGATGAAACGCCAAAAATTCCGCGCTTCGCGCTAGACGGGAAAACCGAATTCAGACAAAATTAATAGGGCTTATTTAGAGCCAAAAAAGGTACAACGAATCGTGTTCTTTCTCTAATAATTTAAGGAAACGTCAAAGCTTCCGCGCTTCGTGCGAGAGGGGGAAACTGAATTCAGACAAAATTAATAGGACTTATTTAGAGTCTAAAACGGTACGATGAATCGTCTTCCTTTCTCTATATTGTGATGAAACGCCAAAAATTCCGCGCTTCGCGCGGAAGGGGAAAACTTCATTTAGAAGAGTCGAGAACGGTACGACGATCGTCTTCTTTCTCTAATAATTTAAGGAAACGTCAAAGCTTCCGCGCTTCGCGCGAGAGGGGGAAACTGAATTCAGACAAAATTAATAGGGCTTATTTAAAGTCGAAAACGGTACAACGAATCGTGTTCTTTCTCTAATAATATGAGGAAACGTCAAAGCTTCCGCGCTTTGCGCGGGAGGGGGGGGGGGAACTGAATTCAGAAAAAGATAAACAGTCGAGAACGATACAGCAAATCGTCTTCTTTTTTTATAATAATTTAATGAAACGTCAAACTTTCGCGCTTCGCGCGGGAGGGGTGTGGGGAAACTTCATTCAGCCAAGGATTACCAGTCGAAAACGATACAATTAATCGTCTTCTTTTCCTAATAATTAAGGAAACGTCTAAGCTTTCGCGCTTTGCGCGGGAGGCCCATCACCCAAACCCCCCTAATGAGCGCGCTTTTAAGTGATTCTCTTGCTCACTACCGCCCCTCCCTAAAATAAGATCCTAGCTCCGCGCCTGCACTAAAATATATAGCTGTGATGCTGACTAAATTGAAGAAATAATTATTACAAAATTACATTCTTTAGCAAAACTATAGTATAAAAACAAGCAATATAATTTTTCACAATTCAATTTTACTTTGCCGGTATCTAGTGTGCAGTCCGAAGTGTTGTAAATATTCATTAGGTAAATTTTAGTAAGTAGGCAGGAAGGGACTTTTTAAAAGAGCAAGCTGCACATTCATTTTTGTACCGCAGATCTTATTCTTTAACTCTTAATCTTGTAAACATACAATGTAAACTGTGCTTACGTGATACCAACAGAATACATATTTTCTGCAATATTTACTCGTACATTTTGAAGGATATTATGCGAGGGAGCGTAGCGACCGTGCGAGAACAATTTTGCATTTAATAGTCTAAACGCTGCACTCTTGGGCCTTTCAGTTCCCCCTACAAAAATTGAGGGGGACTGTCCCCCCCCCCCCGGATTGCCACCCCTGACTCGCACATTTCGCATTAAATTGCAGAAAGCTCTAGCTGTGTCCAAGGGAATAGATCCTCGGAAGGTGGGGCATCTCGCAAAAGACACGAGGAAATATATGTGTCGCGTGAAAAGCCAGGGACGGACACAGACACAAAACCTCCACGGGTGCGATGTGACGTTTGTAGACGTTGGCTCCACCTACCACAAAAAAGGACTATGTATGCCCTTTTTGTGAAGAGACCTATCAGTAAACCTCCATTTTAGGCCACAGTTCATGGGCCAGTACCCATATGTTCACATATCGGTCCCTTTCTGGATTGCTCTCCATCCCCCCCCCCCCCAAGAAAAAACATTTTCAAATTGTTACATGTGTGCACAATATAATGTGTCAACCTAACGAGAGTGGTGTTTTCATAATGATCATTGACCTCCTTTAAATTTATATATATACGGAAGACTTTAGAAGACAACTGTTACAGTCCAACTAAGAGTGTAGGGCATGCTTAAAAGCATCTTATAATCTGTCCTGACTAAAATGTAAAATGTTGTTCAAATTCTGTATTCTTTGTTGAAAAACTTGCTTTCTGGCAAAATGAGTCTATGCATGTTAACATTTTGTGTACATGTCTAGTCCGGTTAATAATAGCACGTAATGATGTTATTATTCGACACGTTATTCACATTATCCTATCGATAAGCGTAACGATTGTAATAGTATCATATAACAATTATAACAAGTGACAAGTAAAGCCCCTTTCACACCGGATCTTCGTAGAGTTGCGTAGTGTTGCGTACCGACTACGCCGAAGTTAAGCTGCGTACTCATGAATAAATTGATGCTTCGGCGTAGTCCCTGCGTAGGTTTTGCGTAGGCTTGCGTATAGTTACGTACCCTGTGCGTAGGCACCGCGTACCTACGGCGTAGGCAATTGGCGTAGGGTTACGTACGCTTGCGTAGGCCTGGCGTAGGGTTGCCAAAAGTGGCATTTGGTACACGGTTTTGACCGTTATATGTTCAATTTTTTAGTAGGTATTAACAACTGCTGAGGCTATTTTGCAGTAATGTTAATTTGTACATATATTATTTTCCAAAAAATGCAGACATTTTTGTGGATGTACTACAATTTTATACTCATTCACAAGGGTAATAAATGAACTTTCTGTTGATGTACATTGGAAGGTCACGTGATGTGATTCGATACCTCAAAACGCCAACAAAAGAGCGCTTATTTTGATTTGTGAATAAATGTGGACAGAAGTCTGATATTTGTTGACCATATCCCTTTTTTTCACTCATTTGTAAATATCATTCCATAACAGTTTCCTGAAAGTTTGAAGACGGTAGCTGTTGTCCTTTGTCCGTAGCGTATATGTGTGTGGCAATGTAATGATATAAATGTTAGTCATTTATTACTTCTGACATACACACTCACTCAGTCTCACTAACAGAGTGAGACAAAATTATTTCTTTGCTAATTTCAATTAAACAAAATTATTTTACAAGCATACAAACAGGGCCATAAACGTACACACAAGCAAACAAACCGACACAAATACATACAGATTTCCACAAAACATAATAACATTTCGCAAGAGGCATCATTTTGTGAGTCTTATCTCTGTTTATTATATCAACAGCCTGAGATGTCAACATCACAAATTGAATAAACCATAACAAGCAAAACATGTCAGTCTGAAAATCCTTGTAGTAGTACAAACAGAATTACAAGCAAGAATACAACATAAAGTCAAAGAAACACTTTTTCTTAATGAACAGAATAAATGTGAGAACGCACACATTTAAACAAAAATAGCATTTCCCTTCAAAGTAATGATCAATACCTGCCAAGTTTACATCCAGGTATATACAACCAAAAATCTTTATACGTTTTTAATGCTTCGTCGGACTGGCGTAGGGTAGCGTATTGTTGCGTAGGCTTAGCGTACAGTTACGTAGGCTTGGCGTACAGTTGCGTAGGCTTGGCGTACAGTTGCGTAGTTTCTGCGTAAAAAGTCTACGCCGAAGGTACGCGAGAAAACATAAACATGTTTAATTTTTTGCGTTCATCTCGCGTACCCATTTTCGTCCCTCCGCGTACAGTTGCGTAGGGTTGCGTACGATCGGCGTAGGGTTGCGTACGATCGGCGTAGTCGCTACGCAACTCTACGCAACTCTACGCAACTCTACGCAACTCTACGCAAGGCCCGGTGTGAAAGCCCCTTAAGGTTTTCCTGAAAATTACATTACAACGTATATTCATCGTTATGGAAAATGTATACAACAATGGGCAAATATTATTGTTTCCAGACCAATGCTTTAAGTGAGAAGAACTTACATTTTATATTGAAGCTGTTGCCGTTTGTATATACATGAACTTGAAATAATAAGTAGCCTTGAAAGTGTCGCAATATATCATGTGTGAGTGAGCTTGAAGTTTAATGGTGTAGGTTTGTCTGAGACTAAATAGCCTTTACACTGTTTCATCAATGAGATATAACTCCAATCAAATCAAACTGAATGATGCTATCGTACAACTTTTACTTAACAATATCAATCTGGCTTAAAGTGACTCGGTAACATTGATGAAGGTTGATGAAAAAACTGCGTAATTTTTTGCATGAAATGTTACTTATTATATTCCTTCTACTGTACTAACTTTTTAACATGGAAAAACAAACTGAAAAAATCCACTGTGCGACACCCTCTAACATTAAACTCTCCCAACTTTTTTGAATATTTCCAACCGTTTTTCCATGAAAATAAGACATATAACAGGCTTTTAAAAATCTTTCAACACTTAAATGTCTAGAATGGTAAATAAAGCCAATGCATTGCTTTGTGACAATTTTCATTCACCTAAAATGTAATTAAATTGTAATAATAGAGTTGGGAGAACTAAGAAATCGATCAGATCATTTTTGATCGGGCAGAAGAAAATAATCCGCATCACCACCACTCTCAAGCGCCTTGACTTGGTTTCGAACCCGGGTCACCGGAATACAAGACCACTACTCTACCGATGTTAAAATGTCAGCCTGGCAAATATGTACACTTAATATGTTGTAGTTACTCCTTACGGAAAAGAGCAAGCGGAATATTCATTTTTGTAGCACTGATCTATTTCTATAACTCTTAATCTTGTAAACATACAGTGTAAACTGTGCTTACGTGATACCAATGGAATACAGATTTTCTACAATTATTACTTGTATGTTTTGAAGGATATTATGCGAGAGATGCTAGCGAACGAGCGAGAAGATTTTTTTCTTCATTTGTATTAGTGTAAACGTTGCACTCTTGGGCCCTCCAGAGCTTATAAGTGTGTTGCAGTCTTTAGTCAGTATTTGCTATTCATTTTTTGCACTTTTTCGAATTTTCCGGGGGGACGTGTCCCCCGTCCCCCTGGTATCGCCGCCCCTGCCTACAATGTAGCTAATCACAGCCGCTGCTAGCTATACGGTACACGCCCGAGTATGTACAGCTCCAGCAATCCAAAAATACCGAGAAGAGTAATGTTAGACTCTGTCTCCAGTCAATCGCACAATATGCTTGACTGAACTGGCTAAACAGTTGTATAAAAAAAATATGCGCCGCCCGGCCGCTAATTTTTTTTTCCCAAACAGGTTTGCCAATGCTAATATTTCCGGTCATCTGATTGGCTGATATGTTAAGTCATTACCAATGACGTAACCGTTAGGGTGAGTGCTAGGGTTATAAAAATCATGCAGAATCACTTTTCACCAACACATCGTTGGCTCAATCGATAAGGTCAGCGTAATACAATCATAGAGTTGTGGGTTCAAGTCACAGTTTATTCAGTCTTTTTGCCTTTATAAATAGTGAGGCAAAGCAATAAGAAATCAAAGTCTAATTGTTTGTGACCTCTTTCCAAGCTGCTAATGACGTAGAACATAGCAGCCATTGAGAAGAACGGAAATATAAGAAATTGCAAACCTGGGCTACTTTTGGGGTTGTGACAATAGGGACTTTTAGATTTGCGTGGACTGATACGTGTGACGTCCATTCAAGGCAGTGCATTAAAAGGACGTCGATCGTAGCAATCCACATTGTCTTCGTGCAAATCTAAAAGTCCCTAATAGCTTTAGCTATTCGCCGTACGCTGAATTTTCTCGATTTGTTTATTTTGGGTTTGGGTCATCGGGTGCCAGGCCGGAATACCATATTCAAGGATTGGCAAGATGAGAGCTTTATTCATAATGAGAATATGGCACTAGTAGAAGCACCACGTGCAACTAGTCGGAATGTAAAATGTAAAAACAATATATGTGACTGTTGTGTGAGTAAGATCATAGAGAAAACAAACTAATTGTATCTAAACTCTACATTCAAACAAAAGCTGTTGAACAAGTATGAATGATTAATTAAAGACCGTCAAAACTACTGGGCCAGAGGGGATTAGACCACACAGCGAGGTCACTGACAGGTGGCTATCTCATTAACTCAGCTCTCAACTAACATAAGAAAAAGAGGATCATGGGGGACCAACAGGCACCGATTGGGGAAGTTTTCTATATAGAGGGAGCAAGTAGCTACAAGTAGGACAGTGGGGCTTTAAGCAGAAAAAGAATCAGTGATGAGAGGAATAATATAAAGGAAGCAGAATGAGCAGAAAAGCAGAGGAAAAAAGAGAGAGGAGCATTGGGAGGAAAAGGAATAACATAATGAAAGAGAGGCAAAAGAACAAAGAGAAGAAGAAAAAGAGAGAGAGAGGGAGAGAGAGAGAATAAGAAGAAGGGAAAAGAGAGGAAAAGAAAGAAAAGGAGGAAATAGGAGAAGAAGAAACAGGAGGGGAGCAAGAAACAGAGGAAGAAGAGGGAAAGAAAAGAAGGTGCAGAGAAAGAGTAAGAATGTGAAATATGCATTTATTAAAACTTCAGAAGGCTGTGGCCCTCCCAACATGGCTCATTCTTAGAGCAGTATATTGAAAAGAAAGAAGTTATTGCAATTTTTGATACTGTGTTCCTAACTTCCGTTAAACCGTTTGAATTTGACTCTAATGGAGAGAGCAAATGTTTAAAGATAAAGTTGAGTTCTGGTCATGCGATTGCATTGTGAACGAAACGGTGTGGTATCGATCAGGTTGATCATCCGGCATACAAGTATTGGTGTGTACTGCAAGGTTCTGGAATCATCAAAAATGATGAGCCAAGAAACTTGTGATTCTCTTGCTAAAGTAACGATATTAAATCTTCTCCGATTGTAAATATATTTTGAACAGGTTTTCCCATTGAATCAATGTTTTTACATATTTCGTTAATAAGCCTTTCATGCGTCCTCTTATTACTACTAACAACACAAAAATCATCCGCAAATGGTGCAATGATTATTCGAACATCTTCAAGATCATAGCCGTATTGGACATTTTGTTTCAGAAATTGGATATGGGGGGGGGGGCAGAGGGCCCCCATTTTTTTCAAGTACCCCAGCAAATGCCCCTATTTACATACGAAAAATACCCCTTCTACTTCGTAAAAAGTGCCCTTTTTAACATAGGAAAAGTGTCGATTGTAATTTGAAAAGTGCTCCCATTACTTTTCACCTGTGATAAGTGCCCTTTTTATTTCGACACGTGCCCCTTTTCCTTCGACAAGTTCCTATTTTCTTTTGCAATAATTTTCCTTTTCCATTCTTATAAGTGCCCTTTTTCATGTCAAGTAAGTGCCACCTTCACCTCTGATAATTACCCTATTCAAATTTGAGAGATACCCCTTTTACTTTGACAAGCGCCCCTTCCCCTTCCCATAAATGCTCCGTTTCACGTATGAAAAGTGTCTCTTTTCATTCTCATAAGTACCCCTTTTCTTTTCTGGTTAATACTGCCCCTCTTCAGGAGTGATAAGTGCCCTTTTCACCTCTGATAATTTCCCTTTTAACAATGATACGTGCCCCTTTTCCTTACATATAAGGGACCTATCCCCTTTTCACATATGCCCTCTTTTAACCTCTTATAGATGCCCCTATCAAAATCTGAGGGGTGCCCCATTTCTGTCGACAAATGTTCATTCACCATTCTCATAAGTTCCCCTTTTCATCCCTTGTGAGTGCCTCTTTTCAGGTATAAGAAGTGCCCCATTTCACCTCCGATAATTAACCTTTGTACTTTGACACGTGCTCCTTTTTTTTCTTCTTCTAATAAGTGTCTTATTCCTTTCGATAAGTGTCCCCTTTTCCACTCATCATTATTGCCCCTAGTTTAAAGTGACTAAGAGAAATTTCCCCAGAAGCTCGCTCGCTACACTCACTCGCATTTGTAGATGATATGATTATATCAATTATCAAAGGTCTTTTCAGCCTTCCGTTATGAGAATGTGTTAATATAACCCCACCAGGATTGGGTTTTGTCCTCGTTATAAGATGAAAACTTTTCGCACTGCGACCTCGCAAATCTTAAAATTATTCCTCGCTCGCTTCACTCCCTCGCAAATTTATATCCAGACCATTACACCCAACTGCAAAGTATGCTGCCTAAGCAATTTCTTGTATGATTTATAAAGAGGGAACGAATATTGAAAGCATCCCAGATAATGAAATCACAATGTAGGGGAATATACCAATGTCTAACAAATGTTATATTTTCGGTTCGAGATTTCCCTTTGTAGGGGCCCTTTTTCCAGAAAGTGCCCTTTTATGTTGGTCCTACCCCCCACCCCAACACACTTTGGAAGTCTCTCCGACGCCCCTGCCGAAACCATCAATAGTGTCCGATCAGCAATTGCATTTTCCACGGTCAGCCTTCGTGACCTAGTTCGAACGCATCGTACTCTCAATACGACGTCGTGTAGCCATCGTATGGCTTTCCTACGGGTGAACTACTTGATATAAATTCATATCTTCATGTTGCCTACATGTACGTGTGTGGTTCGGGTGCCATCGTGTGACCTTCTGCAGCCATCGTACTTCCGTCGGCTGTTGATTGGCTGTTGACCAAGTTCAGGGCCGTCTTCGTGCGAAATTAAAAATTCCATATTCGTGTGTCCATCTAGTGTCAACTTCGGGACAGTGTGACGCGGGCAATACCAAATGTAGCATACGTGGCATTGCTAAGATTTTATACCATATTCTTTTATGGAAGGGCAAATATCGCAGCATCTGTTAAATCAGATTATTTTTTCTTCTGCGGACACAAATCGATGGAATACTGATCGTGCTCCCATTGTGATGAATTCAACAAACAGATCAGAGGGTGTGATCCTCACATGTTTGACTACACGCCCTTCATTGTGAGGAGTGAATACAAAAGATATTCTGTATCAAAGAAGAGAATCGATAGTATTGATGAAATAACTCTGTAAATTGTCAACAACAGAAAGATGCTGACATATATAGTTTAACCTCTGCTTCTCCCTAGGGCAAGGTCCCATCTAAAGTTGGTCTGGATTATTTTTATTCAGTAAGTAATGATTTCAGTGAGATCTTCTGCTAATATCAGCTAAATAAAATTGAAAACACACAACTACCTCACACACACTCACGCACACACACAACTATAGGGTTCCATAATTCATAGAAAGGAAGGATACCAAATTCACTACAATCTATTTGTACAAAATATATGATAAATACGTTATACACTGTAGGCCTACATCTCCACATTTACATCATTTTGTATAATTGCATGAAACATGAAATTAAATTGTTATATTATTAATAATAATAGTTCGTCCTTATATAGCGCATTTCAGGACCGCAGGCCCTCTCAATGCGCTTTACAGATATATATTATTACCCATCGGATTCGGATTCGTGCTTACCCGCACACAAGGTATGCACATTATCCACTCCCTGGAGAGCATTCCAGCCAGTCGCTATTTTACAAGCGCCATTGCTAATCAAACCACATTAGCTTTCGCATCCTACCGGGTACCCGTTTTAAAACCTGGGTGGAGAGTGGCAAATGTAGATTGTCTTGCACAAAGGACATTAAGTGCCGCGGTGGGACTTGAACCGCGGACCTTTTTATCCACAGTCCGCTGACATAGCCACTCGACCACGACACCTCTATTACCGGGATAACATCCTGGAAAAACCCACTTATTACATAACATCTCTCGATGATGCCGTCATTGGAATGTAGGTGGCACATGCAGTCTGGATCTCGCAGTTAGGGAACTATGTTGTCATGGGAGGGGGTCTCACCTGTCTTATTCGTTGAATGAGATATCAGATAAGAAGGCTATCGAGTGAGATGGATGTGAGGAGGCATAACTCTTTTATTGTTTTCCCCCTCTCTTTTTCTCCCTCCTCTTTTTCTTCTAAATCCAAAGGGAGCACCTATCGTCCACATGTGATCAGTCCACAGCTATACATGCGCTATAAAGGACAGATACCAATTGCACGCAAATCGATTTACAGTCATATTATAGCATCTATTAATACAGCAAGTCTAAATCAATGCAACCGTGTATCACAAAATTAATATGATGGAATTTCTTGTCTAGTTTTCTTTGTCTCTGTATTTTTCTTATCTATTGGGAAACTTCATTCACATGGCACAAGCATGTTTATTATGTAACAAAACATAAGCATAAAAAACAAATATAAGAAAACTCAAGCCCAAAATACATTCAACAATATAGATAAGTATGCCAATATGCATTAATACAAGCCAGACTGGACAGTTTGAAAACGAAAAAACGACAATTCAAATCATTATACAGTGTTTTCCCATATTACATATATATATATATATATATATATATATATATATATATATATATAACTTCGTGATTTGTGAGGGGACTTTTCCTTGATGTCCGTAAAGGTACTTCCGATTTGACATAATCAAATTATTACGTAGTTCGTGGTCGTTAACATGGATTTAATAATTTCGAATTTATATATGCTTCTATATGCTACCGAGTATCAATTTTCTTTTGGTTCATTATACTATACATAGTCCCCAAATGAATCATCATGCTTCTGAATTTGATTTCTATTGCATCCACAATGGTTCTATCATTATCTATAATATCTTATATTTCCAAACATTCAGTAGTGTCACCTACATATGATTAACATTCCCCGAGGAGTTGGTGCACCTTCCCCAGCAAATATATAGCTTTGATGTTACTACCATTACTTTCTTTTCTTGAAAGGAGTGATATACTAGAGAATCTTTGAAAACGTTGTAAGAACGTATTTATTTAATTGAACTCTTTTAAAAAACATTTTAAAAACAGTAGACACAATCAGAGGTTATATTCAACACATTTTTCTGTTATGAAGATGAACTTCATAGAGAATTTTGTTTTCCCTCTCCTGTCACACCTGTCACAAGGCGAAGCGAAGCGTGATAACGTGGGGTATTGAAAACAAAAAAACATACAGTGCGTCCCAGAAAAAACGGAAACCGAGAATTATCGATGTTTTATCATAACTTAATCACAATTATAATGAATAAATGACACATATTTGTAAAGCTCAGATCCTCTTCTTTCATAATTGTGATTAAATTATGATAAATAATAATAACAATAATTAAAAAAATATGTCTTGTTTACCAAGGGAAGCCTCATCAGTATTCATACTGTTCTCCCTGAGGGCCCTGCAATCATATTATTATAAAAGATCGATAATTCCCGGTTTCGTTTTTTCTTGGACACTCTGTATATCAAAACAAACGTTGGAAACATATGTGGTTCCTCTTTGATCTGAAGGTGATCTTCACAATGCATGTGATAGGCAACAAAGGTGTTTACAAGCATAATCCACACGTAGTAGTCCGGTGTCTTCTTTTGTTATAACCTAGACCAGCCACCATAGCGCTGGATTTAATTGGCTAAAAAAAAAATACTTTACGTCATACGCTAGTCATAAATATTCATAAAACGTACGCACACAGAATCTGATGCGATAAGTTATCATATAATGAGATTTCATATAAAACTACAAGTGCAAAGCTATGTCTACTATAAAAAAAAGACATCGCGAGAAAATCGGGAGGCTAACCGTAAACGAATGAGTACCCAGGTCCAGTGGCGTAATGAGCTAAAACGTTTTTTGGGGGCAGACAAAAAAATCCGCATCACCCCACTCTTACATGCAGGCCCCGCTGAACGTTTTTCAAAGTGGGGTCTAGGGGCGGAGCCCCCGAAGCTCAAGGGATAGGGGCATCAGTAGCGGATCCAGGAATTTCCTCCAGATGGTGGGGCACAAAATGGCATGGGGTGAAATATATGTAAAACGATAGCGAGGGAGTGGAGCGACCAAGCGGGGGTGGGTCTTGGATGGGGTTCTGACCCCCTCCCAGAGTAGGAAGCATTTGCAATTTTAGAAATACATTAGACGCATTTTCAGGCACTTCCTGGAGTAATATGACGTAAAATTGCTTTTTCCTACCCACTCCAAGAGTAGGGATCTTTTGCAATTTGAGAACCACATTTGGCGCATTAATGTCCACCAGCACTTCTTGGGGAAAACGAGGCATTCTGATTGGTTAGAAGTTAGAGAAAAGTGATCTGTCACGACGTGAGACGTAGTGTATGCTTCGTTGCTGCACAATGCACAAAGACGGTGGTCCGGTACTTCACCAGTAGTATTTGCAAAAATTACCTCGTGTGTATAAACTGTGTTGTTATCAGGGGCGTTGCTAGACCTTTTTCAGTGGGGGAGGGGGGGGGGGGGGTGTAGAAGCAACCGATTACCGACAAAACTAGCCACCAATTACCGACAAATATATTAATGCCAATGTCTACAAATTTAACCCTATAAAACCGGGGCCAGGAACTAAGTTATTTTTCAGTTTTCCCCCTCCCGCGCGAAGCGCGTAAGCTTTGACACTTCATTAAATTATTAGAGAAATAAGACGATCCGTTGTACCGATCTCGACTCTTAATTCTTGTTTCACCCCTCTCACGCGAAGCGCAGAAGCTATGACCTATCATTTAATTATTAGAGAAAGAAGACGATTCACTGTACCGTTTTCGACTCTTAATCCTTGTCTGAATTCAGTTCCCCCCCCCCCCTCAGCGCGAAGCGCGGAAGCTTTCACATTTCATTAAATTATTAGAGAAAGAAGACGATTCGTTGTATCGTTTCCTTGTCTGAATCCAGTTTCCCCCTCATTGACGTTTCATTTAATTATTACTCTTAATCCTTGTCTAATATCATTTTCGCCCATCCCGCGCGTAGCGCGGAAGCTTTGCCGTTTAATTAAATTATTAGAGAAAGAAGACGATTCGTTGTACCGTTCTCTACTTTCAATCCTTGACTGAATTCAGTTTCCTCACTCGGACTTGGTAACATTGTAAAGATGAGAGGAAATCGGGTGCTAAGGTAGTGACTTCAATGATAGATGTACAATTAAAGATATTCTAAAAGTTTGAGTGAAAACAGACCAATATTAACTTTAAAAATGGGGAAAACGGATCTGATCGATTCCTTAATTCTCCCAACTATATTATTACAGTTTACTTAAATTTTAGGTGAATGTAAGATGTGTCAGCGGCGTAGCGACTTCCAAGGGGGGGGGCAATAAAAGGGGCACTACTTGGAAAAAGGGCACCTACAAAGGGAAATCTCAAACCGAAAATATACAATTTTATAGACATTAAAATATACATTGTGATAATATTTATCTGAGATGCTTTCAATACTCGTTTCTCTTTATACATCGTACAAGATGCTGCTTAAGCATCAAACTTTGCAGTTGGATGTGATGGTCTGAATATTTATTCTGATATTATATCTAAACAATTAAGATTTGTGAGGTCGCAGTGCAAAAATCTTAAAAAGTGGAAAAAAACACAATCCTGATGGGGTTATAAGCACATTCTCATAACGGAAGACTGACAAGACCTTTGATAAGTAACATAATTTTATCATCTATAATTGCGGATGAGTGTAGCGAGCGAGCTTTGTGGGACATTGCTCCTAGTCGCTTTAAATCAATGGCACGTTTAATGATGAGAGGAAAAGGGAACACTTATCAAAAGGGATAAGACACCTATTAGAAAAGAACAAGAGCACGTGTTCAAGTACAAAGGTTAATTATCAGAAGTGGAAATCGGGCACTTCTTATACCTCAAAAGACGCACTCACAAGGGATGAAAAGGGAAACTTATGAGAATGGTAAATGGGCATTTGTTGACAGAAATGGGGCACCCATCGTATTTTGATAGGGGCATTTATAAGAGGTAAAAAGGGGCATTTATGAAAAGGGGATAGGTCCCTTACAAGAAAGGAAAAGGGGCACGTAACATTGTTAAAAGGGAAATTATCAGAGGTAAAAAGGGGCACTAATCGCTCCGGAAAAGGGGCACTGACCAGGTTATGAAAAGGGGTACCTATGATAATGAAAATAGACGCTTTTCGTAGGTGAAAAGGGGTACCTATGATAATGAAAATAGACGCCTTTCGTAGGTGAAAAGGGGCATTTATACGAAGGGGAAGGAGTTCTTTTTTTTAATGGGGACACTTAAGGCAAAGGGGCACTTATAAGCAAGGAAAAGGGGCACATGTGAAAATAACAGGTGCGCTTATCGGATTTAAAAGGGGGTAGTTATTATAAAGGGAAGGGGCACTTCTTACAAAGTAAAAGGGACATCTTTCAAAAATCAAATTGGGTAATTATCGGAGGTGGAGGGAGCACTTATCAAAAGTGAAAGGGGGCACTTCTCATACCTGAAAAGGGGCACTTACTAAAGATTAAAAAGGGCAGTTTTGAAAATGGAAAATGGACACTTATTGCAAAGGAAAATGGGAACTTGTCGAAGGAAAAAGGTCACGTGTCCAAATTAAAGGGGCACTTATTATAGTCGAACAGTAATAGGGGCACTTTCCTATGTAAAAAGGGGCACTTTTGGTAAACTTGAAAAAGGGGGCACTGTGCTCCCCCCCCCCCCGATAGCCGCCTCTGCACAGACCCCAAAACAAAGTCCCAACTCAGAAAGTGATGACAATAAAACTTTGAAAAGTGTGATTCCGACAGTTGGCTCGGGAAGAAAGCCCAGCACATACAACATTCAAAAAGCTCACATAGTATCAGTGTGATTTTGACATGTTTTAGGGAAAAGGTCACTTCTCTGATTTTCATTTATCATATTCCAGATCCATCACATTAAACAACAAAGATAATGTTATCTGTAGGTTACATTACTAAATCAGTGTATTGAAGTAGGTCTAACTGTAATTGAATCTCAGTTCAAATACTACATGACATGATAATTTGTTGGCATAGATAGCAAGGGCAAGGTTTGATAAACCGGTCAGGACCAGTTTCTAAAGATTTCTGATGCAATGATGACAATTGTTTGCAATTTCTTTTGAAATGAGTGAGAAAAACCTATATCACACTGTTATTGTATTCGAAGGCTCTACCAATACAAGGAATCTGAACAATGCCATATATTTATTTCCGAAAAAATATCGATTTAGGAAAACAGCTGTTTGTGGTATGCTTTATGAAGTATGGGATGACGTGCACTAAACTATAATTCGTCGGTTGCCCGGTAAAAGGTCGCGTATGCTCATGGGCGCTGGTTAAAAAAGGGGGAACCTACTTCAAGTGCTAAAAACGATAATGTTTCTATGTTCCATGTAGCCAAAACTATTCTTAGAGAAAGATATTTACCTGTTTTATTATGTTCTCAAATTAATTTGCAAATATATCTTTCTTTTGCTACACAAACGGGAAAAAAAATCCACTTCATTTGCCTTATCAAAATGCACGAGAGCACAGAATCTTGCGCCTTCAAAATTTACATCATTGGCTTTTAAACAAGACAGTTATAAAGTTGCTTGAAAAGGCTAGATAATGATGCTATAATTTGCTTAAAAGTACATGTAGTGTATTCTCCGTTCCATCCATTCGACCTCACACTTTAGAGCACTTCTAAGAATACTATCACTACTCATCTGATGCTTCCAACCTGAACAAATAAGACAAAAGTCATACTCTAGGTGAACAGTATATTCCAGCATATCAACCTTTCATTTATGTTTCTTCCTTCTCCCTAATAAGATCGTAGGGCACACAACCACAGCTCAACGTTAATCATGTGCTCGTTTATAGGAGGTATACAAAATGGGCGCAGTTGCATCCCCAACGCTTCTCAAAACAAACAAGGAGGGGGAGGGTAAGAGGACAATTTAATGTACATTGTGGGTGCTCCTCTATTGGAGCGGTACCACACCCTCCAAATGACGAAGCGGGATATCTGTTCGCGTCCCCTCCTATCTGCCCCCTCTTCCCAGATAGAAAGATGACGAAGTTGCTCATCAATCTATATGGTGGTGGTGGTGGTGGTTATGTTACCAAACTGCTAAGAAAGCTTAAATGCTTGTAAGTAAGCAACCAGACGGCCGACGGCTTTAGGTCCTCTCCGGGGAACCTGGTAATGAGGATTAATGCCTTACCAAAGGGCACTAGCGCATCGTCTTGGTTTCGAACCCGGGTCGCCGGATTACAAGACCACTGCTCTACCGACTGAGCTTTCGCGCCTCCATAAAATCTCTGAGTTTTTCACTTTCACACAAACAACCATTTTCATTCACATCAACTGTGCCAACCATGTGATAAACTGTGCTCCTGTTTGATCCTATACCACAAACAAGGGTACTTGTTTACATCTTCCCCTATTTTTATAAACTCCATTCAAAGAGGACATTTGGTAAGATGACTGAATAACGGCATATGTTGAGTTACTGACTTCAAGCATTAGTAGCAATTCTAAAGGGGGGGGGGGGCTTGAAGGCTCTAGCCGCCCCTCCTCATTCTTCTAGCCCTCTATTAATCCTTACCACAGTCCTAACTTCAATATTTCGACTTCTTTCTTATTTTATAAACGCTACCCTTCTGCTGGGCATCAACTTGATCTCACTCTCCCTTGTGATCACTATCATGTGCATACTCAGTAACACCTTCTCCTCAATTCCTCTCTAATGAAGATAGCAATTAATTTGCTGACTCCATCCAAAGAGGTCATTTTTCAAAATGAGCTGATTGATGAAACATGGTGGGTTATTGACTTCATGCATTAGTAGCTGTTCTACAGGAGGCCAGGGGAGGAGGGGTGAGGGATTTGGGGCTCAAGCCACCTTTTCTAATTCTTCTAGCCCCTACTATTTTGTTTTAATTACAAAAGAGAGGTCGCTCCTCCCCGTCACAAAAGAACCTCGAAAGCCTCCCCCCCCCAATTTATATGATAATAATACTGATGATATATATATATTCTTAAATAACGAAATGAATAAATGAAATAAATAATCTTCAAGCCCAACCCAAACATGTTCTTGATTAGAAATGAAACCCAAAAGCCGATACTTCGTAATCAATACCAGTTTTTACGAAGGAAACTCTGCAAAGATCATATTTCTCTTAGGAAAATACTGGTATTCTTTCATCTTCGGTGAGAGTCAAAAAACACTTTGAGTGATTAAAATGGCCACGTACCTTTCATTGGTAACATGGGTTAGTAGTCCTATTCATCACAGTGTATTTACATATGGTCAGATGTCTACGGTTTAAACACTTGATTGGGGATGAGTAGGTCAAGGGTTCGAGACTCGACGTGGTACTAACTGTCATGCATTATATTAAGACAGCAATCTACACTCTTCATTCAGGTGTTCAATGGGTAGTACCCACTAGGGTAATATTGGAGCGCCGTGAGAACCATATTGGTGGAACTACCCATTAACAAATAAAATTATGATAAAAAATTAAATGATTAAGGTAGAGAAAGCTTCATATTGGTTATCATTTTCCACATCATGCAAACGAAGTAGAATCATCAAGTACAATTGAATCTTTTGTTTAATAGCATGCTTACATGTACAACGAGACGAACCGCTCTTTTCTAACATTCACACTGCAGTTAGAGTGTACATCAAAACAGAAAAGAAATTAATTGAATGTAGGGATATCAATTTAATTGTTCCTCAATACTGCCATACTTTGTCAAGGAGGAGTCAAATGTCTCTCAAAAAGCGCAACTGTAATATTTTATCATTGAAATGGAAGGGATTTTTCCTAAAAACAGTCATAATCATTAGAAAAGTACAAAGTGGACATGCATTCCTGACCATTAATGTTCAAATTGAAATTATCGTCAAAACTACTTCTGTGTTTTCACATATTTTATTGTCACGATTTCAGATGACAGTTATTTTCTTTTGTCAAAGTGGGGCAGAATACAGAAGCATCGTAAACAAAAATATTTTTGAAAACATCTGTTATCAAAATCAATTAGGAAAAAAACACAACACAATCTGAACTAGATAATTAGCCCTTGGACGAGAAGGGGTGTTGTGAATCTACTTTATCCACATCCCCTCAACTTTTTGTTATTAAATAACTGAAACTTCTGACATATTAATATTGGTTATTAAAAACCAACATCTTCATTGTTACACACCACATCCCGGTGGGCATACTGTCCTTTTTGATGATTTACTTTTTCACCCTTTCAAGATGCACCCCTTGCGTGAGAATGAACTCGACCCATGGCGAGAGCACATAACCTAAGGTTTGCCGGTGGTACTTGTCATAACTGATCTGGACTTTGCAGGCAGAGGTAAGTTTATTTTAGTATTCATTTGGTTCGCGGGCTTCAATATAGGGTAATTGAAATTAGGATATATTCTTACGGAATGCGGTTTCAAAATTACAGAGCCAAAATTCTACTACCTCTTGGTTCTTATTTTTGTTTTAATTAAATCACCCATCATATTTATCATTTTAGGCGTTCAAAATGATTAATTATGATCGTTTCATGCTTTTACTGTTTTCCCCGAAAAAAAACGAGAACTATTACAATCTCTTTTTTGTCACTTTATTAAAGACATGTTGCATTGTCCTGGTTTTGTTTCTCAGCGGCAGGAGACACACATTAGATAACACTATATGAATAGTTTAGCATTAGTTCGTCATAACTTATCATTTGCTTTTAACGACTAATCTATTATCCTAATCAAGGCTCAAATTAATTTTTTGTCCACGGGGGCTCTTCCAACAAAAAAAGAGCCCCCGTGAGCCCTCTCACGGGGGCTCTTTTAGTACCGACGGGGGCTCTTTTTTTAATACAAATTTTCATTGAATTGGTACCCATGAAACTCGTAAATTCCTTGGTATTTTATCATTATCAAGTCGGCATTTTCCCTCTTAGAAATGTACTTGTTACATATAGCTGTTATTGACTTTTATCTCCGTGATGACATTCTCTCCATTTCTTCCCGCTCTGCACATAATATCCTCCTCATTATTCGCAGCAAACTTATTTACATTCTTTCTTTACTTTTAGTTTTTACCATATCCTTCCAAAACACAAGGGCAGATCTAGCTTTTTGCTAAGGGTATGGGGGGTGGGGGTAACCCAAATACGATGTGGAGCATCGTCCACGAGCCGCGTAGCGGCGAGGCGATTTTTGTTGTTGCTATTTTGAACCCCCGTAAGTGATGTTTTCCTGGCATCTAATGAATACTTCTAATACTGTGTAGGTCTGGACACAATGACACATGATAGCATTTTTCTATGCACATCACATTTTCACTTGGCAGCCCAAGGGGGAGGGGGGGGGATGGTTAAACCCCCTAAACCGCCTAGATCCGCCCCTGCAACATCTTTGGTGATCTTCTTCTCAATATTGATTTACTGGTCGAGTTACATTATTTGCTGATCTTTTAGAATAACCAGATTTCAGAGGATTCACACTTTTCTCAACGAAAAACTTCTCCATGTTTCAGTCCTTGCGCGATCGTCTCCAGCTCCAGCAGATATTGGGCGTCAGCTTGCACACCGGCACTACCGGCGCAGTATAGCCACTGTTGACGGCCGCACTACAGCTGCACTGCGAGCTCTGTTGTTTGTATCGGTAATACTCATAGAGATGTGAGAGAAAGCGCCTTCTAATTAGTTCCATTTTATGGTTTAAGGTTTGAAAATTGATACTCAATATTGTGTTAAAGTTATATCAGAAAAGATAATCTTTATTTAAAATTTTCCACGGGGGCGATTTTTAATTTTGCAATCGCCCTCGTGAACCATCTGACGGGGGCGATTGTGGAGCTCACGGGGGCGAATCGCCCACCGCCCCCGTGTATTTTGAGCGTTGATCCTAATACATTGGTTATACCTTTTTTCCTCTTACTCCGCAATATTTATCTTATTACTCACCAATCATTTTCACCATCAACCTGCCAAGCCTCATGATTAATGATGTCCTTTTTCTTCTTATTTTGTACGAATTCATTAACTGTACCTCGTTTTTTACCCTTGAAATACTTTGTATATTCTTTGCTATTTGTCTTTTTCCACCTTTTTTTAAAACTAAACGATGAATTTTTAGTCTGAAATGACAAAACACGCGTCTCCTCCTTTACCTCACTTTTGCTTTTAGGTTTTGATATCATCCATTGAGGCATACTAGTCTACAAAGCAGACGTGCAGCTTGACGATGTTTCGTTCTCTTTTCCTTTTCGCCCTCCTGGGCTTTGGACTTCTCCATGATGTGGCTGGTAAGATTTTTGCTTTAAATCTTCTATTATCACGTATTATTATACATTTTTGTCAAGTTCAAATCTCTAAATTTCGGAGGTTTGGAGGGAGAATCTCAATCTTCTTTTCAAATTTTGAAAATAAAAATAATCTCACATGGGTATGTTTCGATGCACAGATGTTCTGCATTTTGGAATACACTGGATGAAAACAACTGTGGTGGGGCGCAAAAGGGGTCCCCCTCGTCCTGATTTAGATTATTTTGTGATTTGAAAACTAAATCTACGTATTGTGATACATTCCGTACCCCTATTGAAAATCAAGTCTCAAATGCGCCCAATCCGGCTTGCATTTGAACAGGAATAGGATCACGAACTTGTAATTATGACAATGACAGGCAAAATGAGTGGCTTTGGATTTAGGTTTACAAGATGTTTTTTCAATTTTTTTCCTTTTTTTGTTAAATCTAGAGAAGGCAAAATTGCCTGAAAGTCGCCCAAAGGTCCATGAGCCTGAGAGGGGAGGGGGGGGGGGGGTTCATGCAACTCCAGCCAAACTCGTTTACATAATTTTGAGATGAATTTTGAATAGGGTCAATAGATGGAAAATGGGTAATTATGAGCTGAATTACTCCGAAAGCAGAGAGAAACAGAGGGTAAGCCGCTAGAAATTAATTTTTCTTTTCTTTAATTTTTTTTTATTCAGATACGAAATCACGGATGAAATCATATATAATTATTTACAAGCAAATCATCACATGTTTAAATAAGAGCAACTTATTATATGTAAATTTACTTGAAAGCAGATTATAAATGCATTTCCTTTAAATCATTAGTTTCTTCATCCACTTAGTAGTATTCTCACCTATTTTTTCATTCTTATTTTCTTCAACTTTTAGTCTTTATTTTAGCATAAAATAGAAATATTTCCCTATTATTTTTGTTGCTACACCTTTATTACATTTATTAACAACACTCGCTTTTTGAATTGCAAAAAAAATTCAGCGGACCCACATTGAAAGAAAAAAAATTATTCCAGAAATTAATGGTTTTTTAATTAACTTTATGAGTTTCGTATAGATTTGTTTCACAGCAATATAGTGTATTGATATTTTTAACCTTAATTTTAAATGAAGTCAATCGATAAAAAGACTTTAGCAAACTCCAGAGAATCACCAAACAAGCAGGGAAGATCACGGGTGAAATTCAGAATTTGAATGAAGCATGCGAGTCTAAAATTATTCTAGAACTAAAACAAATTATGAAAAACGAAACTCATCCACTCTTTCCATACTATGTTTTTATGCGTTCTGGTAAACGACTTCGTTCAATGAACTGTCGCACTCAACGTTTTCTAAATTCCTTTGTTCCTTTCTCGATCCGCAAATACAATCAAAATGCTACCTGAATTTTACGTTCTTTTCTTTATTTCTGTAATGTTATTTTTGTAACGTTTCCAGGCTATCCCGTTCACTCGTTCACTTATTTTGTTTTATTATAATGTATATAGGAAAACCTTCTGTAAAGCAATATTCTGAAGAATTTCTATGTCAAAGTATATGATGTACAGTATTATGTATGTAAACTTATTTCGATTCTTTGTACGTTTGTAAAATGTGAGCAAAATAAATTGAAATTAAAATGATTGATGTGAAATTGAAATTGATAGAATATTGGTAATATAAGCTGAATTACTCCGAAAGCAGAGAAGAAGAGAGAATATGCCGACAGAAATTAATTTATAATAAATGTTTACTATGGAAGACACCTGCGGTACACCTTTATGCTGAGGTGGATAGATGTGAGAGTGGTTTAAACACTAAACACTCATGTGAATATTTAAAATGTATGGGTTCGATCCTCGACACGGGACTTGTGTATATTCTTTTAACAACGCATTTTATCTGCCTTGCTTCTCTCCACCCATGTGTAAACTTGCCTACCCGGTTTGCTGGGGAAGCTATTTAGCTTTACTGAGAATTAATGGCGTCAGTAAAATGACACCTCGCTGAAATAGTTGTAGTCGCTCTATGCAGAGCGAATTTATTTAATTTTATACATAATCACAATAATAAACGTGATGATGTAACAGAAAATTAGCATTGAAATATCTTTGACATTGTTTTTTTTGGATAGTCTTGTAATCCAATGAAAACGAACCTACCTGGAAGCAGTGCTTGTTATTATGATCGCACAATAATCATCTTTCGAGGGACTTTATTTTGTTCATATCATAAAATAACTGCTATTTACAACGATGTTTTTATACATAATTCATGCAATTGTAACATATCATATATAGTAAAAAACAAGAAAAAAATGTGACATAATCACTAACTAAAATTTTTGTTTTTGTTAATTCGTTTGTTCGGTTTTGATGTTAGTGTTTATTTTTATGCGAAATCACGATCTAGCACAGAACTTGAAAAGAAAAAGGAAATAAATTTGTGTTTGAAAGTTGTTTACCTCTGATTTTCTGACATAGTTCTGGTGTTTCTCTTTAGTCAAATATACAAGTTAACAATCCATTTACCATACCGGTTAGTATATGATAACATTCCGTTTATCATTAATTAAATGGATGTCTACCAAATGCTCAGTCCACCTCATATTAACGTTAAAAAACATCTTCAGTTCACTCATCTTCACTTGAAATAGAAAGATAGAGTATGACATACCTCCTGATTAGTGAATCAAGAATTTCAATAAGTCGAAATGTTACAACTCGGCGATAATCATGTTTTATACTTGAAATATCGGAGTTTGTGGTAGACAATGTTTAACCAGAATGTCTAGAATCAGGGGCGTCGCTAGACCTTTTTCAGTGGGGAAGGTGGGGGGGGGGGGAGGGGTGTGAGGCCACCGACTACCGACAAAACTTGCCACCGAATACTGACAAATATATTAATGCCAATGTCCTAATGTCTACAAATTTAACACTATAAATCCGGGGCCGGGGGCTAAATTATTTTTCCCATGAACTATCTATACTTGCGTATGCGCACATGGTCATTTTCCTCGACCACATAAAATACGGTTTATTCCGTCGAGACCAGTCAGCATCGTAGCTTTCATGACTGAGCAATCATATCGACGTGGTGTGATTGGAAAGAGTGCGGCGCCTTTGTTCCAAAAGTCTCGAGTTCGAGTCTCGGAGTTGCGAATTTTAAATCTATGTTTTCTTTTTGCTGATATTTTAGTAAGGTGAAACTTCGAGAAAATTCGTTGTTGTTGTTGTCGTTGTTGTTCTAGTTTTATTGGTGTGTATCATTCACTTATGAATATTTACGCCGAATTCAAGTTGCATCAAACAAAATTAAATGGAAGCACAAGAAAGAAGGGGGAAAATCTACGCTGTTCAATTTGTTCGCATTTTGTGGAGATTCCAGACAGGCTGTCAACATAAAATCATTGACCGTTTTGTGTATTTTATGGCCAGCCCGGTTCGGAACATTGAACAGGCTTCTCGGCTTGCATGCTCATGCGCAGCCTAGGCCCCCAATACCAAAATAAGTATTATACATGTACAAGTATTATAATAACACAGGTATTATAGTTAAAGTCTCTCTCGAAGACGTCACAGCGGATACAATGTCACAGTTCATAGGGGAAAACAATTGCCGGACGACCGACATTATACATCGAGCACCGAGTTAAACTTCCGCATTGATATTAGTACTCGAGGAGCGAGCGAAAATACCGACACAGCTGACCCGACACAGCAACATATATATGCGTATCTTTCTTGCTCCCTTGACGATACGACTCCACCCAACAACCCCCCCCCCCCTCTCTCTCTCTCTCTTACTCCCACCCTCCTCTCTCAGTCTCTTACCCCCCCCCTCTCTCTCCTCTCTTTCATCCCCGGTTTCTTTCGTTTCCTTTTCTCTTCTTTCTGTGTTTTTTCCTTTTTTCCTTTTCTTTCTTTTCTTTCTTTTCCTTGCCCTCCTTTCTTTTCTTTTCCCTTTTTCTTCTTTTCTTTCCCTTTCCCTCTCATTTTCCCCCTCCATTTCTCATTTTTACTGACAGCAGCGCAATTTTACCGACAATATTCTGAAAGGTGGGGGGGGGGGGAGGGGGTATCGCAACCCCACCCCCTTTAGCGACACCCTGGCTAGAATCCTATGGTTTAACAGCTGCTGAGCACCATTCTGTAGCAGGCTCAAAACATTAGATCATACGATTCGAGTTCAAGAATATAGTTTATCATTTTTGTTAGCGATCCTTACAATAACACTTGATTAAATTATGTTTTGAATAAACTGCATTCAAACTGAAAGTGCATTTAAATAAAACCCCTTTATTAACATATTTAACTATAGATACTGATCATCATGTAATACTAACAATAATTGATTTATTCATTACATTTGGGATTTCCTTTTAACAGTATATTACCGAACATGTTTGTTTTAAACAAACACCCGCATAGATAATACACCAAATAAATCAAGGCTTCTTTTAAAGTTCAACCGCTTTGACCTATGGCAGTAACAACTCGAGATAACAGGGGCGGATAAAGCTTTTTGCAAGGGGGGGGGGGGGTTCGACCAAATTTGTTTCCAAAAATCGCGCTGATTTACTGTTTTAATTTTTTTTCTTTTTCACTTGGCCGCCCAAGGGGGGGGGGTTAAATCGCCGAAACACCCACCCCCCCCCCCCCTAGATCCGCCCCTGGATAATTAATGCTGAATTGTAATTCGATCATGTCTATCCTAATCTACAAATGAAATGCAATTGAAAGTACTGATTATGCATATATTTCAGTTCAGGGTAACTAAAGGTCCATGTAATATTGTATAAAATATATAAATTTTGTAGAAAAGTGAAGTGTGAAAAAAATATATTGCTATAGTTTTGCTAAGCAAAGTAATTTTTTGATACAACTAAACTTCAAAAACCTGTGAGGGGGTAGTCACTTTCGTCACCTTCACCCCTCTCGTTCAGTATGCTCCCTCGAACTAGCGAACTAATTTATTTTTTTTCGTTCTAACTCGATACCAGTGACTTACAAAATGTTGCTGAAATGTCATGATTTGTCCCTGCGCTTCCGGGGGCTCTGCCCCTGGACCCCACAAGGGCCCTAAGGTGAGCCCCTGGTTGCTCATCTGACCGTGATTAAATGCCTAAAACCCCTGAGCTTCCAGGGGCTCCACCCCCTGGACCCCTCCAAGTGCCCTAAGGCGGCCCCTGATGCTCATCTGATCGTTCTTTAATGCCTTATACCCCTGAGCTGCTGGGGCCTCCACCCCCTGGATCCAACTCCAATTAGTGACCTTCATGGCAGTGTCACAAATAAGGTATCAAAATATGCTCATCTGACCGTTATAAAATGCCTAAAACCCCTGTGGCTTTCAGGGGTTCCGCCACCAGGGGCCCGCCCTGAATGATCATGTGACTTTAATTAAATGCCTAAAACCCATGAGCTTCGTGGGGCTTTGCCCCTGGACCCCACGCCAAGTTACGCTCCACTTGCTTTGCTCTACTTGATCGTAAATACTTTAGTCCCTCCCCCCCCCCCCACTTTGAAAAACGTTCCGCGGGGCCTGCATGGTACATGTTAGAGTAGTGGTGAAGAGGGGTTTTTCCTGCTCATTACGCCACTGCTCCCTCGTTCCTCGCTCTTCGTCCCCCCCCCCCCCCGGTCATGAAAAGAAATCGCCGCCCTGCTACCCACTACATAATTTCTGGACATCAGTGAAGACAATTTGACATCTATATTCTAAGTTAATATTCAGGCGGGCAATTGCGCAAAAGACAGGCATTTAGAAAGTACTATAACTTATCTACATAATGTAATTTCTTTTATCTAAAGGACAACTCCAGTGGGGAACGGCCAGGAACAGTAAGAAGGATGGTGAGTTTTTGTAGATGATGACTCCTTTCGCAAAGTATTGATCTACGCTTTTGTTACTATCCCTTCAACGGGGTCTTTATATATAGTTTGTTTATGCTTAGCAGCTCGGCTGTCACTGAGATAATAATATCATACCACCAGGAGTGTCGACACGTGACAGATATAATAATAATAATAATAATAATAATGATAGTGGGTTCTTGTATAGCGCTCTTGTCTGTCAGACATGTTAGTTATAGAATAACAACTTTTTAATATAATTCTTGTTGTTGTTGTTTTGATTAATAGATGCTACTTTTGCTTATGATATTACTACTACTATGATGATGATGATGATAATAATAATAAAATCAAAATAATCATAAAAACCATTGCATGTCCATCAAGGTAACATATCATGGTTCGTTAATGATAATGGTTGTAAAGAAAACTTTTTCCCATATACGACCAAAAGTGTAGCAATAATCAAGATTGCAACAAGGCAAGTAATATAGTGGCCATGTACAGGTTGAAATTGTTTTACTTCTAAACAACATAGAAAGGAAATATTTGGCAATATTCTACAGGTTGCAATTAATTTATGAAACGGAAGAAAATCTCATGTATGGTGGTTAGAGTTGGTTCTTGTGATATTCAGTACATGAGGTGGTTGTATGACTTTTTTTGCAGGCCGGAACAGGATTGACTGTGAGGGAGGCCCTTTGCAAGTACGACAGATCTTGGAGAATATCTACGCTCCCTGTATTGTGACTACTTCCCTGACGGTCGACTCGGATGAAATAAACCTTTATTTCTGCGAGGGTGCCTTTGACGAACAGAGTTGTTACAAAATGGGTAGGTACTCTGAAATTAACCAACGCCTTTGGTATTTTAAATGGTATGATTTTATTACTTGTGTTGTTGGTCGGGTAGAGTAAGCTAGAAAATTGAAAATTCTAAGCTGGTAAATTCCATACTTCACGTAGAATATTTGTAATAAACGAGAAAAAGGAAAATTTATTTTGAAACGAAATCTTCGTCGTTTAGGCCTAATGAGAGTTTACCTAAACTGTACTTCTGTTATTATAAGGAATGAATTGTATTTATACCGTATATTTTCAAAAGAAAAAACAACTCCAAGAGTAAATCATTTTAGTGGAAGCAGATAAATCAGGTTAACATATTGTTAAACGGTTGCACGAAATGGTACAAAAGTAAGAAAGTTATGAAGTTTTGAACGTTGTAGTCATTATATTTATCATGCTTCTGGCAACTTCAAATAATCGGCAATGTTGCTGTCATGTATTGCCAGTCATCTTTCACATTTGTCATTTGTGTGGTTCTACGCACATATTACCAAAATCTTTCAAAATGTATGTCTCAGGAGGGTAATTAACTCTATTTCTGGTATTTTCCCTCTTTTTATTTAAAACGTGGTTTAACGTTACGGAACTTGTAATGATATTATGGACAGCCTTTATATTTCCAAACAAATTGGTGTCCGTTTTCACGACAGGAATAAGTGAAACGACATGGGGCGTTTGGCCATCTGTAGCTTCACGATGTGGTTCAAGAATGTTAACGAAGAGTCATTATTTATAGGGCCACTCTAACCAAAACGGGTTAAAAATTATTAAAAAAAGACATGTAGAATAATTTTGACGGAGATTCCGAACATGATAATGATTTTTCTTAGAAATCATCAATAATTCTGGAATCTAGCTTTAAAAATGACGACTCAGAACGCTCAGAAAAAAAGCCCATGCAGTTTCGGAGCTGTATTGCGCAATAGCATATGACGTCATTCCGGTGTAAAGGAGGGTGATTTAGGCGTTACAATGTATTTTAAAAAGCAAACTATGATATTAATGGAATTTAAAAAAAGACATGTATCCGAAAAATAATATGCAACCCTAACCCTAACCCAGTACGTTTCTGGCAATTTCGTCATTCCTAATTATGAATTACAATGAGATTGTAAGATCCTTAGTTGTAGGACAAAATAATACAAGGACATTCCCGCAATGACGTTAAATGCGTAATCAAGCCACGTGACTGTTTTACCTTTTTTTCGAGGGGCGTAGCCCAGCAAGTGTGAGATCTGTGAAAAATGGATGGTTATTATCATTTTTTGGACAATTTAGAGATTTTCTGAAAAATCAGAGGCTGGAATATTAATAAGTAGAAGTGTATTCATGTTTTAAAAGGCTATGTTAGTTGGGTTCGAGTGGCCCTTTAATGTCGAAGCAATCACGACTGGACAAGTGGATCTGTAAGACTTTGACAGGCTCAACATGTAATTGCTTACGTAATGTCACCACTTAAAGCCAAATGATTTATGCTTACAAAAGCAATATCAGTAACTACTCGCTGAACAATAAATATTAACACGTTTCATACGTGTATCAGTAAAGGGGGGGGGGGGGGGGGTAACATCCTTAGTTAGCCCCACTACAACCAACGTGATAATTTATTCTGATTTTTGCAGCTCTTAGCACTACAAATGCTGTATCCACGGTGAGCTTGGGAGGTGGAAGTAACGTCCTCTGTGGGTCGCCTCCAGAACCATTCATCCACAAGGGTGTGCCCACTTCGATCACCATCACCATTACCAGTCAGGAATGTACAGTGTCTAACCCTGAAGGAGTCAAGCTGCCTATCCTAGCCCCGAATGAAGCAAATTTCCGAAACTGCTTTGCATCAACCGACTCTGGAAGCCAAACAATCATCGAAATCGAAACCAGTAACTATCAGACTCTTCTCGTAATGCAGTGCTTACAACTTAACAGTGACAAAAGACAGGTTTCGTTTTAAATGTTCTAATTGTAACTTGTCTTTTTCACAACGAGATCATAGGCGTACCGCGTACGGGCACGTTTTTATCTTTTTCCCAAATTGTCTTATGTTTTGACTCTATTTTTTGGTAGTGAAACATAAGGGAAACTCCTGCCCGAACATCATGAATATTATGTTGCCACCTCGCTGCCCGAATTCGAGGCGGGGTTTCCCCTAGTGCCGGAACTTTTGAAAATTGCGACACATAACGTACAGCAAATGTTAGTAAACTCATGGTGAATTCAAAACTTGTCTGCGTACCACATTCTAATTTAAAATTCAAAGACTATTTTTACCACACAAAAAAGAGAGGTCTCTGTTGGTCTTGTAATGATAAAAAAAAATATATAATCACGATAATTTCATCTTCTGTTCTTTTACTTGCTAGCACCTGGATCTGGTACCCCAGGTAAGTGAACCCATCTTCTTTCACTTTCGAATTCTCTCTCTCCCTCTCTCTCTCTCCCTCTCCCTCTCTCTCTTTCTCTCTCTCGATCGATCGATCGAGATAACGATATTGATGTTTTGTGTTCAATGAAAACTTTTAGTACGACAGGTATTGGGCATTTCTCGAGTAGTTTGACGAACGTGAGTTGCGTCAGTTCCATCTGTTTAATTATAAGTTATTGACAGGGATTATCTATTCAATCTTCCCCGGGTGATTTGTCTCAGTTTGTATTGCATTTAGCATGTTTTAGGGGTCATGATATCTGTGCAAATGAAATGATATCTATTACCTATTCAAATGTCATCTTATATTCTTGTCTATGTTTGCTTTGCTAGAATCTGAATCTGAGGAAGACAATACTGGTGAGTGAAATGATGAATCTCATAGGTGATTCGTTACAATAATTGACGTATAGATAGTTATATATAGTGACGTATAGATAGTTATATATAGTGATGTAAATGTGATTGTTTAACATATGCGAATACAGTTGGTGGAGTTATTTTCATTTGCATTCAGTGTTTTTTTCCTTCAGTATGCCTATTTACTATACTATTTGGCCTTTAATCAATTTTTTTGCAAACTTGTGGAAAAATTTGGAAAGGGCTAAATAAAAGTTCCTTTTAGATTCATTATTATATAATCAGCAGCGGTTAGAATTTTGTTTAGTTCCATGAAGTTTTAAAACAACATATCAAATGCAGATTTTATACAATATAGAAAACAGAGAACACATACAATATGGAAACATGTTTACAAATATACCGGAATTAAACAAAGTTAATCAGCAATAGAAATGAATTGGGGGAGGGGGGGGGAAACTGCAAATGAAACCACAAGGTTCCGTCGAGGCAGTCCCTGTTATTTGCAAAAAATATAGAACGAGAAAAAGGAAAGCAGTGTTAATTTTATAAGATTCTCATCGATTCGAACTGTTCCCTCTTTAAAACTTAACCAAGCGAGTTTAATAGCGAAGAGTATATTGAATCTACACCATTTGATATGTATTTAATTTTGTTAACATCCATATAGTTTACAGAATGATGTTTGAAATAAGGTGAAACTAGTATTTAAAGTAGGTCTGTTTGAAAAGATTATAGAACGATAAAGGGGAAAGCAGTGTTAATGTTATCAGATTCTTATCAATTCGAACTGTTCCCTCATTAAAACTTAAGCAAGCGAGTTAAATAGCGTTAAGTGCATGGACTCTACACCAATTAATATGTGTTTAATTTTGATAAGTTCCATATAGTTTACAGAATAATGTTTGAAACAAGGTGAAACTAGTATTTAAAGTAGGTCTGTTTGAAACGAGAAAAAGTAAAGTAATTTATTGTTCTGTTATTCTCATCGATTCGTACTACTACCCTTCAAACTTAAGCAAGGGAGTTGAAAAGCGAAAAGTGCCTGACATCTACCCCAGTTAATGTGTATCTATTTCATAATAAGATATTTGAGTCGAGATGGACTAAGTATTAATGGTTGTGCCCTATAAAATAATCAAGATTGTTTTAGCATTTAATTTGTTTTAGCATCGCTTTAAAAATACAACTTGACTACCTTTGTTGTATATGATGTACATATAACTTAAACGGTACTCGAACTTTTGAAATAACTTCACTTGCAAAAATGCAGAATTAGAAGAGAAACAAATGCTGGAAATTAAAAACGAGATAAATAAAGGGGATTATGAATCGTATATTGAAAACAAATAAGACGCTGCATGAAATTTATCGCTAAATTTGACTGCATGCAGGATAACGATGATTTTATGATTAATTTTTAGTTATATTCATGTCTTTTCAGGAGGTAGCGGCAGCGGTTAGTATTTTGTTCAGTTCCACATAGTTTACAATATGATGTTTGAAACAAGGTAAAACGTATATTTAACCATATTTTAACCGGGCTATTTCAGACCAGGATTTTACCGTGAGGGGGAGGGGGGGGGGGAGACAATTTGACCCCCTCCCCCCTAAGATCTCGGAGACTGATTGTCAGATTCATGTGAAATTTTTGCATGGAGGTACATTGAAGTATTAGCGACACGTTCATGTTTTTCGTGTGAAATACAAGTTTCATAACATGTCCATTCCATTACACACACATATATGGAAAAGTGACTGGTTTTGGATGACCTTTGACCCTTCTTGGTCATGTGACCTTGTAATGCTTGATCCGATCTTCACAAATTTAGTACACAAAGTTGAGCAAGACTTCAAGAAAAGAGTCAGGAAAGGAAAACTTTATATCTGACGCGGTTCTGGAGTAGTCGCTAAATTACTACAGGGGGAGGGCGGGGTCAGATTGATTTATAGTCGAGATGGACTAAGTATTAATGGTTGGGCCCTATAAAATAATCAAGATTGTTTTAGCATTGAATTTGTTTTAGCATCGCTTTAAAAATACAACTTGACTACCCTTGTTGTATATGATGTACATATAACTTAAAGGGTACTCGAACTTTTGAAATAACTTCACTTGCAAAAATGCAGAATTAGAAGAGAAACAAATGCTGGAAATTAAAAACGAGATAAATAAAGGGGATTATGAATCGTATATTGAAAACAAATAAGACGTTGCATGAAATTTATCGCTAAATTTGACTGCATGCAGGATAACGATGATTTTATGATTAATTTTGAGTTATATTTATGTCTTTTCAGGAGGTAACAGCGGCAACAGTGGCGGCAGCGGCAGCGGTTAGTATTTTGTTTAGTTCCACATAGTTTACAGTATCATGTTTGAAACCGGGTAAAACGTATGTCTAAAGTAGGCCTGTTCGAAATGATTAAAGAATGAAAAGAAAGTAGCGTCATTTTATGATAATTTCTTCATTTCGTACTCAGTACTACCCCTTTAAGATTTAAGCAAGGGAGTTGAAGAGCGTTAAGTGCATGGACTCTTCACCAATTAATATGTGATTAATTTTGATAAGTTCCATATGGTTTACAGAATAATAATTGAAACAAGGTGAAACTAGTATTTAAAGTAGGTCTGTTTGAAACGAGAAAAAGTAAAGTAATTTATTGTTATGTTATTCTCATCAATTCGTACTACTACCCTTCAAACTTAAGCAAGGGAGTTGAAAAGCGAAAAGTGCAGGACATCTACCCCAGTTAATGTGTATCTATTTCACAATAAGATATTTGAGTCGAGATGGACTAAGTATTAATGGTTGGGCCCTATAAAATAATCAAGATTGTTTTAGCATTGAATTTGTTTTAGCATCGCTTTAAAAATACAACTTGACTACCCTTGTTGTATATGATGTACATATAACTTAAAGGGTACTCGAACTTTTGAAATAACTTCACTTGCAAAAATGCAGAATTAGAAGAGAAACAAATGCTGGAAATTAAAAACGAGATAAATAAAGGGGATTATGAATCGTATATTGAAAACAAATAAGACGCTGCATGAAATTTATCGCTAAATTTGACTGCATGCAGGATAACGATGATTTTATGATTAATTTTTAGTTATATTCATGTCTTTTCAGGAGGTAGCGGCAACAGTGGCGGCAGCGGCAGCGGTTAGTATTTTGTTTAGTTCCACATAGTTTACAGTATGATGTTTGAAACAGGGTAAAACGTATGTCTAAAGTATAGGCCTGTTCGAAATGATTAAAGAACGAAAGGAAAGTAGCGTCATTTTATGATAATTTCTTCATTTCGTACTCAGTACTACCCCTTTAAGATTTAAGCAAGGGAGTTGAAGAGCGTTAAGTGCATGGACTCTTCACCAATTCATATGTGATTAATTTTGATAAGTTCCATACAGTTTACAGAATAATGTTCGAAACAAGGTGAAACTAGTATTTAAAGTAGGTCTGTTTGAAACGAGAAAAAGTAAAGTAATTTATTGTTATGTTATTCTCATCAATTCGTACTACTACCCTTCAAACTTAAACAAGGGAGTTGAAAAGCGAAAAGTGCCTGACATCTACCCCAGTTAATGTGTATCTATTTCATAATAAGATATTTGAGTCGAGATGGACTAAGTATTAATGGTCGTGCCCTATAAAATAATCAAGATTGTTTTAGCATTGAATTTGTTTTAGCATCGCTTTAAAAATACAACTTGACTACCTTTGTTGTATATGATGTACATATAACTTAAAGGGTACTCGAACTTTTGAAATAACTTCACTTGCAAAAATGCAGAATTAGAAGAGAAACAAATGCTGGAAATTAAAAACGAGATAAATAAAGGGGATTATGAATCGTATATTGAAAACAAATAAGACGCTGCATGAAATTTATCGCTAAATTTGACTGCATGCAGGATAACGATGATTTTATGATTAATTTTTAGTTATATTCATGTCTTTTCAGGAGGTAGCGGCAACAGTGGCGGCAGCGGCAGTGGTTAGTATTTTGTTTAGTTCCACATAGTTTACAGTATGATGTTTGAAACAGGGTAAAACGTATGTCTAAAGTATAGGCCTGATCGAAATGATTAAAGAACGAAAGGAAAGTAGCGTCATTTTATGATAATTTCTTCGTTTCGTACTCAGTACTACCCCTTTAAGATTTAAGCAAGGGAGTTGAAGAGCGTTAAGTGCATGGACTCTTCACCAATTAATATGTGATTAATTTTGATAAGTTCCATACAGTTTACAGAATAATGTTCGAAACAAGGTGAAACTAGTATTTAAAGTAGGTCTGTTTGAAACGAGAAAAAGTAAAGTAATTTATTGTTATGTTATTCTCATCAATTCGTACTACTACCCTTCAAACTTAAGCAAGGGAGTTGAAAAGCGAAAAGTGCCTGACATCTACCCCAGTTAATGTGTATCTATTTCACAATAAGATATTTGAGTCGAGATGGACTAAGTATTAATGGTCGTGCCCTATAAAATAATCAAGATTGTTTTAGCATTGAATTTGTTTTAGCATCGCTTTAAAAATACAACTTGACTACCTTTGTTGTATATGATGTACATATAACTTAAAGGGTACTCGAACTTTTGAAATAACTTCACTTGCAAAAATGCAGAATTAGAAGAGAAACAAATGCTGGAAATTAAAAACGAGATAAATAAAGGGGATTATGAATCGTATATTGAAAACAAATAAGACGCTGCATGAAATTTATCGCTAAATTTGACTGCATGCAGGATAACGATGATTTTATGATTAATTTGTAGTTATATTCATGTCTTTTCAGGAGGTAGCGGCAGCGGTTAGTATTTTGTTCAGTTCCACATAGTTTACAATATGATGTTTGAAACAAGGTAAAACGTATATTTAACCATATTTTAACCGGGCTATTTCAGACCAGGATTTTACCGTGAGGGGGAGGGGGGGGGGGAGACAATTTGACCCCCTCCCCCTTAGATCTCGGAGACTGATTGTCAGATTCATGTGAAATTTTTGCATGGAGGTACATTGAAGTATTAGCGACACGTTCATGTTTTTCGTGTGAAATACAAGTTTCATAACATGTCCATTCCATTACACACACATATATGGAAAAGTGACTGGTTTTGGATGACCTTTGACCCTTCTTGGTCATGTGACCTTGTAATGCTTGATCCGATCTTCACAAATTTAGTACACAAAGTTGAGCAAGACTTCAAGAAAAGAGTCAGGAAAGGAAAACTTTATATCTGACGCGGTTCTGGAGTAGTCGCTAAATTACTACAGGGGGAGGGCGGGGTCAGATTGATTTATAGTCGAGATGGACTAAGTATTAATGGTTGGGCCCTATAAAATAATCAAGATTGTTTTAGCATTGAATTTGTTTTAGCATCGCTTTAAAAATACAACTTGACTACCCTTGTTGTATATGATGTACATATAACTTAAAGGGTACTCGAACTTTTGAAATAACTTCACTTGCAAAAATGCAGAATTAGAAGAGAAACAAATGCTGGAAATTAAAAACGAGATAAATAAAGGGGATTATGAATCGTATATTGAAAACAAATAAGACGCTGCATGAAATTCATCGCTAAATTTGACTGCATGCAGGATAACGATGATTTTATGATTAATTTTTAGTTATATTTATGTCTTTTCAGGAGGTAACAGCGGCAACAGTGGCGGCAGCGGCAGCGGTTAGTATTTTGTTTAGTTCCACATAGTTTACAGTATCATGTTTGAAACAGGGTAAAACGTATGTCTAAAGTAGGCCTGTTCGAAATGATTAAAGAACGAAAGGAAAGTAGCGTCATTTTATGATAATTTCTTCATTTCGTACTCAGTACTACCCCTTTAAGATTTAAGCAAGGGAGTTGAAGAGCGTTAAGTGCATGGACTCTTCACCAATTAATATGTGATTAATTTTGATAAGTTCCATACAGTTTACAGAATAATGTTCGAAACAAGGTGAAACTAGTATTTAAAGTAGGTCTGTTTGAAACGAGAAAAAGTAAAGTAATTTATTGTTATGTTATTCTCATCAATTCGTACTACTACCCTTCAAACTTAAGCAAGGGAGTTGAAAAGCGAAAAGTGCAGGACATCTACCCCAGTTAATGTGTATCTATTTCACAATAAGATATTTGAGTCGAGATGGACTAAGTATTAATGGTCGTGCCCTATAAAATAATCAAGATTGTTTTAGCATTGAATTTGTTCTAGCATCGCTTTAAAAATACAACTTGACTACCTTTGTTGTATATGATGTACATATAACTTAAAGGGTACTCGAACTTTTCAAATAACTTCACTTGCAAAAATGCAGAATTAGAAGAGAAACAAATGCTGGAAATTAAAAACGAGATAAATAAAGGGGATTATGAATCGTATATTGAAAACAAATAAGACGCTGCATGAAATTTATCGCTAAATTTGACTGCATGCAGGATAACGATGATTTTATGATTAATTTGTAGTTATATTCATGTCTTTTCAGGAGGTAGCGGCAACAGTGGCGGCAGCGGCAGTGGTTAGTATTTTGTTTAGTTCCACATAGTTTACAGTATGATGTTTGAAACAGGGTAAAACGTATGTCTAAAGTATAGGCCTGTTCGAAATGATTAAAGAACGAAAGGAAAGTAGCGTCATTTTATGATAATTTCTTCATTTCGTACTCAGTACTACCCCTTTAAGATTTAAGCAAGGGAGTTGAAGAGCGTTAAGTGCATGGACTCTTCACCAATTAATATGTGATTAATTTTGATAAGTTCCATACAGTTTACAGAATAATGTTCGAAACAAGGTGAAACTAGTATTTAAAGTAGGTCTGTTTGAAACGAGAAAAAGTAAAGTAATTTATTGTTATGTTATTCTCATCAATTCGTACTACTACCCTTCAAACTTAAACAAGGGAGTTGAAAAGCGAAAAGTGCCTGACATCTACCCCAGTTAATGTGTATCTATTTCATAATAAGATATTTGAGTCGAGATGGACTAAGTATTAATGGTCGTGCCCTATAAAATAATCAAGATTGTTTTAGCATTGAATTTGTTTTAGCATCGCTTTAAAAATACAACTTGACTACCTTTGTTGTATATGATGTACATATAACTTAAAGGGTACTCGAACTTTTGAAATAACTTCACTTGCAAAAATGCAGAATTAGAAGAGAAACAAATGCTGGAAATTAAAAACGAGATAAATAAAGGGGATTATGAATCGTATATTGAAAACAAATAAGACGCTGCATGAAATTCATCGCTAAATTTGACTGCATGCAGGATAACGATGATTTTATGATTAATTTTTAGTTATATTTATGTCTTTTCAGGAGGTAACAGCGGCAACAGTGGCGGCAGCGGCAGCGGTTAGTATTTTGTTTAGTTCCACATAGTTTACAGTATCATGTTTGAAACAGGGTAAAACGTATGTCTAAAGTAGGCCTGTTCGAAATGATTAAAGAACGAAAGGAAAGTAGCGTCATTTTATGATAATTTCTTCATTTCGTACTCAGTACTACCCCTTTAAGATTTAAGCAAGGGAGTTGAAGAGCGTTAAGTGCATGGACTCTTCACCAATTAATATGTGATTAATTTTGATAAGTTCCATACAGTTTACAGAATAATGTTCGAAACAAGGTGAAACTAGTATTTAAAGTAGGTCTGTTTGAAACGAGAAAAAGTAAAGTAATTTATTGTTATGTTATTCTCATCAATTCGTACTACTACCCTTCAAACTTAAGCAAGGGAGTTGAAAAGCGAAAAGTGCAGGACATCTACCCCAGTTAATGTGTATCTATTTCACAATAAGATATTTGAGTCGAGATGGACTAAGTATTAATGGTTGGGCCCTATAAAATAATCAAGATTGTTTTAGCATTGAATTTGTTTTAGCATCGCTTTAAAAATACAACTTGACTACCCTTGTTGTATATGATGTACATATAACTTAAAGGGTACTCGAACTTTTGAAATAACTTCACTTGCAAAAATGCAGAATTAGAAGAGAAACAAATGCTGGAAATTAAAAACGAGATAAATAAAGGGGATTATGAATCGTATATTGAAAACAAATAAGACGCTGCATGAAATTTATCGCTAAATTTGACTGCATGCAGGATAACGATGATTTTATGATTAATTTGTAGTTATATTCATGTCTTTTCAGGAGGTAGCGGCAGCGGTTAGTATTTTGTTCAGTTCCACATAGTTTACAATATGATGTTTGAAACAAGGTAAAACGTATATTTAACCATATTTTAACCGGGCTATTTCAGACCAGGATTTTACCGTGAGGGGGAGGGGGGGGGGGAGACAATTTGACCCCCTCCCCCCTAAGATCTCGGAGACTGATTGTCAGATTCATGTGAAATTTTTGCATGGAGGTACATTGAAGTATTAGCGACACGTTCATGTTTTTCGTGTGAAATACAAGTTTCATAACATGTCCATTCCATTACACACACATATATGGAAAAGTGACTGGTTTTGGATGACCTTTGACCCTTCTTGGTCATGTGACCTTGTAATGCTTGATCCGATCTTCACAAATTTAGTACACAAAGTTGAGCAAGACTTCAAGAAAAGAGTCAGGAAAGGAAAACTTTATATCTGACGCGGTTCTGGAGTAGTCGCTAAATTACTACAGGGGGAGGGCGGGGTCAGATTGATTTATAGTCGAGATGGACTAAGTATTAATGGTTGGGCCCTATAAAATAATCAAGATTGTTTTAGCATTGAATTTGTTTTAGCATCGCTTTAAAAATACAACTTGACTACCCTTGTTGTATATGATGTACATATAACTTAAAGGGTACTCGAACTTTTGAAATAACTTCACTTGCAAAAATGCAGAATTAGAAGAGAAACAAATGCTGGAAATTAAAAACGAGATAAATAAAGGGGATTATGAATCGTATATTGAAAACAAATAAGACGCTGCATGAAATTCATCGCTAAATTTGACTGCATGCAGGATAACGATGATTTTATGATTAATTTTTAGTTATATTTATGTCTTTTCAGGAGGTAACAGCGGCAACAGTGGCGGCAGCGGCAGCGGTTAGTATTTTGTTTAGTTCCACATAGTTTACAGTATCATGTTTGAAACAGGGTAAAACGTATGTCTAAAGTAGGCCTGTTCGAAATGATTAAAGAACGAAAGGAAAGTAGCGTCATTTTATGATAATTTCTTCATTTCGTACTCAGTACTACCCCTTTAAGATTTAAGCAAGGGAGTTGAAGAGCGTTAAGTGCATGGACTCTTCACCAATTAATATGTGATTAATTTTGATAAGTTCCATACAGTTTACAGAATAATGTTCGAAACAAGGTGAAACTAGTATTTAAAGTAGGTCTGTTTGAAACGAGAAAAAGTAAAGTAATTTATTGTTATGTTATTCTCATCAATTCGTACTACTACCCTTCAAACTTAAGCAAGGGAGTTGAAAAGCGAAAAGTGCAGGACATCTACCCCAGTTAATGTGTATCTATTTCACAATAAGATATTTGAGTCGAGATGGACTAAGTATTAATGGTCGTGCCCTATAAAATAATCAAGATTGTTTTAGCATTGAATTTGTTCTAGCATCGCTTTAAAAATACAACTTGACTACCTTTGTTGTATATGATGTACATATAACTTAAAGGGTACTCGAACTTTTCAAATAACTTCACTTGCAAAAATGCAGAATTAGAAGAGAAACAAATGCTGGAAATTAAAAACGAGATAAATAAAGGGGATTATGAATCGTATATTGAAAACAAATAAGACGCTGCATGAAATTTATCGCTAAATTTGACTGCATGCAGGATAACGATGATTTTATGATTAATTTGTAGTTATATTCATGTCTTTTCAGGAGGTAGCGGCAACAGTGGCGGCAGCGGCAGTGGTTAGTATTTTGTTTAGTTCCACATAGTTTACAGTATGATGTTTGAAACAGGGTAAAACGTATGTCTAAAGTATAGGCCTGTTCGAAATGATTAAAGAACGAAAGGAAAGTAGCGTCATTTTATGATAATTTCTTCATTTCGTACTCAGTACTACCCCTTTAAGATTTAAGCAAGGGAGTTGAAGAGCGTTAAGTGCATGGACTCTTCACCAATTAATATGTGATTAATTTTGATAAGTTCCATACAGTTTACAGAATAATGTTCGAAACAAGGTGAAACTAGTATTTAAAGTAGGTCTGTTTGAAACGAGAAAAAGTAAAGTAATTTATTGTTATGTTATTCTCATCAATTCGTACTACTACCCTTCAAACTTAAACAAGGGAGTTGAAAAGCGAAAAGTGCCTGACATC
This sequence comes from Strongylocentrotus droebachiensis, assembly GCA_035222895.1. Lineage (NCBI taxonomy): Eukaryota > Metazoa > Echinodermata > Echinoidea > Camarodonta > Strongylocentrotidae > Strongylocentrotus > Strongylocentrotus droebachiensis. Next base: position 290,359 of record JAVYIG010000875.1, on the reverse strand, counting down.
TACCCCAGTTAATGTGTATCTATTTCATAATAAGATATTTGAGTCGAGATGGACTAAGTATTAATGGTCGTGCCCTATAAAATAATCAAGATTGTTTTAGCATTGAATTTGTTTTAGCATCGCTTTAAAAATACAACTTGACTACCTTTGTTGTATATGATGTACATATAACTTAAAGGGTACTCGAACTTTTGAAATAACTTCACTTGCAAAAATGCAGAATTAGAAGAGAAACAAATGCTGGAAATTAAAAACGAGATAAATAAAGGGGATTATGAATCGTATATTGAAAACAAATAAGACGCTGCATGAAATTCATCGCTAAATTTGACTGCATGCAGGATAACGATGATTTTATGATTAATTTTTAGTTATATTTATGTCTTTTCAGGAGGTAACAGCGGCAACAGTGGCGGCAGCGGCAGCGGTTAGTATTTTGTTTAGTTCCACATAGTTTACAGTATCATGTTTGAAACAGGGTAAAACGTATGTCTAAAGTAGGCCTGTTCGAAATGATTAAAGAACGAAAGGAAAGTAGCGTCATTTTATGATAATTTCTTCATTTCGTACTCAGTACTACCCCTTTAAGATTTAAGCAAGGGAGTTGAAGAGCGTTAAGTGCATGGACTCTTCACCAATTAATATGTGATTAATTTTGATAAGTTCCATACAGTTTACAGAATAATGTTCGAAACAAGGTGAAACTAGTATTTAAAGTAGGTCTGTTTGAAACGAGAAAAAGTAAAGTAATTTATTGTTATGTTATTCTCATCAATTCGTACTACTACCCTTCAAACTTAAGCAAGGGAGTTGAAAAGCGAAAAGTGCAGGACATCTACCCCAGTTAATGTGTATCTATTTCACAATAAGATATTTGAGTCGAGATGGACTAAGTATTAATGGTTGGGCCCTATAAAATAATCAAGATTGTTTTAGCATTGAATTTGTTTTAGCATCGCTTTAAAAATACAACTTGACTACCCTTGTTGTATATGATGTACATATAACTTAAAGGGTACTCGAACTTTTGAAATAACTTCACTTGCAAAAATGCAGAATTAGAAGAGAAACAAATGCTGGAAATTAAAAACGAGATAAATAAAGGGGATTATGAATCGTATATTGAAAACAAATAAGACGCTGCATGAAATTCATCGCTAAATTTGACTGCATGCAGGATAACGATGATTTTATGATTAATTTTTAGTTATATTTATGTCTTTTCAGGAGGTAACAGCGGCAACAGTGGCGGCAGCGGCAGCGGTTAGTATTTTGTTTAGTTCCACATAGTTTACAGTATCATGTTTGAAACAGGGTAAAACGTATGTCTAAAGTAGGCCTGTTCGAAATGATTAAAGAACGAAAGGAAAGTAGCGTCATTTTATGATAATTTCTTCATTTCGTACTCAGTACTACCCCTTTAAGATTTAAGCAAGGGAGTTGAAGAGCGTTAAGTGCATGGACTCTTCACCAATTAATATGTGATTAATTTTGATAAGTTCCATACAGTTTACAGAATAATGTTCGAAACAAGGTGAAACTAGTATTTAAAGTAGGTCTGTTTGAAACGAGAAAAAGTAAAGTAATTTATTGTTATGTTATTCTCATCAATTCGTACTACTACCCTTCAAACTTAAGCAAGGGAGTTGAAAAGCGAAAAGTGCAGGACATCTACCCCAGTTAATGTGTATCTATTTCACAATAAGATATTTGAGTCGAGATGGACTAAGTATTAATGGTTGGGCCCTATAAAATAATCAAGATTGTTTTAGCATTGAATTTGTTTTAGCATCGCTTTAAAAATACAACTTGACTACCCTTGTTGTATATGATGTACATATAACTTAAAGGGTACTCGAACTTTTGAAATAACTTCACTTGCAAAAATGCAGAATTAGAAGAGAAACAAATGCTGGAAATTAAAAACGAGATAAATAAAGGGGATTATGAATCGTATATTGAAAACAAATAAGACGCTGCATGAAATTTATCGCTAAATTTGACTGCATGCAGGATAACGATGATTTTATGATTAATTTGTAGTTATATTCATGTCTTTTCAGGAGGTAGCGGCAGCGGTTAGTATTTTGTTCAGTTCCACATAGTTTACAATATGATGTTTGAAACAAGGTAAAACGTATATTTAACCATATTTTAACCGGGCTATTTCAGACCAGGATTTTACCGTGAGGGGGAGGGGGGGGGGGAGACAATTTGACCCCCTCCCCCCTAAGATCTCGGAGACTGATTGTCAGATTCATGTGAAATTTTTGCATGGAGGTACATTGAAGTATTAGCGACACGTTCATGTTTTTCGTGTGAAATACAAGTTTCATAACATGTCCATTCCATTACACACACATATATGGAAAAGTGACTGGTTTTGGATGACCTTTGACCCTTCTTGGTCATGTGACCTTGTAATGCTTGATCCGATCTTCACAAATTTAGTACACAAAGTTGAGCAAGACTTCAAGAAAAGAGTCAGGAAAGGAAAACTTTATATCTGACGCGGTTCTGGAGTAGTCGCTAAATTACTACAGGGGGAGGGCGGGGTCAGATTGATTTATAGTCGAGATGGACTAAGTATTAATGGTTGGGCCCTATAAAATAATCAAGATTGTTTTAGCATTGAATTTGTTTTAGCATCGCTTTAAAAATACAACTTGACTACCCTTGTTGTATATGATGTACATATAACTTAAAGGGTACTCGAACTTTTGAAATAACTTCACTTGCAAAAATGCAGAATTAGAAGAGAAACAAATGCTGGAAATTAAAAACGAGATAAATAAAGGGGATTATGAATCGTATATTGAAAACAAATAAGACGCTGCATGAAATTCATCGCTAAATTTGACTGCATGCAGGATAACGATGATTTTATGATTAATTTTTAGTTATATTTATGTCTTTTCAGGAGGTAACAGCGGCAACAGTGGCGGCAGCGGCAGCGGTTAGTATTTTGTTTAGTTCCACATAGTTTACAGTATCATGTTTGAAACAGGGTAAAACGTATGTCTAAAGTAGGCCTGTTCGAAATGATTAAAGAACGAAAGGAAAGTAGCGTCATTTTATGATAATTTCTTCATTTCGTACTCAGTACTACCCCTTTAAGATTTAAGCAAGGGAGTTGAAGAGCGTTAAGTGCATGGACTCTTCACCAATTAATATGTGATTAATTTTGATAAGTTCCATACAGTTTACAGAATAATGTTCGAAACAAGGTGAAACTAGTATTTAAAGTAGGTCTGTTTGAAACGAGAAAAAGTAAAGTAATTTATTGTTATGTTATTCTCATCAATTCGTACTACTACCCTTCAAACTTAAGCAAGGGAGTTGAAAAGCGAAAAGTGCAGGACATCTACCCCAGTTAATGTGTATCTATTTCACAATAAGATATTTGAGTCGAGATGGACTAAGTATTAATGGTCGTGCCCTATAAAATAATCAAGATTGTTTTAGCATTGAATTTGTTCTAGCATCGCTTTAAAAATACAACTTGACTACCTTTGTTGTATATGATGTACATATAACTTAAAGGGTACTCGAACTTTTCAAATAACTTCACTTGCAAAAATGCAGAATTAGAAGAGAAACAAATGCTGGAAATTAAAAACGAGATAAATAAAGGGGATTATGAATCGTATATTGAAAACAAATAAGACGCTGCATGAAATTTATCGCTAAATTTGACTGCATGCAGGATAACGATGATTTTATGATTAATTTGTAGTTATATTCATGTCTTTTCAGGAGGTAGCGGCAACAGTGGCGGCAGCGGCAGTGGTTAGTATTTTGTTTAGTTCCACATAGTTTACAGTATGATGTTTGAAACAGGGTAAAACGTATGTCTAAAGTATAGGCCTGTTCGAAATGATTAAAGAACGAAAGGAAAGTAGCGTCATTTTATGATAATTTCTTCATTTCGTACTCAGTACTACCCCTTTAAGATTTAAGCAAGGGAGTTGAAGAGCGTTAAGTGCATGGACTCTTCACCAATTAATATGTGATTAATTTTGATAAGTTCCATACAGTTTACAGAATAATGTTCGAAACAAGGTGAAACTAGTATTTAAAGTAGGTCTGTTTGAAACGAGAAAAAGTAAAGTAATTTATTGTTATGTTATTCTCATCAATTCGTACTACTACCCTTCAAACTTAAACAAGGGAGTTGAAAAGCGAAAAGTGCCTGACATCTACCCCAGTTAATGTGTATCTATTTCATAATAAGATATTTGAGTCGAGATGGACTAAGTATTAATGGTCGTGCCCTATAAAATAATCAAGATTGTTTTAGCATTGAATTTGTTTTAGCATCGCTTTAAAAATACAACTTGACTACCTTTGTTGTATATGATGTACATATAACTTAAAGGGTACTCGAACTTTTGAAATAACTTCACTTGCAAAAATGCAGAATTAGAAGAGAAACAAATGCTGGAAATTAAAAACGAGATAAATAAAGGGGATTATGAATCGTATATTGAAAACAAATAAGACGCTGCATGAAATTCATCGCTAAATTTGACTGCATGCAGGATAACGATGATTTTATGATTAATTTTTAGTTATATTTATGTCTTTTCAGGAGGTAACAGCGGCAACAGTGGCGGCAGCGGCAGCGGTTAGTATTTTGTTTAGTTCCACATAGTTTACAGTATCATGTTTGAAACAGGGTAAAACGTATGTCTAAAGTAGGCCTGTTCGAAATGATTAAAGAACGAAAGGAAAGTAGCGTCATTTTATGATAATTTCTTCATTTCGTACTCAGTACTACCCCTTTAAGATTTAAGCAAGGGAGTTGAAGAGCGTTAAGTGCATGGACTCTTCACCAATTAATATGTGATTAATTTTGATAAGTTCCATACAGTTTACAGAATAATGTTCGAAACAAGGTGAAACTAGTATTTAAAGTAGGTCTGTTTGAAACGAGAAAAAGTAAAGTAATTTATTGTTATGTTATTCTCATCAATTCGTACTACTACCCTTCAAACTTAAGCAAGGGAGTTGAAAAGCGAAAAGTGCAGGACATCTACCCCAGTTAATGTGTATCTATTTCACAATAAGATATTTGAGTCGAGATGGACTAAGTATTAATGGTTGGGCCCTATAAAATAATCAAGATTGTTTTAGCATTGAATTTGTTTTAGCATCGCTTTAAAAATACAACTTGACTACCCTTGTTGTATATGATGTACATATAACTTAAAGGGTACTCGAACTTTTGAAATAACTTCACTTGCAAAAATGCAGAATTAGAAGAGAAACAAATGCTGGAAATTAAAAACGAGATAAATAAAGGGGATTATGAATCGTATATTGAAAACAAATAAGACGCTGCATGAAATTTATCGCTAAATTTGACTGCATGCAGGATAACGATGATTTTATGATTAATTTTTAGTTATATTCATGTCTTTTCAGGAGGTAGCGGCAACAGTGGCGGCAGCGGCAGTGGTTAGTATTTTGTTTAGTTCCACATAGTTTACAGTATGATGTTTGAAACAGGGTAAAACGTATGTCTAAAGTATAGGCCTGATCGAAATGATTAAAGAACGAAAGGAAAGTAGCGTCATTTTATGATAATTTCTTCGTTTCGTACTCAGTACTACCCCTTTAAGATTTAAGCAAGGGAGTTGAAGAGCGTTAAGTGCATGGACTCTTCACCAATTAATATGTGATTAATTTTGATAAGTTCCATACAGTTTACAGAATAATGTTCGAAACAAGGTGAAACTAGTATTTAAAGTAGGTCTGTTTGAAACGAGAAAAAGTAAAGTAATTTATTGTTATGTTATTCTCATCAATTCGTACTACTACCCTTCAAACTTAAGCAAGGGAGTTGAAAAGCGAAAAGTGCCTGACATCTACCCCAGTTAATGTGTATCTATTTCACAATAAGATATTTGAGTCGAGATGGACTAAGTATTAATGGTCGTGCCCTATAAAATAATCAAGATTGTTTTAGCATTGAATTTGTTTTAGCATCGCTTTAAAAATACAACTTGACTACCTTTGTTGTATATGATGTACATATAACTTAAAGGGTACTCGAACTTTTGAAATAACTTCACTTGCAAAAATGCAGAATTAGAAGAGAAACAAATGCTGGAAATTAAAAACGAGATAAATAAAGGGGATTATGAATCGTATATTGAAAACAAATAAGACGCTGCATGAAATTTATCGCTAAATTTGACTGCATGCAGGATAACGATGATTTTATGATTAATTTGTAGTTATATTCATGTCTTTTCAGGAGGTAGCGGCAGCGGTTAGTATTTTGTTCAGTTCCACATAGTTTACAATATGATGTTTGAAACAAGGTAAAACGTATATTTAACCATATTTTAACCGGGCTATTTCAGACCAGGATTTTACCGTGAGGGGGAGGGGGGGGGGGAGACAATTTGACCCCCTCCCCCTTAGATCTCGGAGACTGATTGTCAGATTCATGTGAAATTTTTGCATGGAGGTACATTGAAGTATTAGCGACACGTTCATGTTTTTCGTGTGAAATACAAGTTTCATAACATGTCCATTCCATTACACACACATATATGGAAAAGTGACTGGTTTTGGATGACCTTTGACCCTTCTTGGTCATGTGACCTTGTAATGCTTGATCCGATCTTCACAAATTTAGTACACAAAGTTGAGCAAGACTTCAAGAAAAGAGTCAGGAAAGGAAAACTTTATATCTGACGCGGTTCTGGAGTAGTCGCTAAATTACTACAGGGGGAGGGCGGGGTCAGATTGATTTATAGTCGAGATGGACTAAGTATTAATGGTTGGGCCCTATAAAATAATCAAGATTGTTTTAGCATTGAATTTGTTTTAGCATCGCTTTAAAAATACAACTTGACTACCCTTGTTGTATATGATGTACATATAACTTAAAGGGTACTCGAACTTTTGAAATAACTTCACTTGCAAAAATGCAGAATTAGAAGAGAAACAAATGCTGGAAATTAAAAACGAGATAAATAAAGGGGATTATGAATCGTATATTGAAAACAAATTAGACGCTGCATGAAATTCATCGCTAAATTTGACTGCATGCAGGATAACGATGATTTTATGATTAATTTTTAGTTATATTTATGTCTTTTCAGGAGGTAACAGCGGCAACAGTGGCGGCAGCGGCAGCGGTTAGTATTTTGTTTAGTTCCACATAGTTTACAGTATCATGTTTGAAACAGGGTAAAACGTATGTCTAAAGTAGGCCTGTTCGAAATGATTAAAGAACGAAAGGAAAGTAGCGTCATTTTATGATAATTTCTTCATTTCGTACTCAGTACTACCCCTTTAAGATTTAAGCAAGGGAGTTGAAGAGCGTTAAGTGCATGGACTCTTCACCAATTAATATGTGATTAATTTTGATAAGTTCCATACAGTTTACAGAATAATGTTCGAAACAAGGTGAAACTAGTATTTAAAGTAGGTCTGTTTGAAACGAGAAAAAGTAAAGTAATTTATTGTTATGTTATTCTCATCAATTCGTACTACTACCCTTCAAACTTAAGCAAGGGAGTTGAAAAGCGAAAAGTGCAGGACATCTACCCCAGTTAATGTGTATCTATTTCACAATAAGATATTTGAGTCGAGATGGACTAAGTATTAATGGTCGTGCCCTATAAAATAATCAAGATTGTTTTAGCATTGAATTTGTTCTAGCATCGCTTTAAAAATACAACTTGACTACCTTTGTTGTATATGATGTACATATAACTTAAAGGGTACTCGAACTTTTCAAATAACTTCACTTGCAAAAATGCAGAATTAGAAGAGAAACAAATGCTGGAAATTAAAAACGAGATAAATAAAGGGGATTATGAATCGTATATTGAAAACAAATAAGACGCTGCATGAAATTTATCGCTAAATTTGACTGCATGCAGGATAACGATGATTTTATGATTAATTTGTAGTTATATTCATGTCTTTTCAGGAGGTAGCGGCAACAGTGGCGGCAGCGGCAGTGGTTAGTATTTTGTTTAGTTCCACATAGTTTACAGTATGATGTTTGAAACAGGGTAAAACGTATGTCTAAAGTATAGGCCTGTTCGAAATGATTAAAGAACGAAAGGAAAGTAGCGTCATTTTATGATAATTTCTTCATTTCGTACTCAGTACTACCCCTTTAAGATTTAAGCAAGGGAGTTGAAGAGCGTTAAGTGCATGGACTCTTCACCAATTAATATGTGATTAATTTTGATAAGTTCCATACAGTTTACAGAATAATGTTCGAAACAAGGTGAAACTAGTATTTAAAGTAGGTCTGTTTGAAACGAGAAAAAGTAAAGTAATTTATTGTTATGTTATTCTCATCAATTCGTACTACTACCCTTCAAACTTAAACAAGGGAGTTGAAAAGCGAAAAGTGCCTGACATCTACCCCAGTTAATGTGTATCTATTTCATAATAAGATATTTGAGTCGAGATGGACTAAGTATTAATGGTCGTGCCCTATAAAATAATCAAGATTGTTTTAGCATTGAATTTGTTTTAGCATCGCTTTAAAAATACAACTTGACTACCTTTGTTGTATATGATATACATATAACTTAAAGGGTACTCGAACTTTTGAAATAACTTCACTTGCAAAAATGCAGAATTAGAAGAGAAACAAATGCTGGAAATTAAAAACGAGATAAATAAAGGGGATTATGAATCGTATATTGAAAACAAATAAGACGCTGCATGAAATTCATCGCTAAATTTGACTGCATGCAGGATAACGATGATTTTATGATTAATTTTTAGTTATATTTATGTCTTTTCAGGAGGTAACAGCGGCAACAGTGGCGGCAGCGGCAGCGGTTAGTATTTTGTTTAGTTCCACATAGTTTACAGTATCATGTTTGAAACAGGGTAAAACGTATGTCTAAAGTAGGCCTGTTCGAAATGATTAAAGAACGAAAGGAAAGTAGCGTCATTTTATGATAATTTCTTCATTTCGTACTCAGTACTACCCCTTTAAGATTTAAGCAAGGGAGTTGAAGAGCGTTAAGTGCATGGACTCTTCACCAATTAATATGTGATTAATTTTGATAAGTTCCATACAGTTTACAGAATAATGTTCGAAACAAGGTGAAACTAGTATTTAAAGTAGGTCTGTTTGAAACGAGAAAAAGTAAAGTAATTTATTGTTATGTTATTCTCATCAATTCGTACTACTACCCTTCAAACTTAAACAAGGGAGTTGAAAAGCGAAAAGTGCCTGACATCTACCCCAGTTAATGTGTATCTATTTCATAATAAGATATTTGAGTCGAGATGGACTAAGTATTAATGGTCGTGCCCTATAAAATAATCAAGATTGTTTTAGCATTGAATTTGTTTTAGCATCGCTTTAAAAATACAACTTGACTACCTTTGTTGTATATGATGTACATATAACTTAAAGGGTACTCGAACTTTTGAAATAACTTCACTTGCAAAAATGCAGAATTAGAAGAGAAACAAATGCTGGAAATTAAAAACGAGATAAATAAAGGGGATTATGAATCGTATATTGAAAACAAATAAGACGCTGCATGAAATTCATCGCTAAATTTGACTGCATGCAGGATAACGATGATTTTATGATTAATTTTTAGTTATATTTATGTCTTTTCAGGAGGTAACAGCGGCAACAGTGGCGGCAGCGGCAGCGGTTAGTATTTTGTTTAGTTCCACATAGTTTACAGTATCATGTTTGAAACAGGGTAAAACGTATGTCTAAAGTAGGCCTGTTCGAAATGATTAAAGAACGAAAGGAAAGTAGCGTCATTTTATGATAATTTCTTCATTTCGTACTCAGTACTACCCCTTTAAGATTTAAGCAAGGGAGTTGAAGAGCGTTAAGTGCATGGACTCTTCACCAATTAATATGTGATTAATTTTGATAAGTTCCATACAGTTTACAGAATAATGTTCGAAACAAGGTGAAACTAGTATTTAAAGTAGGTCTGTTTGAAACGAGAAAAAGTAAAGTAATTTATTGTTATGTTATTCTCATCAATTCGTACTACTACCCTTCAAACTTAAGCAAGGGAGTTGAAAAGCGAAAAGTGCAGGACATCTACCCCAGTTAATGTGTATCTATTTCACAATAAGATATTTGAGTCGAGATGGACTAAGTATTAATGGTTGGGCCCTATAAAATAATCAAGATTGTTTTAGCATTGAATTTGTTTTAGCATCGCTTTAAAAATACAACTTGACTACCCTTGTTGTATATGATGTACATATAACTTAAAGGGTACTCGAACTTTTGAAATAACTTCACTTGCAAAAATGCAGAATTAGAAGAGAAACAAATGCTGGAAATTAAAAACGAGATAAATAAAGGGGATTATGAATCGTATATTGAAAACAAATAAGACGCTGCATGAAATTTATCGCTAAATTTGACTGCATGCAGGATAACGATGATTTTATGATTAATTTTTAGTTATATTCATGTCTTTTCAGGAGGTAGCGGCAACAGTGGCGGCAGCGGCAGTGGTTAGTATTTTGTTTAGTTCCACATAGTTTACAGTATGATGTTTGAAACAGGGTAAAACGTATGTCTAAAGTATAGGCCTGATCGAAATGATTAAAGAACGAAAGGAAAGTAGCGTCATTTTATGATAATTTCTTCGTTTCGTACTCAGTACTACCCCTTTAAGATTTAAGCAAGGGAGTTGAAGAGCGTTAAGTGCATGGACTCTTCACCAATTAATATGTGATTAATTTTGATAAGTTCCATACAGTTTACAGAATAATGTTCGAAACAAGGTGAAACTAGTATTTAAAGTAGGTCTGTTTGAAACGAGAAAAAGTAAAGTAATATATTGTTATGTTATTCTCATCAATTCGTACTACTACCCTTCAAACTTAAGCAAGGGAGTTGAAAAGCGAAAAGTGCCTGACATCTACCCCAGTAAATGTGTATCTATTTCACAATAAGATATTTGAGTCGAGATGGACTAAGTATTAATGGTCGTGCCCTATAAAATAATCAAGATTGTTTTAGCATTGAATTTGTTTTAGCATCGCTTTAAAAATACAACTTGACTACCTTTGTTGTATATGATGTACATATAACTTAAAGGGTACTCGAACTTTTGAAATAACTTCACTTGCAAAAATGCAGAATTAGAAGAGAAACAAATGCTGGAAATTAAAAACGAGATAAATAAAGGGGATTATGAATCGTATATTGAAAACAAATAAGACGCTGCATGAAATTTATCGCTAAATTTGACTGCATGCAGGATAACGATGATTTTATGATTAATTTGTAGTTATATTCATGTCTTTTCAGGAGGTAGCGGCAGCGGTTAGTATTTTGTTCAGTTCCACATAGTTTACAATATGATGTTTGAAACAAGGTAAAACGTATATTTAACCATATTTTAACCGGGCTATTTCAGACCAGGATTTTACCGTGAGGGGGAGGGGGGGGGGGAAGACAATTTGACCCCCTCCCCCCTAAGATCTCGGAGACTGATTGTCAGATTCATGTGAAATTTTTGCATGGAGGTACATTGAAGTATTAGCGACACGTTCATGTTTTTCGTGTGAAATACAAGTTTCATAACATGTCCATTCCATTACACACACATATATGGAAAAGTGACTGGTTTTGGATGACCTTTGACCCTTCTTGGTCATGTGACCTTGTAATGCTTGATCCGATCTTCACAAATTTAGTACACAAAGTTGAGCAAGACTTCAAGAAAAGAGTCAGGAAAGGAAAACTTTATATCTGACACGGTTCTGGAGTAGTCGCTAAATTACTACAGGGGGAGGGCGGGGTCAGATTGATTTATAGTCGAGATGGACTAAGTATTAATGGTTGGGCCCTATAAAATAATCAAGATTGTTTTAGCATTGAATTTGTTTTAGCATCGCTTTAAAAATACAACTTGACTACCCTTGTTGTATATGATGTACATATAACTTAAAGGGTACTCGAACTTTTGAAATAACTTCACTTGCAAAAATGCAGAATTAGAAGAGAAACAAATGCTGGAAATTAAAAACGAGATAAATAAAGGGGATTATGAATCGTATATTGAAAACAAATAAGACGCTGCATGAAATTCATCGCTAAATTTGACTGCATGCAGGATAACGATGATTTTATGATTAATTTTTAGTTATATTTATGTCTTTTCAGGAGGTAACAGCGGCAACAGTGGCGGCAGCGGCAGCGGTTAGTATTTTGTTTAGTTCCACATAGTTTACAGTATCATGTTTGAAACAGGGTAAAACGTATGTCTAAAGTAGGCCTGTTCGAAATGATTAAAGAACGAAAGGAAAGTAGCGTCATTTTATGATAATTTCTTCATTTCGTACTCAGTACTACCCCTTTAAGATTTAAGCAAGGGAGTTGAAGAGCGTTAAGTGCATGGACTCTTCACCAATTAATATGTGATTAATTTTGATAAGTTCCATACAGTTTACAGAATAATGTTCGAAACAAGGTGAAACTAGTATTTAAAGTAGGTCTGTTTGAAACGAGAAAAAGTAAAGTAATTTATTGTTATGTTATTCTCATCAATTCGTACTACTACCCTTCAAACTTAAGCAAGGGAGTTGAAAAGCGAAAAGTGCAGGACATCTACCCCAGTTAATGTGTATCTATTTCACAATAAGATATTTGAGTCGAGATGGACTAAGTATTAATGGTCGTGCCCTATAAAATAATCAAGATTGTTTTAGCATTGAATTTGTTCTAGCATCGCTTTAAAAATACAACTTGACTACCTTTGTTGTATATGATGTACATATAACTTAAAGGGTACTCGAACTTTTCAAATAACTTCACTTGCAAAAATGCAGAATTAGAAGAGAAACAAATGCTGGAAATTAAAAACGAGATAAATAAAGGGGATTATGAATCGTATATTGAAAACAAATAAGACGCTGCATGAAATTTATCGCTAAATTTGACTGCATGCAGGATAACGATGATTTTATGATTAATTTGTAGTTATATTCATGTCTTTTCAGGAGGTAGCGGCAGCGGTTAGTATTTTGTTCAGTTCCACATAGTTTACAATATGATGTTTGAAACAAGGTAAAACGTATATTTAACCATATTTTAACCGGGCTATTTCAGACCAGGATTTTACCGTGAGGGGGAGGGGGGGGGAAGACAATTTGACCCCCTCCCCCCTAAGATCTCGGAGACTGATTGTCAGGTTCATGTGAAATTTTTGCATGGAGGTACATTGTAGTATTAGCGACACGTTCATGTTTTTCGTGTGAAATACAAGTTTCATAACATGTCCATTCCATTACACACACATATATGGAAAAGTGACTGGTTTTGGATGACCTTTGACCCTTCTTGGTCATGTGACCTTGTAATGCTTGATCCGATCTTCACAAATTTAGTACACAAAGTTGAGCAAGACTTCAAGAAAAGAGTCAGGAAAGGAAAACTTTATATCTGACGCGGTTCTGGAGTAGTCGCTAAATTACTACAGGGGGAGGGCGGGGTCAGATTGATTTATAGTCGAGATGGACTAAGTATTAATGGTTGGGCCCTATAAAATAATCAAGATTGTTTTAGCATTGAATTTGTTTTAGCATCGCTTTAAAAATACAACTTGACTACCCTTGTTGTATATGATGTACATATAACTTAAAGGGTACTCGAACTTTTGAAATAACTTCACTTGCAAAAATGCAGAATTAGAAGAGAAACAAATGCTGGAAATTAAAAACGAGATAAATAAAGGGGATTATGAATCGTATATTGAAAACAAATAAGACGCTGCATGAAATTTATCGCTAAATTTGACTGCATGCAGGATAACGATGATTTTATGATTAATTTTTAGTTATATTTATGTCTTTTCAGGAGGTAACAGCGGCAACAGTGGCGGCAGCGGCAGCGGTTAGTATTTTGTTTAGTTCCACATAGTTTACAGTATGATGTTTGAAACAGGGTAAAACGTATGTCTAAAGTAGGCCTGTTCGAAATGATTAAAGAATGAAAAGAAAGTAGCGTCATTTTATGATAATTTCTTCATTTCGTACTCAGTACTACCCCTTTAAGATTTAAGCAAGGGAGTTGAAGAGCGTTAAGTGCATGGACTCTTCACCAATTAATATGTGATTAATTTTGATAAGTTCCATATGGTTTACAGAATAATAATTGAAACAAGGTGAAACTAGTATTTAAAGTAGGTCTGTTTGAAACGAGAAAAAGTAAAGTAATTTATTGTTATGTTATTCTCATCAATTCGTACTACTACCCTTCAAACTTAAGCAAGGGAGTTGAAAAGCGAAAAGTGCCTGACATCTACCCCAGTTAATGTGTATCTATTTCACAATAAGATATTTGAGTCGAGATGGACTAAGTATTAATGGTTGGGCCCTATAAAATAATCAAGATTGTTTTAGCATTGAATTTGTTTTAGCATCGCTTTAAAAATACATCTTGACTACCCTTGTTGTATATGATGTACATATAACTTAAAGGGTACTCGAACTTTTGAAATAACTTCACTTGCAAAAATGCAGAATTAGAAGAGAAACAAATGCTGAAAATTAAAAACGAGATAAATAAAGGGGATTATGAATCGTATATTGAAAACAAATAAGACGCTGCATGAAATTTATCGCTAAATTTGACTGCATGCAGGATAACGATGATTTTATGATTAATTTTTAGTTATATTCATGTCTTTTCAGGAGGTAGCGGCAACAGTGGCGGCAGCGGCAGCGGTTAGTATTTTGTTTAGTTCCACATAGTTTACAGTATGATGTTTGAAACAGGGTAAAACGTATGTCTAAAGTATAGGCCTGTTCGAAATGATTAAAGAACGAAAGGAAAGTAGCGTCATTTTATGATAATTTCTTCATTTCGTACTCAGTACTACCCCTTTAAGATTTAAGCAAGGGAGTTGAAGAGCGTTAAGTGCATGGACTCTTCACCAATTAATATGTGATTAATTTTGATAAGTTCCATACAGTTTACAGAATAATGTTCGAAACAAGGTGAAACTAGTATTTAAAGTAGGTCTGTTTGAAACGAGAAAAAGTAAAGTAATTTATTGTTATGTTATTCTCATCAATTCGTACTACTACCCTTCAAACTTAAGCAAGGGAGTTGAAAAGCGAAAAGTGCCTGACATCTACCCCAGTTAATGTGTATCTATTTCACAATAAGATATTTGAGTCGAGATGGACTAAGTATTAATGGTTGTGCCCTATAAAATAATCAAGATTGTTTTAGCATTGAATTTGTTTTAGCATCGCTTTAAAAATACAACTTGACTACCCTTGTTGTATATGATGTACATATAACTTAAAGGGTACTCGAACTTTTGAAATAACTTCACTTGCAAAAATGCAGAATTAGAAGAGAAACAAATGCTGGAAATTAAAAACGAGATAAATAAAGGGGATTATGAAACGTATATTGAAAACAAATAAGACGCTGCATGAAATTCATCGCTAAATTTGACTGCATGCAGGATAACGATGATTTTATGATTAATTTTTAGTTATATTTATGTCTTTTCAGGAGGTAACAGCGGCAACAGTGGCGGCAGCGGCAGCGGTTAGTATTTTGTTTAGTTCCACATAGTTTACAGTATGATGTTTGAAACAGGGTAAAACGTATGTCTAAAGTATAGGCCTGTTCGAAATGATTAAAGAACGAAAGGAAAGTAGCGTCATTTTATGATAATTTCTTCATTTCGTACTCAGTACTACCCCTTTAAGATTTAAGCAAGGGAGTTGAAGAGCGTTAAGTGCATGGACTCTTCACCAATTAATATGTGATTAATTTTGATAAGTTCCATACAGTTTACAGAATAATGTTCGAAACAAGGTGAAACTAGTATTTAAAGTAGGTCTGTTTGAAACGAGAAAAAGTAAAGTAATTTATTGTTATGTTATTTTCATCAATTCGTACTACTACCCTTCAAACTTAAGCAAGGGAGTTGAAAAGCGAAAAGTGCCTGACATCTACCCCAGTTAATGTGTATCTATTTCACAATAAGATATTTGAGTCGAGATGGACTAAGTATTAATGGTTGTGCCCTATAAAATAATCAAGATTGTTTTAGCATTGAATTTGTTTTAGCATCGCTTTAAAAATACAACTTGACTACCCTTGTTGTATATGATGTACATATAACTTAAAGGGTACTCGAACTTTTGAAATAACTTCACTTGCAAAAATGCAGAATTAGAAGAGAAACAAATGCTGGAAATTAAAAACGAGATAAATAAAGGGGATTATGAATCGTATATTGAAAACAAATAAGACGCTGCATGAAATTTATCGATAAATTTGACTGCATGCAGGATAACGATGATTTTATGATTAATTTTTAGTTATATTCATGTCTTTTCAGGAGGTAGCGGCAACAGTGGCGGCAGCGGCAGCGGTTAGTATTTTGTTTAGTTCCACATAGTTTACAGTATGATGTTTGAAACAGGGTAAAACGTATGTCTAAAGTAGGCCTGTTCGAAATGATTAAAGAACGAAAGGAAAGTAGCGTCATTTTATGATAATTTCTTCATTTCGTACTCAGTACTACCCCTTTAAGATTTAAGCAAGGGAGTTGAAGAGCGTTAAGTGCATGGACTCTTCACCAATTAATATGTGATTAATTTTGATAAGTTTCATACAGTTTACAGAATAATGTTCGAAACAAGGTGAAACTAGTATTTAAAGTAGGTCTGTTTGAAACGAGAAAAAGTAAAGTAATTTATTGTTATGTTATTCTCATCAATTCGTACTACTACCCTTCAAACTTAAGCAAGGGAGTTGAAAAGCGAAAAGTGCCTGACATCTACCCCAGTTAATGTGTATCTATTTCACAATAAGATATTTGAGTCGAGATGGACTAAGTATTAATGGTCGTGCCCTATAAAATAATCAAGATTGTTTTAGCATTGAATTTGTTTTAGCATCGCTTTAAAAATACAACTTGACTACCTTTGTTGTATATAATGTACGTATAACTTAAAGGGTACTCGAACTTTTGAAATAACTTCACTTGCAAAAATGCAGAATTAGAAGAGAAACAAATGCTGGAAATTAAAAACGAGATAAATAAAGGGGATTATGAATCGTATATTGAAAACAAATAAGACGCTGCCTGAAATTTATCGCTAAATTTGACTGCATGCAGGATAACGATGATTTTATGATTAATTTTTAGTTATATTCATGTCTTTTCAGGAGGTAGCGGCAACAGTGGCGGCAGCGGCAGCGGTTAGTATTTTGTTTAGTTCCACATAGTTTACAGTATGATGTTTGAAACAGGGTAAAACGTATGTCTAAAGTATATGCCTGTTCGAAATGATTAAAGAACGAAAGGAAAGTAGCGTCATTTTATGATAATTTCTTCATTTCGTACTCAGTACTACCCCTTTAAGATTTAAGCAAGGGAGTTGAAGAGCGTTAAGTGCATGGACTCTTCACCAATTAATATGTGATTAATTTTGATAAGTTTCATACAGTTTACAGAATAATGTTCGAAACAAGGTGAAACTAGTATTTAAAGTAGGTCTGTTTGAAACGAGAAAAAGTAAAGTAATTTATTGTTATGTTATTCTCATCAATTCGTACTACTACCCTTCAAACTTAAGCAAGGGAGTTGAAAAGCGAAAAGTGCCTGACATCTACCCCAGTTAATGTGTATCTATTTCACAATAAGATATTTGAGTCGAGATGGACTAAGTATTAATGGTCGTGCCCTATAAAATAATCAAGATTGTTTTAGCATTGAATTTGTTTTAGCATCGCTTTAAAAATACAACTTGACTACCTTTGTTGTATATAATGTACGTATAACTTAAAGGGTACTCGAACTTTTGAAATAACTTCACTTGCAAAAATGCAGAATTAGAAGAGAAACAAATGCTGGAAATTAAAAACGAGATAAATAAAGGGGATTATGAATCGTATATTGAAAACAAATAAGACGCTGCCTGAAATTTATCGCTAAATTTGACTGCATGCAGGATAACGATGATTTTATGATTAATTTTTAGTTATATTCATGTCTTTTCAGGAGGTAGCGGCAACAGTGGCGGCAGCGGCAGCGGTTAGTATTTTGTTTAGTTCCACATAGTTTACAGTATGATGTTTGAAACAGGGTAAAACGTATGTCTAAAGTATATGCCTGTTCGAAATGATTAAAGAACGAAAGGAAAGTAGCGTCATTTTATGATAATTTCTTCATTTCGTACTCAGTACTACCCCTTTAAGATTTAAGCAAGGGAGTTGAAGAGCGTTAAGTGCATGGACTCTTCACCAATTAATATGTGATTAATTTTGATAAGTTCCATACAGTTTACAGAATAATGTTCGAAACAAGGTGAAACTAGTATTTAAAGTAGGTCTGTTTGAAACGAGAAAAAGTAAAGTAATTTATTGTTATGTTATTCTCATCAATTCGTACTACTACCCTTCAAACTTAAGCAAGGGAGTTGAAAAGCGAAAAGTGCCTGACATCTACCCCATTTAATGTGTATCTATTTCACAATAAGATATTTGAGTCGAGATGGACTAAGTATTAATGGTTGTGCCCTATAAAATAATCAAGATTGTTTTAGCATTGAATTTGTTTTAGCATCGCTTTAAAAATACAACTTGACTACCCTTGTTGTATATGATGTACGGATAACTTAAAGGGTACTCGAACTTTTGAAATAACTTCACTTGCAAAAATGCAGAATTAGAAGAGAAACAAATGCTGGAAATTAAAAACGAGATAAATAAAGGGGATTATGAATCGTATATTGAAAACAAATAAGACGCTGCATGAAATTCATCGCTAAATTTGACTGCATGCAGGATAACGATGATTTTATGATTAATTTTTAGTTATATTTATGTCTTTTCAGGAGGTAACAGCGGCAACAGTGGCGGCAGCGGCAGCGGTTAGTATTTTGTTTAGTTCCACATAGTTTACAGTATGATGTTTGAAACAGGGTAAAACGTATGTCTAAAGTAGGCCTGTTCGAAATGATTAAAGAACGAAAGGAAAGTAGCGTCATTTTATGATAATTTCTTCATTTCGTACTCAGTACTACCCCTTTAAGATTTAAGCAAGGGAGTTGAAGAGCGTTAAGTGCATGGACTCTTCACCAATTAATATGTGATTAATTTTGATAAGTTCCATACAGTTTACAGAATAATGTTCGAAACAAGGTGAAACTAGTATTTAAAGTAGGTCTGTTTGAAACGAGAAAAAGTAAAGTAATTTATTGTTATGTTATTCTCATCAATTCGTACTACTACCCTTCAAACTTAAGCAAGGGAGTTGAAAAGCGAAAAGTGCCTGACATCTACCCCAGTTAATGTGTATCTATTTCACAATAAGATATTTGAGTCGAGATGGACTAAGTATTAATGGTTGTGCCCTATAAAATAATCAAGATTGTTTTAGCATTGAATTTGTTTTAGCATCGCTTTAAAAATACAACTTGACTACCCTTGTTGTATATGATGTACATATAACTTAAAGGGTACTCGAACTTTTGAAATAACTTCACTTGCAAAAATGCAGAATTAGAAGAGAAACAAATGCTGGAAATAAAAAACGAGATAAATAAAGGGGATTATGAATCGTATATTGAAAACAAATAAGACGCTGCATGAAATTCATCGCTAAATTTGACTGCATGCAGGATAACGATGATTTTATGATTAATTTTTAGTTATATTTATGTCTTTTCAGGAGGTAACAGCGGCAACAGTGGCGGCAGCGGCAGCGGTTAGTATTTTGTTTAGTTCCACATAGTTTACAGTATCATGTTTGAAACAGGGTAAAACGTATGTCTAAAGTAGGCCTGTTCGAAATGATTAAAGAACGAAAGGAAAGTAGCGTCATTTTATGATAATTTCTTCATTTCGTACTCAGTACTACCCCTTTAAGATTTAAGCAAGGGAGTTGAAGAGCGTTAAGTGCATGGACTCTTCACCAATTAATATGTGATTAATTTTGATAAGTTCCATATGGTTTACAGAATAATAATTGAAACAAGGTGAAACTAGTATTTAAAGTAGGTCTGTTTGAAACGAGAAAAAGTAAAGTAATTTATTGTTATGTTATTCTCATCAATTCGTACTACTACCCTTCAAACTTAAGCAAGGGAGTTGAAAAGCGAAAAGTGCCTGACATCTACCCCAGTTAATGTGTATCTATTTCACAATAAGATATTTGAGTCGAGATGGACTAAGTATTAATGGTTGGGCCCTATAAAATAATCAAGATTGTTTTAGCATTGAATTTGTTTTAGCATCGCTTTAAAAATACAACTTGACTACCCTTGTTGTATATGATGTACATATAACTTAAAGGGTACTCGAACTTTTGAAATAACTTCACTTGCAAAAATGCAGAATTAGAAGAGAAACAAATGCTGGAAATTAAAAACGAGATAAATAAAGGGGATTATGAATCGTATATTGAAAACAAATAAGACGCTGCATGAAATTCATCGCTAAATTTGACTGCATGCAGGATAACGATGATTTTATGATTAATTTTTAGTTATATTTATGTCTTTTCAGGAGGTAGCGGCAACAGTGGCGGCAGCGGCAGCGGTTAGTATTTTGTTTAGTTCCACATAGTTTACAGTATCATGTTTGAAACAGGGTAAAACGTATGTCTAAAGTAGGCCTGTTCGAAATGATTAAAGAACGAAAGGAAAGTAGCGTCATTTTATGATAATTTCTTCATTTCGTACTCAGTACTACCCCTTTAAGATTTAAGCAAGGGAGTTGAAGAGCGTTAAGTGCATGGACTCTTCACCAATTAATATGTGATTAATTTTGATAAGTTCCATACAGTTTACAGAATAATGTTCGAAACAAGGTGAAACTAGTATTTAAAGTAGGTCTGTTTGAAACGAGAAAAAGTAAAGTAATTTATTGTTATGTTATTCTCATCAATTCGTACTACTACCCTTCAAACTTAAGCAAGGGAGTTGAAAAGCGAAAAGTGCCTGACATCTACCCCAGTTAATGTGTATCTATTTCACAATAAGATATTTGAGTCGAGATGGACTAAGTATTAATGGTTGTGCCCTATAAAATAATCAAGATTGTTTTAGCATTGAATTTGTTTTAGCATCGCTTTAAAAATACAACTTGACTACCCTTGTTGTATATGATGTACATATAACTTAAAGGGTACTCGAACTTTTGAAATAACTTCACTTGCAAAAATGCAGAATTAGAAGAGAAACAAATGCTGGAAATTAAAAACGAGATAAATAAAGGGGATTATGAATCGTATATTGAAAACAAATAAGACGCTGCATGAAATTCATCGCTAAATTTGACTGCATGCAGGATAACGATGATTTTATGATTAATTTTTAGTTATATTTATGTCTTTTCAGGAGGTAACAGCGGCAACAGTGGCGGCAGCGGCAGCGGTTAGTATTTTGTTTAGTTCCACATAGTTTACAGTATCATGTTTGAAACAGGGTAAAACGTATGTCTAAAGTAGGCCTGTTCGAAATGATTAAAGAACGAAAGGAAAGTAGCGTCATTTTATGATAATTTCTTCATTTCGTACTCATTACTACCCCTTTAAGATTTAAGCAAGGGAGTTGAAGAGCGTTAAGTGCATGGACTCTTCACCAATTAATATGTGATTAATTTTGATAAGTTCCATATGGTTTACAGAATAATAATTGAAACAAGGTGAAACTAG
Organism: Strongylocentrotus droebachiensis; assembly: GCA_035222895.1. NCBI lineage: Eukaryota > Metazoa > Echinodermata > Echinoidea > Camarodonta > Strongylocentrotidae > Strongylocentrotus > Strongylocentrotus droebachiensis. The sequence goes on along the minus strand of JAVYIG010000875.1, from coordinate 268,679 downwards.
TATTTAAAGTAGGTCTGTTTGAAACGAGAAAAAGTAAAGTAATTTATTGTTATGTTATTCTCATCAATTCGTACTACTACCCTTCAAACTTAAGCAAGGGAGTTGAAAAGCGAAAAGTGCCTGACATCTACCCCAGTTAATGTGTATCTATTTCACAATAAGATATTTGAGTCGAGATGGACTAAGTATTAATGGTTGGGCCCTATAAAATAATCAAGATTGTTTTAGCATTGAATTTGTTTTAGCATCGCTTTAAAAATACAACTTGACTACCCTTGTTGTATATGATGTACATATAACTTAAAGGGTACTCGAACTTTTGAAATAACTTCACTTGCAAAAATGCAGAATTAGAAGAGAAACAAATGCTGGAAATTAAAAACGAGATAAATAAAGGGGATTATGAATCGTATATTGAAAACAAATAAGACGCTGCATGAAATTCATCGCTAAATTTGACTGCATGCAGGATAACGATGATTTTATGATTAATTTTTAGTTATATTTATGTCTTTTCAGGAGGTAGCGGCAACAGTGGCGGCAGCGGCAGCGGTTAGTATTTTGTTTAGTTCCACATAGTTTACAGTATCATGTTTGAAACAGGGTAAAACGTATGTCTAAAGTAGGCCTGTTCGAAATGATTAAAGAACGAAAGGAAAGTAGCGTCATTTTATGATAATTTCTTCATTTCGTACTCAGTACTACCCCTTTAAGATTTAAGCAAGGGAGTTGAAGAGCGTTAAGTGCATGCACTCTTCACCAATTAATATGTGATTAATTTTGATAAGTTCCATACAGTTTACAGAATAATGTTCGAAACAAGGTGAAACTAGTATTTAAAGTAGGTCTGTTTGAAACGAGAAAAAGTAAAGTAATTTATTGTTATGTTATTCTCATCAATTCGTACTACTACCCTTCAAACTTAAGCAAGGGAGTTGAAAAGCGAAAAGTGCCTGACATCTACCCCAGTTAATGTGTATCTATTTCACAATAAGATATTTGAGTCGAGATGGACTAAGTATTAATGGTTGTGCCCTATAAAATAATCAAGATTGTTTTAGCATTTAATTTGTTTTAGCATCGCTTTAAAAATACAACTTGACTACCTTTGTTGTATATGATGTACATATAACTTAAAGGGTACTCGAACTTTTGAAATAACTTCACTTGCAAAAATGCAGAATTAGAAGAGAAACAAATGCTGGAAATTAAAAACGAGATAAATAAAGGGGATTATGAATCGTATATTGAAAACAAATAAGACGCTGCATGAAATTTATTGATAAATTTGACTGCATGCAGGATAACGATGATTTTATGATTAATTTTTAGTTATATTCATGTCTTTTCAGGAGGTAGCGGCAACAGTGGCGGCAGCGGCAGCGGTTAGTATTTTGTTTAGTTCCACATAGTTTACAGTATCATGTTTGAAACAGGGTAAAACGTATGTCTAAAGTAGGCCTGTTCGAAATGATTAAAGAACGAAAGGAAAGTAGCGTCATTTTATGATAATTTCTTCATTTCGTACTCAGTACTACCCCTTTAAGATTTAAGCAAGGGAGTTGAAGAGCGTTAAGTGCATGGACTCTTCACCAATTAATATGTGATTAATTTTGATAAGTTCCATACAGTTTACAGAATAATGTTCGAAACAAGGTGAAACTAGTATTTAAAGTAGGTCTGTTTGAAACGAGAAAAAGTAAAGTAATTTATTGTTATGTTATTCTCATCAATTCGTACTACTACCCTTCAAACTTAAGCAAGGGAGTTGAAAAGCGAAAAGTGCCTGACATCTACCCCAGTTAATGTGTATCTATTTCACAATAAGATATTTGAGTCGAGATGGACTAAGTATTAATGGTCGTGCCCTATAAAATAATCAAGATTGTTTTAGCATTGAATTTGTTTTAGCATCGCTTTAAAAATACAACTTGACTACCTTTGTTGTATATGATGTACATATAACTTAAAGGGTACTCGAACTTTTGAAATAACTTCACTTGCAAAAATGCAGAATTAGAAGAGAAACAAATGCTGGAAATTAAAAACGAGATAAATAAAGGGGATTATGAATCGTATATTGAAAACAAATAAGACGCTGCCTGAAATTTATCGCTAAATTTGACTGCATGCAGGATAACGATGATTTTATGATTAATTTTTAGTTATATTCATGTCTTTTCAGGAGGTAGCGGCAGCGGTTAGTATTTTGTTCAGTTCCACATAGTTTACAATATGATGTTTGAGACAAGGTAAAACGTATATTTAACCATATTTTAACCGGGCTATTTCAGACCAGGATTTTACCGTGAGGGGGAGGGGGGGGGGGAGACAATTTGACCCCCTCCCCCCTAAGATCTCGGAGACTGATTGTCAGATTCATGTGAAATTTTTGCATGGAGGTACATTGAAGTATTAGCGACACGTTCATGTTTTTCGTGTGAAATACAAGTTTCATAACATGTCCATTCCATTACACACACATATTATGGAAAAGTGACTGGTTTTGGATGACCTTTGACCCTTCTTGGTCATGTGACCTTGTAATGCTTGATCCGATCTTCACAAATTTAGTACACAAAGTTGAGCAAGACTTCAAGAAAAGAGTCAGGAAAGGAAAACTTTATATCTGACGCGGTTCTGGAGTAGTCGCTAAATTACTACAGGGGGAGGGCGGGGTCAGATTGATTTATAGTCGAGATGGACTAAGTATTAATGGTTGGGCCCTATAAAATAATCAAGATTGTTTTAGCATTGAATTTGTTTTAGCATCGCTTTAAAAATACAACTTGACTACCCTTGTTGTAAATGATGTACATATAACTTAAAGGGTACTCGAACTTTTGAAATAACTTCACTTGCAAAAATGCAGAATTAGAAGAGAAACAAATGCTGGAAATTAAAAACGAGATAAATAAAGGGGATTATGAATCGTATATTGAAAACAAATAAGACGCTGCATGAAATTTATCGCTAAATTTGACTGCATGCAGGATAACGATGATTTTATGATTAATTTTTAGTTATATTTATGTCTTTTCAGGAGGTAACAGCGGCAACAGTGGCAACAGCGGCAGCGGTTAGTATTTTGTTTAGTTCCACATAGTTTACAGTATGATGTTTGAAACAGGGTAAAACGTATGTCTAAAGTAGGCCTGTTCGAAATGATTAAAGAACGAAAGGAAAGTAGCGTCATGTTATGATAATTTCTTCATTTCGTACTCAGTACTACCCCTTTAAGATTTAAGCAAGGGAGTTGAAGAGCGTTAAGTGCATGGACTCTTCACCAATTAATATGTGATTAATTTTGATAAGTTCCATATGGTTTACAGAATAATGTTTGAAACAAGGTGAAACTAGTATTTAAAGTAGGTCTGTTTGAAACGAGAAAAAGTAAAGTAATTTATTGTTATGTTATTCTCATCAATTCGTACTACTACCCTTCAAACTTAAGCAAGGGAGTTGAAAAGCGAAAAGTGCCTGACATCTACCCCAGTTAATGTGTATCTATTTCACAATAAGATATTTGAGTCGAGATGGACTAAGTATTAATGGTTGGGCCCTATAAAATAATCAAGATTGTTTTAGCATTGAATTTGTTTTAGCATCGCTTTAAAAATACAACTTGACTACCTTTGTTGTATATGATGTACATATAACTTAAAGGGTACTCGAACTTTTGAAATAACTTCACTTGCAAACATGCAGAATTAGAAGAGAAACAAATGCTGGAAATTAAAAACGAGATAAATAAAGGGGATTATGAATCGTATATTGAAAACAAATAAGACGCTGCATGAAATTTATCGCTAAATTTGACTGCATGCAGGATAACGATGATTTTATGATTAATTTTTAGTTATATTCATGTCTTTTCAGGAGGTAGCGGCAGCGGTTAGTATTTTGTTCAGTTCCACATAGTTTACAATATGATGTTTGAAACAAGGTAAAACGTATATTTAACCATATTTTAACCGGGCTATTTCAGACCAGGATTTTACCGTGAGGGGGAGGGGGGGAGACAATTTGACCCCCTCCCCCCTAAGATCTCGGAGACCGATTGTCAGATTCATGTGAAATTTTTGCATGGAGGTACATTGAAGTATTAGCGACACGTTCATGTTTTTCGTGTGAAATACAAGTTTCATAACATGTCCATTCCATTACACACACATATATGGAAAAGTGACTGGTTTTGGATGACCTTTGACCCTTCTTGGTCATGTGACCTTGTAATGCTTGATCCGATCTTCACAAATTTAGTACACAAAGTTGAGCAAGACTTCAAGAAAAGAGTCAGGAAAGGAAAACTTTATATCTGACGCGGTTCTGGAGTAGTCGCTAAATTACTACAGGGGGTGGGGCGGGGTCAAATTGATTTTTAGTCGAGATGGACTAAGTATTAATGGTTGGGCCCTATAAAATAATCAAGATTGTTTGAGCATTGATTTTGTTTAGCATCGCTTTAAAAATACAACTTGACTACCCTTGTTGTATATGATGTACATATAACTTAAAGGGTACTCGAACTTTTGAAATAACTTCATTTGCAAAAATGCAGAATTAGAAGAGAAACAAATGCTGGAAATTAAAAACGAGATAAATAAAGGGGATTATGAATCGTATATTGAAAACAAATAAGACGCTGCATGAAATTTATCGCTAAATTTGACTGCATGCAGGATAACGATGATTTTATGATTAATTTTTAGTTATATTTATGTCTTTTCAGGAGGTAACAGCGGCAACAGTGGCAACAGCGGCAGCGGTTAGTATTTTGTTTAGTTCCCCATAGTTTACAATATGATGTTTAAAACAAGGTAAAACGTATATTTAACCATATTTTAACCGGGCTATTTCAGACCAGGATTTTACCGTGAGGGGGAGGGGGGGGGGACAATTTGACCCCCTCCCCCTTAAGATCTCGGAGACCGATTGTCAGATTCATGTGAAATTTTTGCATGGAGGTACATTCAAGTATTAGCGACACGTTCATGTTTTTCGTGTGAAATACAAGTTTCCATAACATGTCCATTCCATTACACACACATATATGGAAAAGTGACTGGTTTTGGATGACCTTTGACCCTTCTTGGTCGTGTGACCTTGTAATGCTTGATCCGATCTTCACAAATTTAGTACACAAAGTTGAGCAAGACTTCAAGAAAAGAGTCAGGAAAGGAAAACTTTATATCTGATGCGGTTCTGGAGAAGTCGCTAAATTACTACAGGGGGAGGGCGGGGTCAAATTGACCCCCCCCCCCCGGTTAAAATGGGGTTTAAGTATGTCTTTTTGAAATGATACGAGAAAAAGGAAAGTAGTGTGATGGTATGATAATCTCATCATTTCGTACTATTGCCCTTATAACATCTAAGCAAGGGAGTTGAAAAGCGTTAAGTGAATGACCTCCGCACTAATTAATTTGTGCTTAATTCACAATAAGATATTTGAGTCGAGATGGACTCTGTATATCAACGGTTGGGTCATACAAATCAAGATTGTTTTAACACTGTTTTGAGATATTTTTGTTATAAAAGTATAACCATGAAAACCCTGGGTCTAATATGGAGATACGAAAAGGGCACTCCAACCTCTAAAATAACTTTATTTGCATAAAACCAAGAAAATGAAGATATAACGATGATTTTGTTACCATTCTCGTGTTTTCATTTCATCTCCGCTAGGAGCTGGCGGGAATAACAAAGTTTAGTATTTTGTTTAGTTCCATGAAGTTTACGGTGTGATGTTTTAAACGAAGTGAAACAGTATGTAAAGTGGGTCTATTTGCACAGATTATAGAACGAATAAAAGGAATGCAGTGTTAATGTTTATGGAGGATTGCGATCTATTCTGATAGGTTTGAGAAATTAAAATATTCACCCTTTCGTCTTTATCGTGTTTTTTTTTCTCATGGTAGGACCTGACGTTCCAAATCTCTATGCTGTTAAATATACTTGGTTGGTGACAAAATCATCACCTAACACATGCATTACCCTCGCAGAAAGATGTTCTCTCTCTCTCTCTCTCTCTCTTTCTCTTTATCTCGTTCCCTTTTTTGTTTTGAGAGGATCTCGATAAGTACTTTGCTAGGCACGAAGTGTAACTATGCACTTAGATTGCATCTAATTTAAAGGCAGGCTTTACTACTTCAGTCAAAAGGAATTAGACCACCCAGTGAGCCAGCGAGGTCACTGTGACAGGTGGCTATCTCATTAACTCAGCTCTCATTTAACATAAGAAAAAGAGGATCATGGGGGACCAACAGGCACCGATTGGGGAAGTTTTTTATATAGAGGGAGCAAGTAGCTACAAGTATAGGACAGTGTGCCTTTAATACTAAAAAACCGATGGATGTGGCCGTTGGTCATTATAGTTTATGATATGTCTCATTATAGCCCTTAACTTTGAGACCTGACGACAAAGAGCTGAAAAGGTGGATAAAACTGTTATCCCGTCTGATTCTTATCCTTCCATTCTCCTCTCTTCATTAACGTTGCCAAACTTGATTTATCCTTGTTTTCTATATCTTTCTAGACCCTGCTCCTGCTCCTGCTCCTGCTCCTGCTCCTGCTCCTGCTCCTGCTCTTCCTCCTCGTGAGTTTTATTTGTTTGTAATCCTATTTCAATCGAATTTATTATATTCTTAAACAAGTGTAAGTTTGATTGATCGACATCCCATTGCTACACATTTTGGCAGGCTATTTTAATATAGGCCTATCATATATTATCTAGCAAAAGAGTAATGCAACCCTTAAAAAAAATATAGGCCTATATAAAAAAAAATCCTAAAAATGTAATGCGGTACACCCGTTATCATGGCCAGTATGTTGTACCTATAAATGTATCAGAGAATGCCTACTTTACATATAAATATTCAAATGTTTTGTTTAGGCTGTGAACATTCGTATTGTGTGCCTCCCATCATCACCCCCCCCCCCCCATACACTTTAATGCCATTTATGCCAAGAACATGCACTTAAAAGGCAGACCAATATCTTGTTTCCTCCACCAGTCCCGGAATACGTGGAGTGTGCTACTGGACCACAACTCATTGCCCAGGTTGATCCTCCCTTCACTCTATCTTTCAACATCGACTCCAACTCGGATGTATTTGTCATCACCTTCTGTCCTACTTCGGTCATCTCTACTGAAAGCTGCTACATCATGAGTAAGAGAAGCTTAAATCAAAATATTTGCGGGGAAAATGGTATCAGTCTAGCACATGTGCATGAAAGCCTACAGATATTGGAACTATACTACTTTACTGGAAGAAATTCAATAAAAACATATTGGATGATTTTTTACTGAAACATATGAATATCATAATACACTTCAGGTAACAGCCGTGAATGTCAGAAAAAGCGGCCAAAATGTTCGTAATCACGAAATTCCGCAACATCGACTTGATATTTTAAGTTCCACCGGTCTCCAAGATCCCCATGGAATAATATAGTTTCGGGAATCACGAAGGTCCTTCAAATCATACCCGGTTGGTAGTAAGTGGGGAGGTATTTTTTGTAATTAATTAATTTATTATTTAGTTGTTGTTGTTTTTTGTTTTTTGTTTTTTTTTGTTTTTTTGGGGGTCGTAAAAAACAGAAGGTCACGGCCACTTCATCCAATCCACTTTTCTGCATTGCATCTCCCTACCCTTCCCCCCCCCCCCATCTGTCCGTTCGTAGACAACCAATTTTTTTTAAAGATAATATGTCCCTTTTGCCCCCCCCCCCCCCCCCCCATCCTCCCACTCCGGGAACGGAGGGACCGCATTCATGTTCCTAAAATCTCCGGTAAAGGGGTACTTTTCATGCAACAAAGTCCAGGTCGTAATACATAAAAAAATCGACTCGTATTGACGTAACACACCGGACGTATGGACGGGGGGGGGGGGTGCTTTCAAAGGGAGGGAACATGCATACGCGTACCCTAAATAATACTGAGTGGGGGGAGCCTTTTGCAGCCAACAAATTCTGTAGAACTTTGCAGTAAATATGAATATGTCATGTATGTCCTTTCTGTGTAATTCAAAAATTTAGCAGAGTCCAAGAATTCAAATTATGCAAGGAAACCCGTTTACATTCTAGAATTCACTGTCAGACACTATTGAGTGACTGACTGACATCTTTTTTTCTTTGGTAGTAACATACATACAATGAGCTGTAACAGGAACATGAGCATTTGTCTACATTAATAACCCACTACTGGTACTGGCCAAAATCAAACGGATTGAATCTTTGTGCAGCACAAAACGTACGAAATTAGGGGTCTGAAAATCAGAAGATTACTAGGTGATTGCAATCGCTTAAGTCGATTCGACAACTAATGGTCGTTATTTTCCCCTTGCGAGGGAAGTTCTAAATTAGTATTGTCTTTCAAATGCCGTTGGAAATTAACCTTTTCATTTTTTGGCCTGCAAATGGGACATAATACCTTTAAAGGAAGATGCATTATTAGTGTTTACACATTCCCAATAGGCCTACAGCCTTTAAAACGTAAATGCTTCAATGATCAATATTGACCCAATATTCTTCCTTTTTGACTGTAGTTGTTGTTGTGGTTGTTGGCGATGATTCCGTTGTATTTTGGTGCATACTTTGTATTTATTTATGTTTTTTATATCCAATATAAAGGGTTGAGCTCCGTCGGCTCCTCAGTTATCAACCAAGGCCCGAATGCAGCGTGCGAGGCGGTCCAGCTTCCGTTCCTTAGGAAGGACGTCAATGAACGGATCACCGTCATCATCAACTACAATGAGTGTACAGTCAGCAATAACCGCGGTGGTACGCTTCTCATCGCAGATCCCGAGGAAGGCAGTTTCCACTTTGTCTATGGCTCTTGCGAAAATGGAAACAGGTGCCAAATCCGTAAGTTCTCCTGGTTGTCGCCAACAAGAAATGCCATAGGTGTACAAGGCGGAGACGCAATAGGCCGCAGTCGATCATCCCCATGACGATTTATTTTACCAATATTAGGGCAACTTCCACCTCAGATTTGTTTAAGGAGATAGTATACATTTTAAAGTTTCTTGGCCTGATGTAATTTGATGATAAAACCAATCAAAAAAAGTTTGAGCAAAATCGGGTAACTTATAAGAAACTTAAGAATTTTTGAAAAAGTATTTAAAACTATGGAACAATGGAAATCACTACACAAATTGCCAATTTGGTTATCAGTTTGTGACGTCATGTCCTCACTATTTATCGATTGCTTTATATAGTTTAATCCCATTCATTTCACTTTTTATCCCCCAAAACTTGATTTTCCCTTGCCTTTGCCCAGGTTATATGAATTGTATCATATTGCGTGCATGACATTTCACAAAATCTTTTATGAACTTTGAAGAATTGATACTATTTTCTGAATATTACATTTTCATAATTATTGATTATTATATAAATAGTTTATAAAAATTCACATTTGTCATGATTTAATTGAACAAAATTACTCTGTATTCGTGCACCCGCACAATAACATATTACTATCAATCTAACTTGGATGCTGGTGTGAAAAATTATGGGAAAATAGGAAATTTATATTATCAATATAAAGAAAACAATTAGTGGATAGTGAGGACATGACGTCACAGACTCATGAGTGCGTTTCCGATTTGTCTTGTGATTTTCATTGTATCATAGTTTTACATAATTTTTCAAAAATTCATAATTTTCTTATTAGTTATCCAATTTTGCTCAAACTTTTTTTGCTTGGTTTGTTTGATTTTTCTGCTTCTATTATTTTTGGAGTGGATTTTCCCTTCAAGGAGATAGTCTATTTTCCTTTCTCATAATTTTCGCTCGCTAGGAAAATTTATGATCTGAAAACTTAATATTCCGGCAAGATATATCGGCCCCATACGATTACGCTGATAATATTTGGTATACTAATGTTGACATAGAAATGCCGAATATTTTCGTAATCTTATTGAACATTGAAATATTACATCGTGAGCCAGAGAAGGGTTGCTCAGTAAAAAAAAAAAAAAGCATATCCGAATACGTTGTTAAAAGATGATCGAAAAGGTTGGAAATTTAATTCGTTCGTTATGATCAAATTGGTCTATTAAGTAAACCCTTGTAAATCCTAATTAAAAGCGAATTCAGACATCCCGTATCTTAGAAACATCCCCAAATCTTTTTTAAAAAATTTTCAGATATAAAAAACGGATAATGATAACAATAGTGGTCTCAGGGGCGGCACAAGTGGTAAATGCCCCCCCCCCCCCCGCCCCCCCCCCTCCTTCGGCAAAACCAAACTCTTCGTTCTGCTTGTCAAAACTATCCGTGATCCATCACCGGAGAGGAATATTCATTAGATTACCACAATGACCACCACGGCCTAGCTACGGGGAGGGGCACATAGACCCTACCCCTAATTGATAGATTTGATCAGTAGTATCAGTAATCCGGCTAATGACCGGCTTATCCCTACCCCACCCCCATCCAGTGCCCCCGTCATTGCTTGATCCACGCTATACCACTGTATGAGGATGGTTATATTTAGGTGTCGTATCATTACAATACAAGAAAGTAATATCATAATCATATACATGTAATTGATCTTGGATAATACAATCTATATTGTGTGCAGGAATAATATGGTGACTAATTTCAATTACCTTTAAAAGTATGATAATCCCCCTCTCTTTCTCTAATCTTTCTCTCTCCTTTTCTCTCCCTTTTCGTTGCAGATTGTGTGCAGTAATAACTCGAATGGAGCACCACGCACTGCACATGGCAGATGCCTTAAGTAGAAAGTAGCACGATATAGATCTACGCAGTCATTATTCCGCAATCCTCCTCACTAATATATCAAGATTATAAACCCTTTATTCCCAAACATGAATACTAGTCACAAAATTACGTATAAGAGTTGGCCGTTTTTCTTTTTGATGAATAAATCGTAATATTTGTCTATTAACACAACAATCTGCCTCACTCCTATAGTATAACAGAATTTTCTTTTCCCCTATTGGAATTATTGGAAACAGATAGCGTTCCATACAACTATATATTTGATTCCATTATCTGGTTTAACAATGCAAGGCAAAGTGACAAACAAAAGCTGAGAAGGGTTGTAAAACAAGCCAGCAAAATAATGAACCATACTGTTGACATAGATGAAGTCTGTAAGGAAAGAGTAGTATCTAAGGCCCTATCCATTATGTCTGATCTTACCCACCCCCTTAATGACCAGTACATACATCTGAGAAGCGGACGAAGATTGAGATCTGTTAAAGCAAGAACTAGTCGCCGCATTAATTCATTCATCCCACTTTCCATAAGAGTAGTTAATGAAACCCAGTAAAGAATAGAGAATGTGAAAACCATGCAAATACCCTCACTGACATGTTACACGAATATATATATTGTTTTAGTATACTTACTTTACTGTTGTACCCCTACTGTTATACCATATCAAGAAATAATTTTTAACACAAAATACCTACTTCAGATTAGAGCATATAAGAATTTTTTAAAATGGAGGGTATGTAAGAAGAAACAGAGAAGAAGAAGAAGAAGAAGAAAGAGTATTTAAATGTATATTCATCATGACCATGTATATTATATCAAATGTATACTAAAACAGGGCCCTATGAATGTCAATTATATGTTGTTCCTATGTTCATAATTTATGTTGAAGCAAGATTGTTCATGTGCATATAAACAATTATCCTATATGGACACAATAAAGAAATGAAATGAAAAATGAAATGAAATATAAAAATGGCATGTTCAACGTTTTCTTTTCATAATCAGATAATACAGTTCCGAACATAAGTGACTACATTTCCAGACAATCGCTTTTTTTCTTTTAAAATTACAATTATTTTATAATACAAAGCGAAACCGGCACTACGGACCGTTGCATTTTTGTTTTTAGTACTCTACTTTAGTAGATTTGAATTATTATTAGGCATTTACTTGTTGCAGCATTAATCGGATGATGACTTGTTATACTGTATAATATAATCGCCACCTGTCAAGACACCAAATGAGGATTAATAAAAGAATATCATTGCGTAGAAATTTATCGTTTCAGTCGCATTTTTTCTCTCTAAAATGATTCAGTGAATAGATTGAATGGCGTGTGATGTGTTTTGCAACGTTCTATTTTTTCTCATTTTATTGTTATTATCTTTTTGCAAACGGTCTTTCGAGATACAATGAAAATTAACAAAAAATTGGTAATATACGTTTTAAAAAGCGTATAAAAACTATGCGAATAGGCCAATACATGTACCTATTGCGCATCAAAAGCTTCGGATTTACTTCAAACTACAACATTGAGTAAAATGAAAATTCGTGCTTTTACTTTTAATTTAAATGTACGTATTTAACGATAATGATTTCCTTAGATAAATTCAATGAAAAAAAACTTAGAAAATAATGTGGGGTTGTGATGATGTGATTTCAATATGAATTAAACTGTTTTGAAGCAACTAAGAAAGGTTGATATATGTTTGCATTTTTCTTTTTTTATAATACATGTACATGATCTTCAACAAAATGGGGGTTGTCACCAACTTCAATACAATAGAACGAGAGTAAGGAAGGGAAAACTAATACCGCAAATGATCAAGATTGACAGCCATACAAGCTTAAACAAGATATAACATATCGTTATTGACATTAAATAGTACATATCACGAATACTCACCGCAATAAGGAATAGAAAGAAAGAGACGATTATAAATTGTAACTCGATGGAGGAGCAACGATTATTTTTTAGAGCTCCATCTACGGCAGCAGTTTGGAAGTATCGGTCCAGTCGTCTGCGCTGACTTCAGCTCCTTGGAAATTTGGTGTTCACCATAAATGCACAAAATGTGTTTTAAAAAAAAAATATTCTGTTTACCAATTTACAGCGCCCCATATGTTTAATCTATCTAGTCTCTCCCCTCCCCCTTTCTCTGTCTGTCTGTCTGTCTGTCTGTCTCTCCCTCCGAGTCTCTCTCTCTCTCTCTCTCCCTCCGAGCATCTCTCTCTCTCTCTCTCTCTCTCTCTTTCCTCTCTTGCTCCGTCTCCTCTTGCATTACTTAAACAAAATATCTGCCCTCTGTCTCCAATCTATTCTCCTCTCTTTTACTCTACCTGTTTTTATTTCTCCATCGTCTCATCGAAAGATAGAGTAAGGATACATGTTTGCTTGTTTATTTCATTTTTTCCTCATAAGTTTGGATCGAAACCAACTTGAAGGAACCATTATTAGTTGTCTATTAAGTCCATTCTTCCGAACTTAGGTTTCAAGTTCTCTTTATAATTGCACGGCACTGTAGCAGTGTAAACATGGCACCTTTTCTTTAACAAAACTCTTCAATCCTTTAAAGAGCTACCGATTTTTAAGAGGAGTACTTATTACGTAATAAGACTTCCCACTTAACACACTAAAGAGATGGCGGTAAACATTTTCATGAAAGAGAAAAGGGATCTGAAGTTGAAACACTCCCACGGTCAAATGATGATGCACTTTTGTACACTGTTGCAATAAATAGTAACCCATCTTGTGAAAAATGACCAAAAAAAAGTAGCCAGATATGAAGTTCGTATGAACCACGCTGAACTCTCTCTCTTTCTCTCTCTCTCTCTCTCTCTCTCTCTCTCTCTCTCTCTCTCACTCTCTCTCTCTCTCTCTCATCAGTTTTAGCACTGGAGTAATGTGGGTAATTGCTGCCCATTGTTCTATAGTAAAGTCTATCTAGATATGATTTTTTTTTTAATCTCTCAAAAACCTTGAAATTAAGAGGTAAAAAAATATCAAAATCGTTGCCCTCAGGTTTTTTGTATCCACTCTCTCCACCCCCCCCCCCCCTTTGCAAGTATTTTCAAGCAACTGCATCAATCACTAACATAAAGTACGCAATATAATAATGAGAGAATAATGGTTGCGTAGCGTAAATCAAAGTTCCTATTGCTATCCTCCATTTTTGGTAAATGTTGCATTGTATTAATTTTGTTTCTAGATGAGTTGCCGAGGCTGTTGTGTATTATAAGTTATTTTCTTATATATTACGTGCGCTTTTTTTTTTTGGGGGGGGGGGGGGTTATTTTGTGTATTTTGTTAATTTTCTAGAAATTTTTATAGCAGCTGGTGCCCATTGTATTTATCTGAATGCGGCCGTTTTTATCTGTAATTGACTTTCTCGACTCAGAATTGGGGAGTAGATTTTTAATTAATTAACAAATAAATCAATGAATAAACATTTTTTCTTTGGATAAGATATTTAATTTCAATATTTCTGTTATCGTTGCCACAATTTTAAATCATGCGGTACCTCCTTTCTGATCAGGATGAATCTGTACCAGCTAGGGGTGGGGACATTTAAAGCCATTTCTGACTATTTCGACTTTCTTGAGGACTAGTTCTGGAAAAGGAGAAAGAAGACAACGAACACACCTCACCGACCTCTATGCCAGGGGGGGGGGGGTACTCACATATTAAGACGTACGGGGGGGGGGGTGTGCCGCTCTAATGGGTCACCTTTTCACACAAAATCCCTTAACATGGAAACATGGGTCCCATTTTTAACCAAAATATCCCTAAAAATTGGTAAGGGATTCGAGGCTTGAGCGCCACCCCCCCCCCCCCCCCCGTCCAAACCAAATCTGAGTAACCCCCCCCCCCCTTCCCGGTGTAGCTCTGTTTAACTTAGCAGTAATCCCTAACGTTGTGAAGCAGTCATCACGGATCTATAAAAGACATTCTCATACAAATCCCTTAGTCCACGCGTTGATCCCGATTAGTCCAATTTCGTACCTTTATTAGTCTACAGGCTCAGGCACACACTTACATAAATACTACGATCCCTCCCCCATGCCCCTCTCTTCCTTTTCTTCCATCCGTACGTAAACAAAATCAGTTTTGGGGAATAACATTTCGGAGAACGAGATTTCGTTTTTCTCCTTTAAATATCCTCCTACAACGGCGACTTATGATTTGACCTGTTCGCAATTTGTATTTATGACTGTGTTTATTTATTCATTTATTCCTGGCATTTATAAACTAGGATAGCACATTTTCACCAATTTGGAGGCCCTGTTTGGTAACAACAAAATACATTAACAATCAGGAATATAATCCCATAACAGTAGCAGAACAAAACTAAGAAGAAAATAATTATGTATACACATGATTGTGTACACAAAAATCTTGTATCTTGGTAAGAAATGTTGACTTTTTCAACAAATAACCAAGTGTTGCAAATTTGTAATAATATTACATAATATAGATGGTAATCTTTTTTTCAAATCAGGTGAAACATTATCAATACTTTTTCTATATATATATATATATGTATTTAATAGCCTCATATACTTTCAGAAGCTCATAAACAAAGAAGAAATACGCTCTTGGCTCAACATAGCCTATAGGCCCGGTCACACAGCCCTCCACGGTCGTATCGCGGCCGAATCACGGCCAACAATTTCTGCCCGTGAAGCAGACGCTGTTGGACGCTTTGAGGTCGCGATAAAGACGCGATACAGCCGTACTTTACCCGTCGTAACACGCGGTAAGAAATTCACACGCGGTTGGCCGCGCGAAAAAGTTTTGGGCTGCCCAAAAATTTAGACCGCGGGTAATCGCGGGCGGTACACGTGGTACACACGCGGTAAAGACGCGGTACAGACGCGGAACGAACGTGCTAGGACGTGCTACGGCCGCGGTTAAGACGTGGTTACACGCGGAATTGGACGCGAAATTTTAGCGGGTAATCGCGGGTGGAGCACGGTCATAGCACGTTTGTTCCGCGTCTGTACCGCGTTGTTATCACGTTCATTAGCGTGTGTACCGCGTGTAAGCGTGGTAGGCCGCGGTACCGCCGCGCTTCACCCGCGATAAGGACGCGGAACAGTCGCCGGCGTCTGTTCCGCGGGCATACCACGGGTAAACCGCGGGTAAGCCAATTTTGCACATTTTCCACCACGGGCAACCGCGGGCAAAAAAAAATCGCGAAATTTTACCCGCGATACAGACGCGAAAGGCTGTGTGACCGGGCCTTATCCGATAGGCGTCGGGCTGTACAAGTATACTAATCGCGTTTATGTGGAGAGTGGCATCGGCGCGGGCGTCAGCCGATGTCAGTCTCCATAACGCGATTAGTACACTTGCCATTTAGCCCGACGCCTATCGGATAGGCTAGGCTCAACATAGATCCACACTATCAAAACATTATTTCCATAGATTACATTAAAAGAATGAATTCCTTGTTTAATAAAAAAAACGTTGAATGGAATTAATACAGCATTTGTATATACAAGCTAAATACTAATGAACATATCAATACCTTTTAATCTGAGAATGAACGTTGCCATTCATTTAATTTGAAAAGCTTCATGTAACCTTTGAGAACTATGAAGCAAGGTGCATCAAAATATATGAGAATGGGTTTGAATAGTTGAATGCTACATGTACAGTTAGGATGAAGCGCATCATAAAATTTTTTTGCGGGCCAATTTTTTTGTAATAAAATATAGTAAAAGAGATGTACTTGACAATATTGTTTGACTGTCAAACTATTGTAATATGTCTGTGTTCTACTCTCTCTCTCTCTCTCTCTCTCCCTCTCTCTCACTCTCTATCTCTCTCTTTCTCTCTCTCCCCCGCTTTATTTTGTTCTTAACATTTGTCAATGTTTCTTCTCTGTTTGCATCGTGTCTGTGTGTCTGTTTACATTGTAATGTGCGCCTTATTTCTATTGTCTGCCTCTGTGCGGCAGCAATATAATTCAAGTACACAAATACTGTACATTGTTCTTCATTCGGGAACATACCGAAATCTTCGTTGTCGGGTAGACGCTCCCCCCCCCCCCCATTCTATTTCTATCCTTCCCTTTCCCCTTATTTTATATGTATATCTTTCTCTCTATCTTGTTCTACCACACATGACTGTGTCTCTTCTTATTTCATTCTCTTTCTCTCTCCATGTTTGTGAGGCCTGTCTGCCGCCCTGATCTGCTGCTCTTTGACTCTTCATACCTCCAAAGCTCCACCCCCATGTTAAGGCCCCCGTATCCGCCCCTTCGTTCCACCCCTCCCCTCACCGCTCTTGATCCCCCTCTCTCCCTCTCCCCTCTCTACCCCCCCCCCCTCTCTCTCTCTCTATTTCTCCTACTCACCCCCTCTTTCTTCCCCTCTCTCTCTCCCTCTCCCCCCCCCCCTCTCCCTCTCTCTCTCCCTCTCTCCCCCTCTCTCTCTCTCTCTCTCCTTTTCTCCTTTCTCTCTCTCTCTCTCCCCCCTCTCTCTCTCTCTCTCTCTCTCTCTCTCTCTCTCTCTATCCATGTCCTCCCCTCTTCTAAGCTCTAGTTGCAGCGTATGACATTCTCGTAATCCATCATCCATTGTGATTTCTATTTGATATCTTGGTTAAAGTTGGTTTTGATGGATGACTTTATTTGCGCAGGTTTGTCGGTCATTGACATCCCCCCTATGATTAGTTTTGTATTCATACCAACCATTCATATACCCGACCGCACAGCTTCTCTCATCTTCAGTACATATTAAACACAGTCACCGATTTAAATTCCAAAGGTACATGCCTACATTACTCTTCAAGCAATAAGAAAATCCAAGAATGAGAAGGAAGATGAGAACGGAATAGGAAGTTCATACCCATATTTACCAAACTAATATAGAACAAATAGTTATTTGCTCAAGGTTTTGCCTTGGATGACGGGCACAGATGTTGGCACGTTAATAATAAACCATACATGTTAGTGTCCTAAATCAACGTACTCACATCACATCACCGATGTTTCATGGAAAATATTAGGGGCCTTCACCAATGTGCTCTTGCAAGAATTGCAAAAGCATAAACTTTCTCCTCACATACTGCTTCATCCAGCATTTCAAGTAAAGCATTATAATAATCATGCCCCTCTGTTTATAAAAAAAACTAAGTAGTAAGAATGTTATTTTTCGGTATGTTCATGACATGGAATGCTAAGCAACAATGGATACTGCACTGCATTCATGTCAGAACATTAACCCTCCTCCTGTCAAAAGCCTAGATTGCATCGAATAATAAATGACACTTCTGCGCATACTGGCAAGTCAGCAAGGGTCCTGTTACATTTCGGGAGAGAGAGATTAACACCAACATGGGGGTCATTAGAATACCGACATCATAATAGTTTGTAGTATGGATGGAGAGGGGAAGCATGTTGAAATAATTACCCAGATCAACGCAGACTTTCATCATTGTAAGACAACATCACTCTTGAAATTTAATGCAGATGCTCCGAAGGATGCTCAGGGATGCCTTGTTTCTCGAAATTTTGAGATTTTGAAATGCAAATCCGCGCTTTGGCTGATAAAACCCTTCATTCTGAAAACGCAGCGCATGCACATTGCACCTAATACCCCACCCCCCCCCCCCCCCCTCTCTCTCTCTCTCTCTCTCTCTCTCTCGCTCTCCCTCTCTCTCCCTCTTCCCTCTCTCTCTCTCTCTTTCTCTCTTTCTCTCTCCCTCTCGATTTCTTTTGTTCTTAATGTTTTTCAATGTTACTTCTCTGTTTGCATCGTGTCTGTGTGTGTTGACCATGTTGACATGATTTTTTTTTTAAATCATACTTGCGCTTCCATTTCATTCATTACATAGGCTTTAAATGCATCGTTTAATAATGTTAAATCTGAGATGCACGGCCCTACGCGTTATCAGTGTCTGTGATATGGTGTAATATTGAAGCCCTTAAAAAATCGCACTTAAAAATGATCAAGAAGTACCTCAAAAAGTAAAAAAAAATCTTTGAGTGACCGGTTTTACCATACTCGTTTTCCCCAATAGACTGTAGTGTTATGAAAACCGTTAGGAAAACCCAAAATTTTGTTTCGATTTTCAATCATATATATCTTGATAATCAGAAAGGCAATCGGCTTGTAAAAATAATTATCATTGCAGCATAAGCTAAATCTAGGATTTTGTTTCAGAATCTGAGACAGAGTTACCGGATCCCTTTAAGATCATGAAAATGGTAATTTAATCGCTTTGCAGATGATTGTAAATTGGACCATACACGTAATACGTCTATGATTGGACGTTGGCAATATCTGAAGATGCAACGCGCACACATAGCACCTGACATATATTACTTGGTGAATACAACACCCCCCCCCCTCCCCTCCTAAAGGTCTTAAATCTATGTAAGACCTTTTTAAGATCATCTGTACTCTCTCGATTGTTAACATAATGCGGAAGGTCCGGGGGGCTCTCCGTGTAGTTGAGTGTTATTGTGGGACAGGCAAGTTTTCATGGCGCATTTATGAAAATAACACTCATGTCACGCCGTGTCGTCATCTCTAACAACAATTTCCTGAACTTCTCCGTAGATCAACACATTTCTGACAGCGATAGGAAGATAGAACAACAAATTAAATGGATGGACAAGAGAATTAAAGAATGGGAATAAAGTCACTGTAAGTAAAGGATGTAATGGACATAGCCCATGTGGGTGAATGAAAATGAATAATAATAATATGGTCAACGTCATACGATAAACCCTCTTTTCAGTGCTTAACAAGGGGAAGAACGTGTAAGGAGACTGAGATTTAAAAAACAATAGAGTTTAAACTTGTATGGTGACACAACAATATCAAATATCATGAATCTTCTCTTTAACTATTTAACGAGGCTTTTCGGGGGTGTTGGCAATTTAACCATTTAACCAGTGATGCCGTGTAAAATATGATTCTCAGATTAGTACTTTCGATATATCTGGACGCCGTATAGATCCCTTGATTCTTTTTCCTGAGAACAAAAATTGATGCAAGCATGTTTATTAGTATTATTAAATGCATAAGTTAAGATGAATTATCAATCATCGTTATTGCATACTTTACATACCTATCTGCAGAGTTAGATTGGGCGTCATTAAATGGTATCTGATTGTCAAGTGGCCAAAAGGCACTAAGAAGATAGTAGACATAAAAACGAATCGCATACAAATTATCTGTTACAAGAGAGAGAGATAGCAATAAAGAGAGAGAGAGAGGGCGAGAGCAATAGAGAGAGAGAGGGCGAGAGAGAGATGGAGGGAGAGAGAGAGCATTGTGGATGAAGAGGAGGGGGGGGGGGGCGGCAATCAAAATAAAATCAAAAGTCGAAATTGCGAAAGAAACGCGCGTATATATTTTCTAACCCTCCCTAAATGTTTTAACACCATTTCGTTTCCCATGATAATATCAAAGCTACTTACTTGAACAAATTCGTGACTAATCATTATTATGAATTAATTTTTCCCCCTTTTTTTGTTCAATACTTGGAAACACATGTATTTGTCTAGTACATATCGTCATCCATATATAGGTGTCGATCTAAACAGTCAGGAGTATAGCTCTATTCCTCCTTTTCTTTTGAACTGTCGATTTTGTTGGACATTTCAACGATGATGATGAAAAAGTCACCAAATCACCCTTCAATGTACCTCTAACTTTTGATCCTACCATTCAAAGAATCCCTACTTGATGGACCATAATGCGCTCTTGTACGTGACCGATTAGAAAACAAATATCATCACAAAAACAAACATCTATTTAACGGTAGAATGCCAAACGCTATCGATGACATTTTGAATCTAGCCCGGGGTAAAATGGCCTGACACTAGGTTCAGAAGAACATGTCATCCACTTTCCTCGTAAGATATTGTTTTTTACGGTTGTTCTGTGAACTATGCCTTTTCGGCTTCCATGAAAAAGAGGTTAAAGAAATTTAAAGATGAAATATGTCAATGATTTAGTTTTACTGAAATATATATTGGTATACATTCATGACATTTCAACTATTCATTTTTACCTTTCATTTACTAAATGTTTCCTCTTGATGTTACTGTATACGACACGTTTTGCTCTGATGACACTGTACTTGCTCTACTGTCATTTGTACATGTTCAAACACGAACAGAATTCCTTTGTTTCAACCATGCACCTGACAATAAACCTCAACCTAAGCCTAAACCTAAGCCTAAACCGAACCCCAAACCCAACTGCAACCCGAGCCGAACCCGGCTTAGATTTGATGAAATAAAGTCCGAAGTTTGCAGGAGCGAATATCGTCAGAGTAAAATCGGATTAAACGCCGAGTCACTCTTTCTGATCGCTTCATGTATCTAGCCATAATCTTCAGAATCATCTTTATGCATAATCATATTCGATTGTTGCTGGTGGTTAGTTCGTATAAACACGCACTCTTCACCCATTTTGTACCCTCTGGTTTGTTTGCAGAGTTCAAGTTTTTCCTTTTTCTTAAGTCTACGAACTTTTTTATTCTTCTCTTTCCTGGAGAACGGGCAATGGACGCGTGATGCTTTGGTATAGTAAACATAAGTTTGAGAGAGAAAAGAGAGAGAAGGAGAGAGGGAGAGAGATTTAGTTAGAGAGAGAGAGAGAGAGAGAGAGAGAGGGGGGAGAGAGAGAGAGAGAGAGAGTTATTTAGAGAGAGAGAGAGAGAGAGAGAGAGAGAGGGGGGGGTTTATTTGTAAATCACATACTGAAACCTACAATCTTGAACATTCAGTGTAAGTTTCGTTAGATTCTGTCGGAATTCATTTTCTTTTTTTACCAGAACTCAAGTTTATCTTTAAATTTCCTCAATTAATGGCCACTGATTGTAATTCTTTGTGAAAATGGGAAATTATATACGACAATGAAAAAATAATCGGTATACAGGCATAGCGAAATGAAAGGACAGAACATCTTAAACAGGACGGCAAATGAGGTCTTCAAGATTTATGAAAAATGAAATATACATGTAGTAATGAAGAAATAGACCACCAGTCAAGTATCATAATCAAATTAACTTTCATTTAGTTCAGTGTATCACTCGAAAGATTAATCTTACCTCTGTTACCGAAATGAAATTAGAAAACAGGCATATTTAGTGAAATAAACCATTACCCATATTAAATGGGATTTAGGGGAATGGGATGTGCAACCTTACATCTTCCTATAGATTCCTATTAAAATACAACTACAAATTTGAGCAAGCTAATAATAAATATAGAGGGACGAGTTATTTGTAAATCCGTGTTTGATGAATAGAAATATGTTTCAAGGTGTTACCAACCTAGGGGGAACTGTTCACCTGGGTTTATAGTAGAGAGGTGTTAAAACGTGGATGCTGGTGTTTGGTTTTCTAAGCGAACTGTTTAACTAGTGGATTTGAATGTATTTATGCAGGTGTATGGTGTTTGCCCTCAAGAAAGGGCGATATTTGTTAATTTTTCTAAGGAAATACTGAATATCTGTGATATAAGAGGTCATGCAATAACATTTGGTTATGCAGAATTTGACATTCTTTCACGTAAAAAAACGGTAAATACAGAAATGTTCCGAAAGTTTTTGGTGTTGTTCAAAAGGTCGCCAGTACATAAAGTTACAATGTCGTCAATTTGACTTGACATAATCAATGCAGTTTATGACTTCTTGCAAATGTATTCATTACAAGTGTATAGTTGTGGCATTTTTTTAAAAACTATAGACCTACAACTTATTTAGTTATCCTTATTCCCCTTTCACAAGTAATATTTTGGTTACAATTGCATCATGTTTTAATTCAGAAGCTTTCGGGTGACTTATTTCTGCAGTCCTCGTTGTGGTTCATAATTATTGTTCAATTGCTATTCTTCATGAAATCGTATCACAAGAAAAGAAGAAAGAAATAGGTAGCGATATACTTCTTTATTGCTTGCAGCAAAATTATATGTACATATGTATAAAAAAAAAAATTAAAAATTGACATGAAGTTATTATTGTATGTATATTTTGTATTATACCTTACGTTTATATGATCTTTGTTATTTTGTTATTATAATCGGAAAAATGCAGAAATAAAATCAACAACAACAATGCAAATTATCTTTCAATTGGGGTTCATCAATTGGGGTTCGTGCATCTATACAGTCAGACATCAACAGGGCGCCATTTCTTAGCGCTCCCCAACCAGGCTTGACCACATGATCACACGAGAAGGCGCCATGCATGGCCTCGTGATTACGTAATGCACCTCGAACGCACTCGTCCCTCTACCGACAAACAACTCCCCATCGTCTCATCCTGGTTGTATTTGGGATCTGATTAGGGTGATAATCCCATATCTGAGGGAAGACCTCCAGGCGGTAATGAGGAGAAATGGAAATTATTCTCGAGTCCATGCAAGTCTTTCAATGATGATTTCATGCTCATTAGCAGACGTATTACCACTGCCGCGATCTCGTGAAGTCTCTTGTGTAACATTGTCGAAAAGAGAGTGCATCACAAGATTTGGCAATCCATCTCTACTTTCTCTACAGGGATGCCATGTCGATTTGTGTTTTTGAAGATAATAAGATATTGAATTTGATAAGCTAATCAACTAGTCAAAAATTCACCAAAATATCGTATGAAATAACCATGATATTGGCCTAACCAATGTCTGATTGTGTATTTGCTAATGTTGTCAATTTATACCGTATGCTATACATAAAGGACGTTTGTTTTTATAGAGGTATCATTTTTTGTCTACAGTGTTGAGAACGGCGTATCGGATGACAGAAAATGAGCAATGTGGACGATCTTCGGCTTGTGAAAACTTGTTGATTGTTTCCTGGCGATTCACCCAAGGATAATTACATGCAAAGTCTTTAACGATGGCGACAAGAGAGAAAAGAGATTCGTTAACAAGGATCGTTGCGTGCTTGAATAAATTTAAAGTAGAAACAACATACTCGTGATAAGAAGATGCCTCTCATCTTCAGAATAGTTTTGAGTATAATTATATGCATATATATATATATTGAAATGATTTGAAGAGCAAAAAGATCACTAGAAGCGCCGTGGAACTAAACTCTGATACATGAGAAAAATTAAATTACATACCAACTTATCTAAAGAAAAAAAAACGAGACAAAGGCTCTTTCATACACAGACACTTTAATTTATTTAATTGAATATAAAAGAGGATTCTGAAATTTAATTTCCAAAACCAAGTGGCTGCCCAATACTTTTTCATAACGATTTTTTGTCTTCATATTTCAGATTGCTAATGATTAGCATGCTATGCATCTTCAGTGTTTATGTTTAATAAAGCTTTCAAAACTTATTGAAGAAAGTGACTTTTTGTAATATATTGTTTGTTTCGAAAATAATATCGCTAGTGATATTCGTTTGTCTCGCAATGTGGTCAATAAGGAATCTAAAAGATCACGACGTTTCGTATGCTACTGCGATACTTCGTCAGGTGATAAAAACTACTGTAAGCACCTGACGAAGTATCGCAGTAGCATACGAAACGTCGTGGTTTTTTAGATTCCTTATTGACCACATTGCGAGACAAACGAATACCACTAGCGATATTATTTTCGGTACTATATCCGCAATGAGTAATATATTTAGCATTATTGTTTGTTATTACCACAATCATTTTACTGCACGAAGAAACAAAATTAAATTTTTCAACAATTCTATGACCTTGAATACCATTTTTCTTCTTCTCTCTTCAGCCTTTTCTCTTTGTAAAAACCATCTCAAAATCGATTGGAAAGTCTAAATTCTCCGGATTCAGTTAAAACCTATACTTCAGTGATGTCATCAGTTGATAGTGATAGTGAGTACCTGTGTAGGAGCGGAGTGTAGCCTAAATGTAAAGAATGATTATTTTGTATGTGTGCTTCGGCTGAACACTGAAACTTTAACAGATTAATATGTTGTTTTTTGTAATCCAGATCACACTATGAATATTTCTACAAGGTTATATTCATTAGGGAATATCGTCTATAAATTCCTAAGATTAAAAGTAATGAGACTACTACTACTACTACTACTTCTAAAACTAAAACTACTACTACTACTACTAGCAAAAATAATGATTATAAAAATAACGGTAATAAAGATAATAACAATAATTATGATAATAATAATTGAACAACAATAATAGTGATAATGGTAATAACAACAACAACAATTATGATAATATCAATGACAATAGTAATAATAAATTACAATAATAACCAAAACAGCAACACTCATAATAAGGATTTTAAAAATTATGATAGTAATGGAAATAATAACAATAAAAATGCAATGCTTGTAAGAGTTCTCTTTCAAGACACATGTACCCTTTGATCATAAAATAGTAACGTATTTAAACCCTTATAACATTCTTCATTACCTAAAATGTGCACTCCTAACTCAACGAGCAAATTGATAAGAAAGGGAAAGTATACCGTCAAGAGATATTACGTAACCTTGTGGCGCTAATGGCCAGACTGCACAGCGTGTGACTGGACTCATTAGCGAGCACACACGATGCTATTCAGACAGTACTCTGCACTCAAAAGGAAGAGAGTTACATAATTATAAAGAATAGAATGTTGGGCAGAAGTGGTACAAATATGAAGAGTAAACGATTGCATTGAGAGTAGCACGGGTCTTCTTTCCCCCCTGC
This sequence comes from Strongylocentrotus droebachiensis, assembly GCA_035222895.1. Classification (NCBI taxonomy): domain Eukaryota; kingdom Metazoa; phylum Echinodermata; class Echinoidea; order Camarodonta; family Strongylocentrotidae; genus Strongylocentrotus; species Strongylocentrotus droebachiensis. The sequence goes on along the minus strand of JAVYIG010000875.1, from coordinate 243,268 downwards.
GCAAGAAAGCAAGTAACTGTCGGGTCAGTTTGCATAGAGATAGGAATTGTTTATCGTAGAAGAAAAGAAAAGCTTGAGTTCTGGTAATGATAGACAAAAATATTCTCATATAGAATCCAACAAAACTTACACTGAATGTTCAAGATTACAAATAAATGACATGTGTCGAACGAGTTTGGTAGAAAATGTATAGGGGCAGAGTAATGAGCATAGAAAGATAAGGAAATATAGGCCAATGTGCTTAAAGGTAATACAAAGTTTTGGTATGGGGTCATGAATATGGTTCAAATGAACATATTGGAAGCATATGCGATCCTACAATATTCAGTGATCGTTGTCGCGGTCGAAATCGAGTCTAAAGTTATGAAATTGTAAAAAATAAACTCAAGGTCAAGATATTAATTAAGCTATAAAACAATGTTTCTTGACAAAAATCGACCGATTAGCTATTCCCGTTCGGAAATATACCACAACTTCATATTCTGAGATTGTCATGGTCGCAGCTACCATTGTAGGGCCGTAGGAGCTATTTGAAATTTATCAAAATTTACCGGGAGCACCGGTAAATCTTTATATTCATTTTTTCTCGAAAGCAGAAGTGTTTAGGGGCTGACATTTATTGTGCTTTCAATACATCCACAGGGGCATCCAAATATATAAAAATTGTAAAGAATCACTATCCACCCATTTTTCAAAATTTCCCAAAACTTTGTAATACCTTTAAAGGTACTATGTCCCATTTGCAGACCCCAAAAATGAATAGGTTAAATTCCAACGGCATTTGAAAAGATAATAATAATTTAGAACTTCTCTCAAAACGAAAGGGCTTGAAAATGTGGGAAATTAACGACCATCAGCTGTCGAATCGCCTTTAGCGATTGCAATCCTTTTAGTAATAGTCTGATTTTCATTCCCTTGTACCGTATGGTCGTACGTTTTGTGTTGCGCAAAGATTCAATCAGGTTAATTTTGGCCATTAGTACAAGAAGTGGGTTATTGATGTAGACAAAATAATAAATTATGTATAGGCCTACCCTTTACAACTCTTTTTTATGTTTGTTATTACCAAAGAAAAAAAAGTCAGTCAGTAACTATGGGCAGTTTAGAAAGTAAACGGGTTTCCTTGCATAATTTGAATATTAGGACACTGCTAACGTTTCACAGATAGGACATACATGACATATTCATAATTCCTGCAAAGATCTACAGAATTTGATGTACAAATGTGGTGTTTATTGAAGATGATTTCCAGCAAGTTTTGAGAGGTTGTTTTTATGTTTACTTGTTCCACAATCTAACTACTGCAGGAAAAACAATCCAGAATGTTCCGTCGACATAATATGCCCATACCAGAGCTCAAGATTAGCTTTAATATCGTGTGATATTACTGATTTGAACAAAATAGAGTCTATTTAAAAATGATATAGAGGATATCAAAAAAGCAATCGCGAAGCTATTACATATCAGATTCACAGAGATGAAAAAATAGAATAAGATTTGATAATTTTGACGATTCGTTTCATTTCTACAACTTACAATGAAATAATACATATGAACATCGAAGCTATCAAGCAAATGAAAGGGGATAAGCAGATAATTTGGAGAATTAAACAATTCATCTTACGGGCATTATCGAGAGCAAATCGTAAATCGTCTGCGTGATGAGATTCTCTACGAATGACGCGTCATTCTTCCTTTTTTTTCCAAACAGATAATTTTTATTTTTAAATATTCGATTTATTTTCTGCAACATGGAAATAAAACAAATAAATTAATCAAAACTGTAATACGTCATTTAAAAAAAGGAGGTGCATCAATGTCTCACAGACTGTCTTAATTTTAATTAAAAAATATATTAAATTAATTTTCTACTCATCTTTTATGTGCCTTTTTTTAATGCAAGAGGTACATATTATTCAGGGGGTGTTATGCACCAATAATCTTCAAAGGTGTGTCGTCTATCGATCATCAAAACACCGACATGACAGACCAAAATAATCCCAAAGTCTACTTCAATTAATATTGAAATTGTTTTTGAGGGATGAGGTTACGAGATCTACCGAACGAAAGTGAGGAAAGTATGAGGTTCTACCCATGACTCTCCATCCCGGTCCTTGTTCCTAGTTACAGACCAGACGAAAGTTTATTTGACTTAATAGAGCGGTCTACATTGTTGCTACCTAGAATGCTTTCTAATGACCAATTGTTTGCTTAAACATGACAAAGAGGGAAAACTCAGGACCTTCTACTAATCCATGTTTCAACATAACTGACGTTAGAACTCCTGCGGGGAGGATACAATTTTAAAGACATGCTATTCAATGGGTACATTAGATGTGATTGCCCGGATGTGTTGCCTAGCAACCAGACGCCACGTGCAAAAGCTCATGAGAATGAACATCTAGATTCTAGAATAGTCGCACAGACGAGGCGTATTATGGAGTTATCCTGGGTATTTTATTTATTTATTTCTGATATTTAGACAGGGTGACTCATTATCACCAATAATGGTGGTCTTCCATGAGGCCCTGTTAAACATAATGAGGTACATTATAGTTTAACAAATATATATATATATGATAATAATATAGGATTTCTCGGTCACTTTCGTAAGTTGGCCACACAAATTCATTTTATGTTCATTCAATTTCGCCGATTCTGTCACCGCAGCTGTTATTTTTCGTTCAAATTCGTAGTTTAGCATTTAAATTCCTAAAACGATCATTCAAAAACATTTCATTTTCATTCGAATTAAAACGTGTTTCTTTTTCGAAAATTTTTCATTCAATTTAAAGGGAGACGATTCGCGATTACGTAATAGCGTCTTCCGTGAATTCGAATTCGTTTCTTCGCATACAGTTTCACACGTTTTGCAGACGAATTAAACATGTTAATCTTATACCCAGTATGATCATATATAGAACCCCGCAAGCTTAGTTCCATGCTAAATCCATTTCAAATTGTATGGGTTAGTAAGCAACAGACATGTTATTTGTCCTCACTATGGGTGCATAATGTATACCCACTAAATCATCACTATTTAATATAGCAACTGAACGATCATGTGTTAAGTAGATAAAAACCTAGCCACATCAATATTGAATTAGCAAGGAACTAAGCAAGATTGTCTTTTTATGAATATGCAATGATATAAGGGCATGCAACGTGTGTGTTTACAGACTACGGTTGTATTTATTGGAGTGGCGTACCATAATGGTGGGGGGGGGGGCGGGGGTTTCAATACTCTATACATTGATTTATTTGTAATGTTTTGTTTTGTTTTGTTTTTGATAATTTATTCGATGTTCGTAATCTCTTTGAAGCCATTTATATTTGTGTAAATTATAGTTAGTCTGTATTGAACATGTTAAGAACAATTTATGAGTATCAGTTCAATCACAATCATAATCACATCAAAATCTGAATCACCATCACACTGAATCACAATCACGATCGTGATCACAGTCACAATTACCATCTCAGTCATAATCGGAATCACCATCTCAATTACAACCACGATCACGCTACACAATCATTAATGAGTTTGATACATTGTTTTCTCACTGCGCGCACATCTCAATAACTCATGTCATGTGGACATAAACTAAAGAATACACGTATACAATCTGAAATCTTGTTTTGGTTATATACATTTTAATTATCATAATTACATCATGCATGACATTATCATGTTCGTCTACGTAATATCACTTCCAAAAGATGACCGAGTACGATAAAATCTGTGATGAGAACATCAGTAAGATGATGTCCTTAGTTGGTATGCAAGGAATCATTTCTAAAAACACATCACCGGATATTGACCAAGAATGACATGTTATATAACTCATTTGTTTAATTTAGATGAGAAACATGTGCATATACCATGACTTGTATACCATAGGTTTGTAAAGATAGGCGAATATGAATGAAAATTTGTTATTTAGAATGACCCAAAGTGAAATTGAATGGTACGGACGTCCGATTTGCCATTGTTGACGAAAATGAATGCAAACTGCGCATTTATAAGCAGTTGTTAAATTGAATGAAACAAGTGCTAAATCCATTGACCGAATAAGTAAATCGAATGAAAAAAGTGTTATTTTGAATGAAATTTACACGCCGGCAGCTTTATTTCGCGAATTTGAATGAACTTTGTATCAAAACGAATGAAAAGCTTACGAAAGTGACCGAGAAATCTTGAACATAAATTCATAACAGCAATACAAATAAGTAAGTACATAACATATTCAGCTGCTTCTTGGGAATAAATATGGATTAAAAATTAAAATCTTCTAGGAACAATGACAATCACTAGATTTGTACCTTTATTTACAAAATATGTAACTAATGTTATTATTTTTGCACAGAACCTTTCTATATTGATGTTTATCTCTAGTCAGTATTGGTCATCTCCTTTTACTATCATATCTGTCTTTGATATCTGATCGTATTTTTATCATCGAACGAAGCCTTCTCTCCCCGGCCGATCAATGTTTAAAATGGATGATAAAATTTCGCTACAAGTCCAATTTAATCTTATATCCGGTTTTTTTATAATTTTAATTCCTGATCATAGTTGTGTTTAACTTCATACGGTTTCTTTTGTATCGTCTACACTAATCACCTATCTTGTTTCCGCAACATGTTTCTAATCTTATTTGATTGATTTTATCCTGGCACCTCGTCTTCACATGTGAGGTCAATAAAGAAGTACTAAATTAATCCTACTTTCGGGTCTAAATAATTTTAAAGACTGGCCTTTAGGGTAAATTTTGCAGTCACAAACCCATGTCAGTCATTAAGCGTAACAGTGCCTGTAATATGAGACTACATTAAGTTCTGCACTTTAGCCGCTCCTACTCCTCAACCACAGCCAGAGATGGACATATTGTTGTTGTTGTTGTTTTAGTCTTAAAGGCGTGTGTCATTCATTTATGAATATTTACGCCGAATTCAAATTGTATTAACAATTTTAAATGGAAGCAGAAAAGAGAAGGAAAAAAAAATCGACGCTGTTCAATTTTTCGCATTTTGCGGGGATTCCAGACAGGCTGTCTATCTCTGACATAATTATGTATGCTCTACTCAACGCTTTAGGAAGAGTGGTAAATATTCAAATGAGAGTCTGGGCTTGCAGACTAATCGATACAGGGGAAGACTCGCTATCACTGGGGTTTTATCGGAGGAAACTTGTTCTATTGTTGTTAGTGTTTATGTCTTTAAATCGCCTCTATTCTCTGCCCGTCATTACTACGTGTCACTCAAACAAACTACCCCTTTTGAGCCAGGGACACGAAGATAAGATATTAAAGCCCTCTAAGAAGATTATCCTGATTATGATGATGGTGTGTTTTTAATCCTCATGTTCCTATTATCAAGACCTGACGGGCAGGCAATACATAAAAACGTACAGGTGTAAGAACATGATACCGAGAAACTTGATGGGTTGTGCTTTCCGGGTTGTTTCATAGAAATTGCAGGTACTTCTGACGGGCTGAGGAACAAAGTCAGAAGCTACGATGAAAGAAAGAAAGATATAATAAATTAGCCTGATAGCACGACGGAAAGTTTCATAAATACACTGATCAGAATTTTTGTTTGAGGATAGTTCAATAGTAGATACATGTAATTAATTAAGCTTGTAATACAATGTAAAGCGCATAGAGACATACCTTGTATAATGCGCTATAGAAATATAATTTATTATTATTAGTATCTGTTCATCTAAAGAAACTGAAACGAATTCCATATGATATCATGTTCAGAATACATTTAACCTTTGCTACCAGTGGTCGCAATACGAGCGAAGTACGACAGGTATATACGATTTGTTAACATTTGATCAGGGGTGAGCAATAAAGGTGTCAACGTTAAGAGAAACAGGCAATGTAATTTCGCAGTTAAAATGAAAAAGAAGTCGTAAAATCATATTTATGGCAGTTGTCATCCGTGAATTATGGGAAGCTTTCAGCACGTCAATTTTGATGGAAAGTGCGATGGGGACGGGTAGTGACATTTTAATACGAGGTGGGCGTTAGAGCATGGAGAATAACGAAGAAGAAACAATATTAGCCGAGGAAAATGGACGAAATTATTATTGATATTTCATGTTGTGTAAATCACAAAATGTTTAATTTGTCACAAGTCATATTCATGGTTTATATGTTAAGCCAAATTATGTTTATTACGTGCAAAATCAATTTGCCGATGTTTGCTGTGGGGTTAATTTTTCTCATGTTCCCCTTCTGCATATCAAAGTCGCAAAGTTTGTTGTCCTTCGTGTTTCCCTATCGCATCTTGTTGCGTTCCATCTACCCTTCTGCCAATCCCCCGTTTTGCATTTCTTTCATAATTTCCTTCTACTTTTCTTCTGTTTATTCGTTTGTCTCCCTGTATCAACTTTTCCATAATACTCCTTGTGTCTCGCCTTATATACCAACGCCATTATTTCTTCCTCTCCATCTCGCCATTTCTTCCTCTTCCTCCCTCGCTAGATGATTCCTGGGTGTTTAAGCCAAATGTCACTCATGACATTCGTGTTTTCTTGACACACATTTAGGGAAACAAACAATCATGAGGAAAATCCCCAAGCGAATTTCAAGTATGTGCATACCATGAGAACCAACTTCCAAAGTCGTCCAGTCGGAATTTCGGTCACCGAGTACAAAATAATGGTTGCAGATCTGTTATTCAGTGTAAATGTAAAAACGGATAAACGTGGGATAGGTCGTACAGTGTAGTTTACAGTTCAACCCTTCGAAAAGGGTGGACCCACATGGATTCAGTGTCCCTTGCCAAAGTTGGTCGTATTTTCATGATTTTCTAACATCAGGAGGTGAGAAACAACCTCCCCACGGATGTAGAGAGCATAATTACAACATGTTTCCCACAATCGACGCAAAATATCTTTTTGAATGTTTGAGGCAGGGTCTTATTTTTGAGGACCTAAATGTCACGCAATATGCCTTTGCCTATATAGTTTTTCCTCGATGCGTTTATAATGCAGACTTCAGAATGTAAGTTTAGCTATTTCTATTATAGTGTAAAACTTACAATAAAAACACACAGCACAGCAGTGCGAAGGGTATGAATTGAATTCTAATAATCTCCTCTATTACGTCCTGACATGGAAAAACAAAGAAATTACAATTTAGTATAGCATAATCACAACGTAAGGATGATAGCGGGGCAGTAAAAGGGGGGAGGGAAGGGAGATAAAGAGAGAGGAGAGAAATGGGAGAGAGAGAGAGAGAGAGAGAGAGACAGAGAGAGAGAGAGAGAGACAGAGAGACAGAGAGAGAGAGAGAGAGACGTAGACAGAGTGAGAGAGATGGGAGAAAAAATAGGGGCAGGGTAGTATGAAAGTAGACGTCAAAGATACGATAAACTAAAAATCAGAGACGGTAAGAAGCTGATTGCAGCTGGAAAACAGACTAGGTTAATATTTACCCTGTGGGGTTAGTAAATGTCATGGGGAGGGTAACCCCCAAGCCGTTGATGGATGGCTTGTATACGCCCGACCTCATTTTAGGCCAGACAGTCATCATCATTATTTCCATCTTTGCTGAAAGCCATGAACTTCAAGCTTCCAGATTTTCGCATAGCATTCAAGGTGCGCATGGGCATTTGGGTGCTACGGGGGAGGAGGGGGGGGGGGGGGGTGCAGGCCTACACACAATGAAATATCAGTTTGTGAGTGTTAATTCTGACTGACGTTCTATTCTATATTGTATATTTCAGGTTGAAAAATAAATATATTGTTAAACAAGGAATGTTTAATTTGGCCTGAGATATGACGTCATTCGTCCAGAATGAGAATGAAAATGAACTTTTTTTAAAGAATTGAATGTCAGAAGTCCTGAACTGAAATTCTGAAAACTTTTTTAAAAAGTCATCCCTATCGTGCAATCTAGGGCCCCGATAAGCATGATAAAGGTTCGAAATTCTGCATACCTCCCACAATAATCTGGACTGTTGCTAATTTGGAGGTCTTTTGTCTCATTGTTTTGAAGGCTACTGTCCTTCCCCCTTTTATTAACATTATATGTATAATTTATTTATATTTATTTCATGAATCTCCTGCTGTCCCTGATCCAGGACTTAGAGTTACGGGCGGGGAGAGGTAAATAATAAATATATATATATATATATATATATATGAATAAAAGGAGGAATCTTTGTGCACCCCTTCTTAATCATTATTGCTTTTTGCCTACCATTATTCTTGCATTCTCTCTCTCTCTCTCTCTCTCTCTCTCTCTCTCTCTCTCTCTCTCTCTCTCTCTCTCTCTCAAACCCTCTTATCGCATTTATCCTCTTCTGTTAATTCCATACCATAACTAATGCGGAAGTTTGTCACATGTGCGCCAAATTACCCAAGAATTCCTATTGCGTTTCCGTTCGTATTCCAATCATTTTTTTTCTCTCTCGAAGATTTGAAATAGTTGCTCGCTCCGTGAAACTGTACGTTTTCAGTTTTCAGTAAGTAAACTTATTGAAGTCTGAATGTCAATCACTGTACACTACCTCGACCTCACTCCACCTTTAACAGCAGGATATTAATGACGAATATACACAATAATGATAATAATCGGTACGTTAATAGTCGGGGCACTACACGGTGTCCAATGCAAACAAAAAAAAATACAATGAATTTCATGACATACCATATTTCGAACAGTTCCTGTGGAAGACGTTATAAGTAAGAAGGAAAAGTACGACTATTTTGGATATTCATGTTTTCCAAAGAATTGCGATCCGTCATTTCAAAGTATGCTAAAAATGAAGGGTTAGAGTTACAAACGTGGTCTAGCTTAGACTTAGGGTTAGAGTTGGAGTTATAGGATCAGGATTAATGTTAAGTATATTGTTTGGACCAAGGTTTATATTGTTAATCCGTAATCGTAAAAAGTAAATGACAATAGGGCAAGTATCATGCAAGCGAAACCTTGTTTATAAACTTCTTGTCCTTTTCCATACACGATGAACGGTACAAACCCTGCAATACTTTTGAAGTTTAATTCCAAAGGCATGAAAGAGGTAAGATTTGATAATGATTATGATTATAGGAATACAAACATCAAGACGAGTTACAACTCTCGTTCAAATAGAAGTAACTTATGATAACATGCATGGCTTGTGAACAATAAGTCATTTAGAATTTTGTCCTGGAACATATTGGGCATACAAAAATAGAAAAGAAGGAAGCGAAAAGAGTTAGAGGTAATGTGCTGAGGAAAGAACCAACCTTTTTGAGGAATGCAACCATTTTGACAATGAAAAGGGGGTTTGTGGCCCTTTCGATCTGCTTTGGGAAGTACACATTTAAAAAGTAGTTTCAGTTTGGTTTTTCTCCACGTTCATAAAATAAATATAATAACAATGAAAAGAAAAAGAAAACAAATAGGAAGGTATTAGAAGAAATAAACGTGTTCTTTTTCTTCTTCATTATAAGGGGAATGAACTTTTCAAAAGGAGAACATCCCAATTTCTATAGGTCACTAGTCATTTTTTGTCCCGAACACCTTACATGCCTAGCTATACATTGTAATAACTTGATGACTGCTCTGACTAAAGGAATATTCAATTATTAGAAGAAAAGGTGCCATGATGCTATATTTCTGGGCATTATTCTTTCAATATTCATGATATCTATACATTTCATTCAAACATGTCAGCCTGCCTGCTGTCTTTTTCTTTCTGGTATTGTGTGACGGAACAAGAATGAGTTTGTTGTTCGTTGCGTCTCATTCCGTCTCACTGACTCTCAATTGAAATTCATTACTATGGTATTAGGGAACTTGTATTGCGGTTAATTGGAAATCAGAGCCGATAAATAGAAACGATGAAAAGGTTCATAAATTGACAAATGTATCTTATTTTCTCCTCCACCTTCAAAGGACCTTGTTCGCATTTCATATTCAATTTTGGTCACTCGGCATCAGTTGCGACTTACTCTGTTATACCGTTTACTAATCTCAGCATTGAAACTGTAGATTTTCTCTGCCTTATTGTGGACAAACCCATAGGCATATGTATGCTACGAGAGAAAATAAAATGGAATATTGTATAACCAATGAATTGGTGTAGAATGTTCATCCAAAATCCAAAAATAAGAATAGGAGTCTCCTTGCATCTGAATAGGTAAGGGATACATGTAGTAACGTTACACTGGTTGCATTGGTAAAGGATCTAAGCAGTTCAGTTCAGTTCAGTTCATTTTGTTCAAAACCACACAAAGCATGATATAATCTGCTACATAAAAAAGAGACTGGTAATAGTACATCAATCAACATATTTTTATGATAAAAACGTTTGGTTCCACAGCCACTGCGATGATAAGTTGGAAAATAATTTGATTTCTTATACATGAATAACATCCGTATTAAATATATAGAGCATACAGTATTCACTCTTAGTCGCAATATTGGTGGAATGCTGATTAGTGGATTATCGTTTGTCACTGAATAAATTGTAATTTGTATACAAATAATGTTTACAATTAAGAAGTTTGTGGATAAGGATGGCTATAGCATTTAACATTTATGATGTTAGTTTCACTGGCAGCATATTTCCGACAGTGCCTATTACACGTCTCCTTTTGTTTCCGTCTAACAAAAATGAAACGTTTCAAAATTCATACATTTCAAGGTTATACGACTTCCCCACGAACAATTGTCATAGAACTTGCCAAACACAAACGGGATTGTCTCGATTCAAAAGGGATGTTATTTCTTCCCAAACCTCAAAATATTGACATGGACTAGCTTTTATTAGTGAAATATAGGATGGTGTGAGGGCTCTATCAAAGCAATCTCTGAAGTCCTCTAATGTCGCCTGGTAAAAGTTCAAGTTCTAAATACCTTGGTTTCTACACATCTCTGTGGTAATTGGTATGTTTTTACAGGGCATTGGTTTGTGCAGGGACTTCCCTGGTTTGTGCAAGTAGTTGAGCGGTGTTTGAACACGACAATTACAAATAGGTTACCATTCCTTGATAGTTTTTGTTTCTTGTAGTTGTAGGCAGAGAAAGCACAATACGTCTTACCTTGGTTGAGATTTAGTACTGATCATTTCTTTATCTGGATTTTCCTACATTAGTAAATATATCATATATTACTTTATTAATGTTGATGGTTTGATCTGGCCGTTTAATATTGTGATGCACTTTACATCAGCAAGCTGGTTTAAAATCTGGCGTGAAAGAATGGAGAAATGTTGAACAGATTAATAAGAAGAAATGTATGCATTCAAATTTTTAGTGCAAATCTCTGTTGAAAATACAATTCATAATGGATAGTTTAAAGGTGTATTTTAGTTCATGCGGTAAATAATTTGAACACATCTACTTTTTTTCATCATACAAACTGCCACACTCACATACACGATTCGTGTATTTATCACATCGATATAAAATAAGCAGATTTCCTTCCGACTTTTTGGTTCTTGACCGGATGAAGAAGAAATGAAAAATACCCTGGCATGACCGTATCAGCATTGACCGCCCTCCCTGTAAAGTGCAACAATAAAGTCTTGATTATAAAGTTAAAGAAACACTATGCGATTGAACAAATAGAACCAATGACCAAGGTTTAACGGACAATAGAGGGAGAAGAAAGAAAACGCGATTTTCCCCCGTTCTCTCGACCCCTTCCCCGAAACACTTTTTTTCTATATCCGTGTCTCTCCTACATGCAGGTCTGTCTCTGAGCTGTGTGTTCTTTTCGAGGTATGCTAGTCTAAGACAGCAGTCAAAATTCTGCTGATTGTCATTTCAATCTCAGCACCGCCACCACTACTTTAACAGCCACCACCATCATCACAACCACCATCACCATCACCATCATAAAAAAAAAAAAAAAAAAACAGCAACAAATAGTTCATAACAAAATGCCATAGCTTATTTTAATTTGAGAGTTGTCAAAATACTTGATGCGTATTGGAAAGTAATTGGAATATAAGATATATCTATTATTTGAACGTTTTGTGTTATTAATAGTACAATGTACAGCGTATTAGAGTGAACTTGGAATATAAGATATACATATCATATTGTCTTGATGTCAATATGTAGTGTATAAGTACATTTTTAAAAAATCGTTCCAGTCTTATTTGAAACGATATCAATCATTAATGTAAAAATTCAACTGAAGCTATTAAAAAAAAGGCCTATATAGGCCTATAGTTTGATGATGAACTATAATAACTGAGTTATACAGTAGGTTTACGGTTACACCAGGGAGTTGGATCCTCACATGACGAATCCTTAAACCAAGAAGTTACTAGCTAGTAACTTCTTGCTTAAACCTACTGTATAATATACCTACATCACCATGCAGCGTCTATTCTTATTATAAATGCAACATCCAAAAAGTACTTAGATATGTTATGATGATGATTATTATTATCATGACTTATGAGGATAATAATAATGATGTTGATGACGATGATGATGATGATGGTGTACATTCACATAAAGCACAAGTCACACGATGAATGTGCTCCAAATGTTCTTTGTAAATCATGACACTTGATACTCGGTGAACTAAATCACCTTCATGATATCACAATGTCTAAATGATTAGACTAGTCCATGCTCTCTCTCGCTCTCTCTCTCTCACTTCAGCTCCTCACTGCACCGAAAGGAGGCGCTGAGCCGTGACGTCATATAACAATGCACTAATTGGGGGGACTGTCTCGATGTTTGATTGACAGGTAGCCAACAGCGCGCTAGTCAATGGGGACATAATGAAGTGACGAGCTTGTCACTGGAGCTAAGGGGTGTCACTCAGAAAGGGGGTGAGGATCCTATTCAAATCTTACAACAATCGCTTACTGAAGCCACAACTCCGACGAGAAGTCGCACCGTGCACACCGTTCTCTCTCTCTCTACCATCTACCTCTTACACGGGCTATATCTATGTTTTTGCTTTCATTTCGGTCATCACTTGGAGTTGGAGTTCGAGTGCACACATAAATCAACGACGTCAGATATTCAATGCGTCAGCCTGACGAATGCAGCTCGCCTCCCATCATTCACATCGGACTCCCTCGATCATTATTATCAGAACATTATTTTGCTCAGCTGAGTGAAGAGCCAGCCCGAGTACAAGGGGTACCAAGCTCGTTGATTCCTGGACAGGAGGACAAGGCCATTAGAGTGGTCTGTGGACTGATATTTGTATTTCTCCCGCGTTATCTTTCTCAATAGACGTGAGAGTAGCCCTCGGATGACGCCAAATGGTTTCTAACAGTGCTCTTGAGAAGTGACAACTCGAGGAAATGAAAATCAGAAGTGTGATAAGGGAGACATTTTGAGTATACACATTTTACATAGCAGACGATAATATACCAACTGGAATGTGAATGCCCGAGAAGTACAATCGCCTCACCAGTTTTGTTTGACTCGCCTTGGTAGCCTATAATATTGAGAGGAGGATCAGAAATATAGGCACACTGTGGAAGAAGTGACTATTTTCTTCTTTTGCCCACTCTTGTACGGCTGTGTGGATTTAGTGTAGACATTTTGCTTGTGCCACACATCTCGACCCCAGCTTAGAAAACAAGTTTTTGAAAGGTATGTGTGTTAGAGCGGACTAGTGTTTGTATAGTAAAGAGGACCAATTGTGGTGGCTATGGTGAAAGTTCAGTTGGTTGAACTGGGACCCTAGTTGAGTTGAGCTGAGACGAGTGGGGCTCAGGCGACTATTAAGTAAACCTGTGATATACGGTAGCGGAGTACGAGGCTTGTTTGATCAGTGAGGAGTGAGTGTTTAACCAGAGCTGGGAGCTGGCCTGTTGCAACACAAAAGGACAGGAACACTCGGTAAACTCTCATTTTGAAAAGCGGAGGCATACCACTCAGGACTGGAAGGGTTCTTTTCTTCATCGATTGCATTGCAACTGTGTTAACAGCGATTGCCATCAGACCCTAAACATGGCTGCCTTCAGTGGAACAACCCATCAGTTGCCCGTATTAACGATGATAATCTTCATTGCTACATTATTATCTTGTTTCAATATTGCACTGTGCTTTAGAGATGCTAAATGTGAACCTATAACTGTACCGATGTGTCGTGATGTTGGCTATAACATGACTTACATGCCAAACCATTTCAATCATGATTCCCAAGAGGAAGCTGGACTTGAGGTGCATCAGTTCTATCCACTCGTAGAGATCCAATGTTCTCCAGATCTCAAGTTCTTCCTCTGCAGCATGTACACTCCTATCTGTTTGGCGGACTACCACAAGCCCCTGATGGCCTGCCGATCGGTCTGTGAGAGAGCGAAGGCGGGGTGTGCTCCCTTGATGCGACAGTACGGATTCGCTTGGCCAGATCGCATGCAATGTGAGAATCTTCCCGAGTTTGGTGACCCCGATAACTTGTGCATGGATTCGAACCATACGAATGCAGGAACGAGTGCGCCAACCAACCCACCAATGACACGACCCGGAGGTCGACGACCTCGCCCTCCAACCGAGAAAACGTGTGACTGCTCCTGCAACGCACCTCTCCTCTCCGTCCCCGAAAGTCACCCGTACTACAACAGTGTGTCGACCGGCGAGATTTCAAACTGTGCAACTCCATGTAAAAGTGCCTTTTTCTCTGAAGATGAACACACCTTTGCGACATTTTGGATCGGTTTGTGGTCCATACTATGTTTCGTGTCGACGCTCATGACGGTGGCGACGTTTCTCATCGACATGGGACGATTTAAATACCCTGAGCGACCTATCATCTTCCTGAGTGCATGCTACTTCATGGTCGCACTCGGCTTCATCATCCGTCTCGTCGTCGGTCACGAGCAGGTAGCATGTTCAGGTCAATATGTTCGTGTAGGATCGACGGGTCCAGCCCTCTGTACCATCGTGTTTCTCCTCATCTATTTCTTCAGTATGGCAAGCTCTATCTGGTGGGTAATCCTCGCGTTTACCTGGTTCCTCGCTGCTGGGATGAAGTGGGGCAGTGAAGCAATCTCAAGCTACTCTCAATACTTTCATGTTGCCGCTTGGCTTCTTCCTAGTATCCAATCCATCGCTGTACTCGCTCTTAGCTCAGTCGATGGCGACCCCATAGCTGGCATCTGTTACGTAGGCAACCACGATCTCGCCAAACTCCGTGGTTTCGTACTTGCTCCTCTGTTCATGTATCTCATCATCGGCTGTTCCTTCCTCCTCGCTGGGTTCGTCTCGCTCTTCCGCATCCGGAATGTCATCAAACAGGGAGGTTGTAAGACGGACAAGCTCGAAAAACTCATGATCCGAATCGGCATCTTTTCCGTTCTCTACACCGTGCCTGCAACCATCGTAGTCGCTATATATATCTATGAGCAGCATTCGAGGAGCGACTGGGAGCGAGGTGTCACTTGCCCGTGCCTGTCAGAACATTTACCCAAACCAGAATACTCAGTATTTATGCTCAAATATTTTATGTGCCTTGTCGTTGGGATCACATCGGGTGTGTGGATTTGGACTGGCAAGACACTCAGCTCATGGCGCGGTTTTGTCAACAGATTACTTGGTAGAAAATCATATCCAAAGAGAGAAAGAACTTTTAATTGCAAACCAGTGATGCTTAAAAGTTTACCAAATGTACAGGTGTGATAAAATAGAATTATCTCTATTCAAACAACGAAGGAAACAAGACTCCTTGTCACTGTGTTAAGACAAAATGCTGTATTATTTGGCTTTGTATCACTTGATGAAACGTATAAGATAACTTGTTATGCTGTTAAGATTATATCATCTTCCACTTGCGATACATACCATATTTGTTGCTTATGTGATGCACATTTAGAACAAAATGATGTCATAATATATTAACATGGTTGTACAAACTGAACCATATTTGGAAGAGCAGAGGAGGAAAGGGATGCGAATTGTAAATTGTAAGAGGCATGTTGTGCGTCACATTGAATACTAGAATACTTATATTGCCTTTTTCAGAAGTTTTGTACAATGAGGATTTGTATTCAATATTTCCAAAGTGAAGAAATTAAACACATTGCTCAATTCTGCAGTCATATGCGTTTATCATAGTTTGCAACTTAACGCTATCTTTGTTAGTTCAGAAGAACGAAGAAAAAATGGGAAAACGTAAATTGCATTTTGACACCTTGATTTTGTTTGGTAATTTAACCATTTTCGTATTGCATATCATATCCCAACAACCCCGCGGGAACTGTTGGCATTCGCATTTTTTATCAGAGCATCTATTCACAGGGTTGATCCTAGGGAGAATAGAGGAAAACAAGAATCAAATTCCAATGCTTTATACTAAGTTAACCCACGTGATAAGGCCGTCGATGCCAGGATATTTTTCATGTTATGGGGATAAAGAAAGATTGATCTGTTATTATCTTGCCACTGTTTGTGTTGTATTACATCTCTCCAGGTCCTTTTTAACTTAATGGGAAGTTCACATATGTTTGTAATTTTCGTGAAGATAAACTTGTGTCCACTGTACCTGTGATGATTGAGTTTTAAAGATGTGAGTTTGTTAATTTATCAGTTATTTGTCGATCACCTCTTTGTTTTTAACGATCGTTGTTGTCGTGCACTCAAATTGCACATGAACGCCTTACTAATTTATAGAAACTGCAGCGTCTTCAAATTCAATTGACATGTTTAAATAATATCAAATGTTTTTGATTAATTCCATTAATTCAAATGTCGTCAGTTTATGTTCTTTATGTTGTACCGAGATCACAGGCATTATTATTGCGTATTCTGTCCAAACCTAAAACATGACGTATGATTGTCACTCGTTCATTGATTTGATATAAATTAGTTAGATCATCTGATGATCTGTTGCTACTCGAGTTTAAGGAAATTCAGTGAAGGCAACCTGTTGTAAAATTTAGTTATTTTGGTGTGCCCGGCCACTAATAACAATTATAATGCATATTGCAAGTAATCGCTACAAATGTCGTAGTCGATGGAACATATTTTCATTTAAATATTTATTAATCAATTAAATGCAGAAACCACTTAATAATGTCTCAATCTGTTATACCGCCAAATCATAGGCTAAAAAGTACAGACATGCCTCATTATTGTTTGTTACATCATAACATTTGCTTCAATATCATAATGTTGATGATTTTCACATTGAAGAATTTGCAAGCCGGATATTAACTGATAGTTCTATCAGAAGATAGCGTAATCAATAATTGAACCTCTTTCGTCACTATAATGAAAAAGTATGTTGATTAACTCGACCTGTGGACCACCGTTGACTGGCTATTCCCTTTTCTTCATTTTTGTTTGATTTGTAGCCCTATGCTAACACAAAAGTAGAATACCAGTACCGAGTGTTCTTTTACCAATAACCTTCACCAGCGGGCATGCCTCGCTTGAGAGTTTTCCTCTTTTCTCTTTCCTCTCACATAAGTAGAAACCAAACATGCTACTTAGCGAGCTACATGTCCTGCATCTGAGCACTTAAACAGCCGATACAGATCAAATAAATGTTACATCACGGAGTCAACATTAAAACCTGAGACACAAACACCAGTCCCTTTCTTCAAAAATGCCACCATTTGTTTGCTACCATCACTTTTCATTGTTTGAGATGCTCTAAGTTAATCTCGGCTGCCGATAAATAATGGCTTTCTCTCTTTTCTTTCATCTCTTGTTTTCTCCCCTAACCGGACAGAGAAAATGAGAGGAAATAAGTAACGATATTGGTCCGCCCTTGTAACGGGGTTGTGTTAATTTGTTATTATTACGAGTAACTTCATCGACTTCTAATGTAAATTCAGATGTAAATGCAAATAAGTCACATTTTGCCTTAATTGTGTATGGAGAATACATGATGTTTGGTTTATATGTACAGTACTTGTAATGAAGATTGCTCTTGATATCTAGCACCAACGTTTTGTGAGTTCAATAACTTGTTAACTTATTATTCACTCAGTTCCAATTATTAATTCATACCAGCGACATCTAATGAAACACGAAGAGGAATACTAATTGTCACAAGTATTATATTGGAGGATTTGTACTGATATACTTGTAGGTATCTTTGGCTTGTGAATCAACGTAGGACTATCAATGTAAATGAGATGACTATTTTGTTAACATCTTGTACCTTGTACATGTACATGTATACTCCAATATACCCGCAAAGTTGAGAAGGTTCTATATTGGATTGCGTTACTCATAACCATGTCTAATAATCGTGATATAGTGCAAAGATTTGTTGTATTCGTATTGTCCATTACGATTATTTTATGACATTAATGTTGATGACATTGTATATTTGTTTTCACGAAACAACGTATTAAATCAGTAAGCAGATGCATATTGCACAAATGAATTATATTGTACTGCGTATTTTTGTATCTTTCGATATCATCCTATTCTTTTCACAGGTATTATGGCTTGAATATTAATATTTCTAAAACTCTGAAATTCTGAAACTAGGCCATCGTGGGAATTTAGTCATTTGCGGCTCGGAAAAAAAAGCTCCCTGCTGTCTTGACATAATGATTGGGGAGTAGGAACCATTTATTATTTTTATGAAGATAATAATGACAGTATTATATTGGTGATTATTATAATGATGCTGCTGATGATGATGCTGATTATGAGCTACGTTGAAGATGATGATGGTTGCAAATTGTTTGAGAAAATTAATGCTCATGCTATCCTAACCAATCGCGAATATAGTGTTGGTGATGATGACGACAGTGATGGCGATGATGACGATAGTGATGATTATGGCGATGGTGATTATAGTGAGGATGATGGTGGTGGTGATTTTGATGACGGCGGTAGTAATGACGATAAAATGATTATGATGAATGTGAAGAGGATAGTGATTAAGTTAAGTGGTAGTGGGGGTGGTGATGGTGACGATAATGGTAATGATGATGTTTATGAGATTAATGATGAGGAGATGATCATAATTTATAACCATGATGAAGCTGGTATAATAATTAAGATGAATTGTGGTGGTGGTGGTAGGAGAGGTGCTAATGAAGATGATAATGAAGATGATGATGATGATGATTATGATGAAGACAATGGGAAGGCGATAAAATCTTACGTAGATTGCAGTGGACTATCCCGATCGGTGCAAGCTAAGAACACCTTTTAACCTTCAAATATACATGTATACTTGAGCCTGGGAACGCATTTGGGATATTACTTCCTTACAATTTAAATTTAGGGCATGTGTCCATGAAGTTCCACAAGTTCCCAGTGATTTGAGACAATGAATAACAATGATTTGTACTCATTACAATTCGTTTTTGAATTTGTTGGAGAAAAAAAAACTATATTCCCGTCACCTACACAAAACTATTTGAAGACAGGCTTGAGAACCATATACAACTCAGAATAAGAAGTTGAAGCCTTATCTTTATTACTTTTGTTTTTAATTCGGCTGATAATTCCATGCCTAAGACATACTGAGAGCATGCAAGCCAATCTAAGTAAAAAGTGAAATGTGGGTTTTATTTTCCTTTCTATAAATATGTTCATCTCTTCATTGTGTGGAAACTATGCAGTAATAGACAGCACCGTACATTTGTTCTTGTAAATTCGTTATAAGCAAGAATACTGCAAACATGACATGTAATATAGGCAGGTAGGGGGATTATGTCATCAATGGTGAAGACACTACCCCTCTTAGTAGCTCATGATGCTTAAAAAAGATCTGTCACTTTGATGGTTTTATCAAACTCAGATCCCTTCTCATCTTGCTCATGCCTCTAAAAACAGAATAGAAGTTTGCATGAATGCGCAATTAGGGTGTCCCGTTTTAGCCCTTTTGATACAGACTATCATAGTGTGGGGCAGATGATAAAGACCCACCACTCCTCCTCCATTGTTCCTAAGATAATGGTTCGGGGAAGGGAGGGGGTCCCTTCCTCTTCACTCAAGAGCTCTGTTTTCATTCCTCTTGGCCCCAGTTAGAGGACGACTAACAAAGGGTTCGATCTTATAGATAAGTACTGGGTAATAATCCATTTGAGTAAGGATTTTCGCTCAGGGTTTGGGGGGTAACAGTTGCTGGAGGTATGCATATTTACACACACTAACTGAAAGCAAATTGTTTCTTACGATCCCAAACTCAAATTGAAAGGGCACCCAAGTAGCTACATGTTAAGGTAGTTTGGGGCTCTGAAATGAAGGGAAACGAAATTCTAGAACACTTCAGCAAATTTGCACTGAAAAGAAAGAATAATGAAAGATATCTGTAATACAGTTTGATAAGAAATGTTTGATAATATGACAAGAAATATAATGATTCAAACCAAATTTACCGTATACCGATCGGTTAGACGAGTAGCCAAGATGTACAGGGGTGTCAATATGCGGTTTATAGTGAGGAAGAGAAGAAAACAGACAATTTCATTGACAATTTTCCAACAAATATTTTCACTGGAAGGGGGAGGGGGTGAAAATGGCCCTACTTCAGGCATAACGGTTCAAGAAAATTGACCACATCTTACCCCTCGACCATTTATACGACAAGTTATTTCCTGTTAGCGGAGGATGTTAAACCCTAGTTGATATTATTGAAAGATCTACTTCTCCACACGTTGGGGACATAACGTCTGCGTCCTTAGTCCCACATATTGAGGTTCTCTTTCATAAACCCAAATCAGGCGTACCAGCATTGTCTCTCCTAAATCTTTCCCTTTTGTTCCCGTCTCCGCCCCTATCAGCCCCCATTCTTTTCTCTTCTATTGACACATCTTCTTTCATACCCCCACACCATAGGGTGCTATTCTTCACTCGCTTCTTATCAACCCATTCATTTCATGCCCGTTGACGATCTATTCTTTGAATCTAGACTTCGCATGTCCTAATGACGAGGCAAGGCTGTTATCTTGGTTGATAGTGCGTTTTGTTACTATCTTGTCCACTTTAGGTATGTGCTAATGAGCGAATCACTTGGTGACTATACATGCAACCAATATAATAGCTCCATATGTCATTAGATGTTATGGCTCGTCATAAAATAGACACAATGAAAGATTAAAAGGTAGATCCCCTAATAACACATAAAAAGCTATCATTCAAACGATAATTGTCCAATGTCAGAACACCAATTACACTGGTTGTTTGCATTTCCTCTTATGTGTTACTCTCATGTCAAGAAGAAGTAAAAACAAAAAACATCAACATAATCTATTAATACTATGACAATTCAAATCTTCAAAATAAACAGCATAATTACAATTATCTATAATGAAGATTTGTCTTTATTATTATCGTTTTGTGCGTTCTTAAATTAACGAATAATATAATGTATAGTAATGTAAAGATTGCTCATAACCGTTGACGTCTTCAAATTTTGTTTGCTTTGCTCGATTTGTTTCAGATGTTTTTTGTACTTGATTTGTTCTATGTATATGTCGTATTTTGTTTTTGTACACCCTGCCAATGACACGTTTGTAATTTGTACTACACCGTGTCACGCACCTATCTTTTCAATGTTCACTTCTTTGTTCATGACGTGCTTGACTACTTATTTTGAATAAAGATAACGACACATCAATTTGAATGACAAACCTGCCCAACGAACATCAGTTTTCCCGGATCCAGATGACATTGCTTATATGATATATCCTGCATTGTATAAAACGGTCTGTCATATAATGTTCATATCGTTATTTTCAAGTGATATAGTCAAGAATCACCTGTGTAGTGATGCATTCAGGTCTTGATGCCCGAAAAGAGATGGGGGGGGGTATATGTTCCCAGTAAATGTTCATAATAATTTGTGAACCATTTACCAAGTCGGCTTGTTAAGCTATTTCTTCACCTCACCCCTACGACCTATTACTGCTGGTATTATGATTTCCTCTTCCTATTTTCTGGAACATCTTGGAGAAGAATGAGAATAAGGCAAGCAATGTCATGGCATCGACAAAGCTTCGAGACTATTATATCCGCAGCACATAGATCATCCGAGGAAAGACCCATTATTCTCGACCTTCTTCAAATTACTATAAATCTACAACTCTTTCTATCTTTACTCCTCCCTTTTCAAGCAAACTTTTACTTTTTCCGAAGACAATGCCAGGTGAAGAAGGAAGAGGGTGGGATGTTAACGGATGGCGTTAAGTTTAACAACAGCTATTAATATCATTAGTGGTCTCCCACAGCGTCTAGGTCGGGTCATGCTGCAATGGAAACTCAATCATATTCAGGTTCGATGGCCTCCCAACCTCACAAAATTGATTTATCAGAACTCCAAATCCCACAAATATGACAACCCAGCAAAAATATGATATTTTTAACTTTCATTATTTTAACATTAAATTTTATTTTCCTACCGAAGTGAAAGCAGTTGACTGCTATCTTTGCTACCACAAAATCAATACCATCAGGCATCAGAAGAGTTCTGTGGCTGAAGGCTTTCCCACAAAATGGATAAACCAGGAACACAATGAGTGATGAACATCCCCAACCAGAATTATCCGAAAAATCAAGAACAAATATTCTCACAATGAGTCCAAAAGATGCATCATTAGGGATTTTTGATTTTAGAAGGCATGGAATCTTTGTATAGATTTTCAATTTCCCAAACCTATAGGCCCGAATTCCCAAAGGAGGTTTGTCGACAAACCTAGGTTTATGTTCGTAATATGACACGTTTCGATGCGTTTCAGACCAAGGTGACAAAACTTAGTCTGAAACGCGTCAAAACGCGTCATTTGACGAACATAAACCTAGGCTTGTCGACAAATCTCCTTTGTGAATTCGAGCCGTTTTGTTTTACCATGGACCTAACATCGTGTAACCAAGAGGCATTTTATAGTGGTAATTTTTTCTTTTTTTTGGGGGGGGGGGGAGGGGGAGATCATATGTATGACTTCTCCAATGGGTTTAAATATCAATATGCTCTAGTAATAGTTTGCATACAAACATAATGACATAAACTATATCCCTGGAATATTTCCTTAATATGAAAAAGAGAGAAAACCAATGTTACTTTATTTTGAATTGAAATGAATTAAAGTTTTAAAAGGTATAAATACATTTGCATAAGCTTTATAAATTGCTTATTGACAATTAACATAGAACTTTCTGCATGATTTGTACATCTTTGCTAAAAACAAACGGTTGGGCGATGGGCGTGGGGGGGGGGGGCAACCAGGAGCAAACGTATTCAGAAAGATTAAGGGAGGGCTTTCTGAATGTCTTTAAAAGGCGGTAGAGAAACAACAGAAAATTCATCAGGAGTTTTTCAGGAATGGCAGTTCAGTTATCTTCTCATGGCTTCTCAAAATCATCAATGATGAGAGAAAGTATTAATAATACAAAATAATAATAATAATGGATCGGCAGCAATGCAGGTTCTTGTTACCGGTTTGCAATACCTCTCTATTTGATGGCAAAACGATATGACTACGTCAAATTTATTGAGTTTAAACGCGTCTTGAATGTCAATGAAACACGACACCAACATCGATCAGGCAACTGTTGGCCCTGTAAAATTTGAAGATCGTGAAATTTAATTTGACGGCGATATTGACCAGTCGGGCATACTGAAAAGAATGGGATGATCAAATCTCTTTGATAGAATGTAAACACTGCGCCAGCTTGCGATAAAATAGAGAAAGTTTATAGGAGCGAAAATGTCAATCACATCATGGGTGTATGACGTCATAATGACATTGTTCGTGATAGAAACAGGGATATAGGGTGAAATAAAAGAAAAAGTACAGTGGCACGTCTGACGTAACTTATTGTATGGTAGAAGACATGGAATCTGATAAGTACTTGTATTCATTTATCATTTTCCCTCCCTTTCTTTGCTAACATTAGTTTCCATTTCCATTTTTTCTTAATATATTCATAATATCTGAGACAAAAATGTTTACTTTACCCTACCAGAATTTAAAAAAGAATGAGAAAAATCGTATTAAAAAGGGGGTGGATAGGAGCAAGAAAGCACGACATAACAAGGTTGTTGAACAGCGAATATAGGGGTGAGTAATCTCTCTCTCCCTCTCTCTCTCTCAACCTTTTAGTTTTAGCATCTCCTTCTTTTTCTTTATTCTTATACTCTATATACTCGTACCTTTTACCATTGTATTCAGGCCTCCGTCTTTTTTCACAACAGATTTTAATATGTTCACAATATTTTACTGGATTCAGTCAGGGAGCCATTTAAATTTGAAATCTATCTTCGCTTCTCAAAATATCAGATCGTTAAATCAAATGACCATTAATTCATGATTTGTATAAAGTTTTGTGAATGTTAGGCCTATGTCATAATGTTAATATATCTTATCCGACAGTCTAACTAGTATATTAACACAAACTTATTCGTAATTGATTACATGACCCCCCCCCCCCCCCCTCCTTCCAACTGAGTTGTCTCTTTATCAACTAGCGCAATCTCACCTACACCCATTATTACTTCAGATCTAACATCGAAAAGAAAAGTTATATCCAAGAATCATTTCTATTCAATTGGGTTCATTTAATCGTTTCATCGTCCATCTTATGATACAACATATTCCCCACCACTTGCAAAAAAAGAGCGATTATGAAAGAAGTGGTTCATATCTGGGAAAGGTGCTAAATTAATTATAGATAATTAGTAAGCCCTTGCCACTCTGTTTATGAAAGTAAAAGAATATCAGAGAAATAAAGGTCACATAAATAGGATGGCTCTTCAAATGCCCTCATAATACGTAACATTGCAAGATATAACGTTGGAAAGTTTATGCCATCTGTTTGTTTTTATTCCAACACATTTCTGTGTACAGTGCGCATGACTTTATTTCTTGACATTGCAATTGCATGACTAGAACTCAATATTATCTTTAAAGAGAAGGACTGACCTTTTTTACGCTTTGAACTTTTCATTTGTTTATCCGATTTCACTAACACTTTTCCTCTGTTACCAAAATCCTCTGCATTCCTTCAAATCAATACCTTAAAAGGTTGGATTTCTCTTTGAAATCAAATGTTGAAGCCTATCTCATCCCCTCCGCCCCGCCCCCCCCCCCCATAATCCACTCTTCCTCAATCCCCTCCCCTCCAACACTTAACGTTCAAGGAATATGCAAACCATGTGTCCACATAAGTTAACATTTAAAAAAAGGAAGAATAAAAAACGACAAAGGGGGCTCAAAAACATGACATAAGACTCCATAAACACAATAAAAGAGCAAAAGATAGAAAACCATCCGCAAAATATGATCCAACAGTTTGTTATGATTGATGACCTGAAGAAAAGGTTAAAAGCGACAAGTGACTTTGCAGTGTCACAGAGTGCCAATTATAAAGAAAGATAGTCAATGTCACCGTGGCCACTGGCGATGGGACACTAATGCAGAAATGCGAAGCAAGATGTCATCAAAATCACATTTTGATTTAACCTTTGACATATCTTCACGTCAATTTCAGGCAGCCAATATATTATCATACGGATACCACATACGGATCCAGGGGAGTGGGATGATTGGGATCCAGTGCCCCTCTTTACATTACCACTTTGTAGGGGGTGTTTAATTGCTTGTCAGAGCAGTTTTTAGTAAAAAGGAAACTCAAAAATCTATTTATTAATTTCCTATATTTATGTATGTTTGGGGTGGGGGTGCTTCACATTGTGTGCTTGCTCTTAATTTGTTTTATTTTGTTCGTGTGGCTTGTATTTCTTTCTCTATTTCTTTCTCTCTCTCTTTCTCTCTCTCTCTCTCTCTCTCCCTCCCTTCCTCTGTCCACCCTCTCCTTTCTCTCTCTCTATCTACATCTCTCTCTTCTGTCACCAAGGGGCTTTGGTATAATATAGGCGTAGTTATTTTTTAAATATTTTTTCTGACTTGTTTTTCAATTACAGATCGATCAATCGATCTTATTTACTGGGTGTAAGCCACAAATATATTTAAACTAGGCGTTGTTATGTTATGTCGTATCAAGTAACCACGCAGTGGCCACCTTTTAAACAATCTGTTTCTCACAACACACTATCTCTCTCCCTCTCTCGAGTTGTTTTCCTCCACTCGATGCACTTGAAAAAGATCCCGTGCCCCGCAAACACCCTTAAACATCCTCAAAACAGTAGGTAGACTATATGGTCCGTTTCGAGTACCATCTTCACCCTAAAGAAACTGCCGTTTTGGTTGCAGCTGCAGAACAGAGGCCCTAACAAACCCTCCTGCTTGGTGACCGCTCTCATCAACCAAACTCTCGAGGTTACAACTTTTGTTTGCCTGCCTGCCAATCAGAATAATGAGTCATTATTAACCCCGATAATGACCCCATTGTCATACACTGACCCCCTCCCTAACCCATTTTTGGACAGGAGATAATGTGTACTCTTTGACAGGGAAGGATTAGGCAAATTTTGAGAACGATGTCCTCATTAAGATTCCGGCGAAATGAATCGAAATCTTCATCCGCATTTGCAACAACTTGTTCTCATTCACTCTCCCCGCTCCCTGTCTTTTTATTTGCCTCTCTCAACCCCCTTTCTCTCTTCCTCCCTCTCAAACAACAAACCCTCTATATTCCTCCCTCTCTCTCTCCCTCTCTCCTTCCGTCTTTCTCCTTAAAGGTATTACAAAGTTTTGGTATTGGGTCATGAATTTGGTTCAAATGAATATATTGGAGGCATATACGATCCTACAATATTCAGTGATCGTTGTCGCGGTCGAAATCGACTCTAAAGTTTTGCAATTTTAAATAATAAACACTTTATGTTGAATAGCTCCCTCTCAAGGTCAAGATATTAATTAAATTATAAAACAATGTTTATTGACTAAAATCGACCGGTAAGCTATTCTCGTTCGGAAATTATATACCACAACTACATACTCTGAGATTTTCATGGTCGCAGCTACCATTGTACGGCCGTAGGAGCTATTTGAAATTTATCAACATTTACCGGGAGCACCGGTAAATCTTTATTTTCGATTTTTCTCGAAAGCAGAAATGTTTTAGGGGCTAAAATTTCTGGTGTTTTTAATTCATCCACAGGGGCATCCAAATATATCAAAATTGTAAACAATCACTATCCACCCATTTTTCAAAATTTCCCAAAACTTTGTAATACCTTTAACTTTTGGATAATTTATTTTATCTCCCGCTTGCCTTTTCCCTTCATTCACATTTATATTGTTAATTGCTGTCAAAGCGGCTTAATTAGCGTCTTTCATGTCAACATTTCCTATTAGAATGATGTGTTATCAATAAAACCTGAATTGAAAGAACCCGTATATAGACATGCCTATAAGGTCCACGCTTCCTGTCTCATGTGAGTGGTCTTTACGATTTTATTCAGGTCTGTTACGAATTTTCGGGAACTAATCGTCGTGAAAATGTTGACGTGCTTAGATAAAAAAAAAAAAAAACTTTCCTTTCGAATAGAGGCTTACGAACATTTCCGTGTTCTTTTTAATATACCTATAGTTTTAACATATTAACAGTATAGAGACTGATCTCAATATATTCTTTACTGTACATATTAATCTGTACAATCTCCATCTCCCATTGCCAATATATCATCGCTTGAAGAATTCAACAGTTTACACAACTCACATGGAACCACCCATGAAGAACTGCAAAGATTATCATGCGAACAACAAAATATCAACGAAAACAACGTCGCGTTATTGAAATTTGAACTAAACTCTGGTAATCCCAATTTATTTTCTTTGAACGGCTTGGGATGAGGCAAATCACTCATCAGGTTAAGATCACTGCGTGGAAATAGTCTGTTCTGAGGCTTTGTTCATTTCTTGGTTGAATTTGTCACCTATTACATTCTCGTTTTAAAACTAATTATGAAGTAACGTTATCATTTTTGTCAGATGTACAAACTAGCACAACTGTGACAAGGGATGATATTAATTATCTTGAAATTAGTTTAGAGTACGGGTTCTTTATCATGGTGAAAACAAAATCATTTTTCATATTTAAGAATAATATCATCCCAACGTCTGCACCTAGAAAACAAAGAGGCCTGTCGTCAAAGAGGAGACATAAATAGGTCGTGATGATTTTGATCGAGTAATCATCATTGATCTATGCCATGGAAATCTTAGTCTGTAACACAGACTCCATTGGATAATTTTAAATACTCGAACAAATTAAACAGTAGCTTCAGCAAAACGACCTTTCCACCCTTTTCCCGTAAGTTCTAAACAAATTAATACCCCTATATCCTCCTTAATTATTCTTATCATGACGTTCATACAACTCACCACAATAAATAAAAACAATATTTGTTTCGCTTGTTGCCGCTTTCTGTATGTGTGTGTCCGGAATAAGAAATTCATCTCATTTTTACTTGGGTAGATTAAAAAAAAAGGTTGAAGTCCAAACTGTGTACGTTACTATTCTACCCCACCCAATCCCGCATTAACATTAATGCGGGCTCCCCCATCCTCCTTAATTACCCTTATCATGACGTTCATACAGCTTACCACAAAAAGTCAAATTTGAATCCAACATCTTATATTCTAATATCTTTTAAACAAATTGAACATAAGTGTGTGTGTGTGAGGGGGGGGGGGGGCTATCAAATTGACCCGTTTGACTGTACTGCCAGTAGAGGGAGCTCTATTCCGTTTTGTTGTTAGTGGAATTGACTGCTTTAGGTCCGGCATATGAGTCTGCATGTAACAAAGAAAAAGATGGGTGATGATAACGACAGCGATAACGATGTGATTCTACAAAAGCATAGCAGAGAGCCATATTCGATAACAAATAATACATTCAAGATTAAGAGTAAAATGTCGCTAGGAGATTAATACTTTTCAATCTGTTTGCTTGCCAATTTAAGTTCCCCGATCCTACGTTATTCAATGTCAAGGCATGTTATATGGTGGTTAGTTATGAGCCAATTTTCACGAAATGTAGAATATGTTTGATTTTCGTGTTTCAATCAAAACATCACGAAGAGATATTGGCATTGATTCAAGTCACATTACAAATTCGCAAGAAAAGTTCATTGAACGGTGGAAATCATTACTATTATATTATACGCCAATAACCATGACAACTAAGCTCCTAAGCTCAGATTAATTTTTTTAACTATAAATGGTTTTTAAACCTTGAATGGATGTGGAAATTAAATCGCTTCCTCTGAAAAGGTGGGTTTGTGGCGTGCACATTTCGCATGATGGTGATGATAAAGCTGATAGATACAAACCAACGTTTGCGTAGCTATGGGGAGAGGGGCATGGGGGCTTGTAGCTCCCCCTTCGAATGGCTACAAATCAAACTAGTAAGAATGTGAGCTAACAAGAAGAAAGGGAGAGAGGGAATAGGATTTGAGAGAAAATGATAGATCTCAAACCGTCTCATAAGTAAGAACGTGAGCTAAGAAGAAGAAAGGGAGAAAGGGGAAAAGGATTTGAGAGAAAATGATAGACCTCAAACCGTCTCATTTTCGGTTACTTGTGCATTTACCCTTATTGTCAGTCCCACCCCCTCCTCCAATGACTGTATAAAGCTCTACGCCATCGCATCCAACTTCGAATAAATTACAAACTGATTCAACTGTCAGATGAGTCAGATATTTAGTTTCCTACCTGTGCTTCTCCAACGACAAGTGATAACCTGCTAGTACGTTTTTATACATCGTTTTCTTCAAGAGTAAGTTTTTAATTGTTTTTTTGTTTGTTCGTTTGCTTGTTCTTTTATTTGTTCATTTTTTGTCATCATCATTTAGTTAAATTGCCATCTCAGCTTACTGTAAATTGTGTGGTAATGTTTCTTTTAGTCGAGTAGTTGATGTTTCAGGTCAGTTCCTACTCCAGGTGACCATTTAACTCTTCCACAACAGAGCTAGAATTTACAGGTTCAAGGCAGAACATTGACTGTTAAAGCCCCACTGTCCTACTTGTAGCTACTTGCTCCCTCTATATAGAAAAATTCCCAAATCGGTGCCTGTTGGTCCCCCATGATCCTCTTTTTCTTATGTTAGTTGAGAGCTGAGTTAATGAGATAGTCATCTGTCAGTGACCTCGCTGTGTGGTCTAATCCCTTCTGGCCCAGTAGTAATGACGGTCTTTAAATGCCTTGGTTTGAAGAGAGTTTCCTGCCATGTAAAGTGGACATTATTTGATTCCACTAACCCTTTTTTTTAATACACTCTATTTGTTTTAGCAATCATACAGTTATAATCAAAAGTTATTGGATTAAACAGGCGCAGCATTCAGGTAAGGTAATTATGTCCGATACCTCGATATTATGTTCATTAGTTTTGATGAATTCTGGTGTTCAATCGCAACTTGAAATTAATTGCAACTCCTATCTCTTAATTACATAGTTTCGATTAGTTTTAAGTTCTCATTGAACTGCGCCGAAGCTCAACATACTGCAATATTACAAGGTACCAATACCCTACTGTTCCCAACCTTCTTTGCGATTTATTTTCAGCAGTTAATAGATGACCATGGAGATAGGGGCTACATCTTCTCAGTCTCCTGGATATCAGCTGAATCCGGGAAGCCATCTTAGGAACCCTAAGGGACGCTACAACGTCCGTGCCGCAAGAGTAACGGGTTTCTTGATCTTCTGTGGTGCTATGTGCTGTATCATCTTAGCCATTGCTCAGATCGTACTGGACTCTGGGATCGGAAGATATGGAGCAGGAATATGGTGTTCTGCTTTGGTAAGTTAACACATTGATTCCTGGAACCGGGTAGCTCCTGTATTAAGCCAATGGGAAATAAACAATTCACTAGTCAACGGGTTAATATTATATTGAAGGCAATGCCAACCAAAGGAAGGAAGCTTCAAAACTGGGTCTCATATTTGATTTGATTTGATTTGATTTATTTTTTCCACTCAAATATCCACAAATTAAAATGACATATATAGACCATACAGTATTACAATATAATAATAGAACAAATGAATTATATAAGTAATGAATACTGATAAGTACAGTATCTACGTAACAAAATAAGTTTACATAATAATAATAATAGTGGGTTCTTGTAAAGCGCTCATGTCAGTCAGATTTGACCCTCCTGGCGCTTCCGATTATTACCCTGGTTTGAGAATAAGACAACATATTAGTATATTGCTTGTTTTAACTGAGAGGGGAAAAAGGGAATCTCAGAAAAGCTACTAAACTTACGAGATTCATAACTATCTCAAACAGAATGCAAAAGCCCTCTGGAAGGCTGGAATCCATGTCACACCTGTATAAAATATCTGTTCTGAATGTAATATTTTAAATATTTGAATTACCATAAAGTGGTATAATTAACGGCGGAACATATCTTGCCTTCACAGAGCGGGTGCTCAACATACGGGTGTTTGGGACTCATGGTTATATTTCCAAACTTCATTGTTGTTAGGTGTAATATTGCTGAATTCACCTCACCTTCGTGACTTTGCAAATTATTTCAAAGAAACTGAAGATTTAAAAATAAGAATACTTTTAATTTTGAGGGGGAAAAAAATCAGTATCAATCTGTAACAAAATCATTATATTTTTTGAGAATTTCTTCTATGGAAAGTTAGAGGACACCCATGCTAAAAATCTATTTTTTCAGTGCCATGCACATGTCAGGCATTTGCTTTTCTTTATACCTATTAATAAATGTTGTTTGGTCAATGTTTTGTTTTCAGGTCTTCATTCCATGTGGAGTGATTGGTATCATCAGCAGCTACAAGAAGGACCCTAACCTTGTAAGTGTTCATTTCGTTCGTTTGTTCGATCTTTCTTTCTTTCTTTGTTTCTTTCCTTCTTTCTCCCCTTCGATCGTTCTTTCTTTCATTCCTTCCTTTTTCAATGTAGCCAGTTCATACTTGCATCCACATTATGCAAAATTAGTTTTACATGTGATCACCAAGTTGAATATTCATCGTCCTTTTTGTAAATTTGTCTCGAAAAAGATGAAGTTGGCTCCGTCCTTTACACAGTTCTTGAGCAATCCTTGTTTTATGTAATCCTGAGATTTCAGACTTCTCAACTAGGTAAATGATTTCGAAAGCTGTTTTTCAAACTTTAGTGTATGAAATGTGTCCAACAACTATGTTTCAATTTTGGGCCTTCATTGTGGAATACTCTCCCTCAATGAATTAAGAATAGCAGTTCTGCTGAAGTGTTAACAAACAATCTTAAGAAATATCTGTTTAATTTAGCTTATAATTGATTACCATTACCTTTCATGTCTGTACCTTTCCTATTGCACTTTTATATATAATCCTGTATTTCATCTTTTGCACAAGCTGCGTCTATGTCAAGTGGATTTGGCGCCTCATAAATCTATTATTATTATATGGTATTTATTCTTATAGGACGGACATAAACGGTGTTTAGAATTACTTTATTATCTTAATATCTATATTTCTTTCCTCTTTTTAAAATTCTATTTGTCTAGATTATTGCCTACCTTGTGCTGAGTATCTTAACGGCAGCTGGGTCGGGTGGAGTGATGATCGTAAGCGCCATCAGTGCTTCCGCTACAGGGCGATGCTACGACAGCGACTGGCAATACGACTGTTGTAGCAAAAGTACATGGGTATGACTTTCCTTTTATTTTGAGTATTTCGCAAAAATGCACATGAATTGTGATTCGTAAAAGAACCCGAAAATTTGGCGACATATATATTCAACGGTCAAAAATGATCTTGCCAATCAGTAATATACCCACTTAAAATTCGAAATAACAAAGCAAAAAATGATTATTGAATTTAATTGTGTAATTTAATTTAATTTTACCCGAGGCGGCGCTCCGGGGGGGGGGGGGGAGATGAGGTGTAGTGCCCCCACACATGTGTCAAGTATTTTCAAGTACCCCAAAGGTGACACCTATTACAAATAAAAAATGCCCCCTTTTACTTCAGATAAGTGTCCTTTTTTCTTTCTTATAGGTTCCTGTTCCACATTCTTATACGTGCTCCTTACCCCCGCCCCCCCCCCCACTCAGTGTTATTCGGGGTACGCATATGCGTGTTCCCAGCGACCCCCCCCCCCCTTTCAGCAAAAGTCCGGTGTGTAAAGTCAATACGGGTAGACCTTTTTCTTTTGTTATACGAGCCTTTTCAGCACCCCCCCCCCCCCTTTCAGCAACAGTCCGGTGTGTAAAGTCAATACGGGTAGACCTTCTTTTTTGCTATACGAGCCTTTTTCAGCACCTCCCCCCTTTCTAATAAGTGCCCCTTTACCTCCTTTATAAGAGGCCCTCCCCTTACCATACATTCCCCTTTTCACCTCAGACAAATGCCCATATAAAAATCTTATAAGTGCCCCTTTTCCTTTGTTATACGTGTGGCAAAATGGTGACTGAAATGTAAATATTTCTTCATATTTTTTTGCCACAGATTGGTCGAATCGTTTCAGACTCCATGCTGTCTATCGTCTGTCTGTTAGAGATGATCATTGCTATAGTGGCTTCTTCTTACTGCTGCTCAGGATTATGCTGTACATGCTGTGGTGCAGACATCAAACCTATCCAAGAGGTAAGATCACGTGACTGAATAAAGCCACTTACGTGACGTTTAAAACTTCGCTCAGTAACTGTGGTGTCGTAGAGGTGTCGTGGTCGAGTGGGTATGTCACCGGACTGTGGATCACGGTTCGAGTCCCGCCGCGGCACTAATGTCATTTGGCAAGACATGAATCTACATGCTGCTATTGATAACGGCCGTTGGAGCTAAAGCTTGGGTAATAATTTTCCAAAAATCTCTTTGGAAGCGCATATCATAATGTGTTATGCGCTATACAAGAACGGACTATTATTATTATTATCATTATTACGATAGAAGCATACGATCCCACATGTTATGCTCACCCTTGTATGTACAGGCACATCCGGGACGACTGAAATGCCCAAAAGAGGGATGCAAGGAAAACAAGGGGAAATACAAGGAAAAAAAGAAAGCTGAAGAAGAAGCAATGTCAAAATTTAGTTTTGTATAGATGCATGTACACTTTTTTATTTAGATATCTATTGTAATGGCTATAGCTGTCATTATTCGGATGCATAGACCAACATTCTTTGTCTCCTTATAAGTTTTGATCTCAAAGCATTGGGTCCTACCATTACTTACCAAGAAAATTATGGGAGCATAGTCTTTTACACACCACTCTCCTTTGAAAATGTAATCATGTCGTTAATCAAATGAAGAACAATAACAATTATTTTCTTCCTCCCCTATAACCCCTTTCCTATCTCTCTCTCTCTCTCTCTCTCTTTATTTTTTATTTCTCTTTATTTTTTGTTTCTTTTTTTGTTTCTCTGTAATTCCTCCTTTTGCGTTCCTCTGTCTCTCAACGAAACGTTTTTCTGTTCAACTTCATAGGTGCAGGAGCCTACTGGTGTCAAGAAACAGAGGTAAGATTTTTTTCTTTTCATCAATTTTGTTTGCTTGTTGTTTTATTAATTTTTGTTGTTGTCGTTTTTTATTTTATTTTTTTATTTTTGTGATTGCCACAGGGCAGATATAATCATTTTTAATTTATGTTAAAGTCGCATTGGCCTTACACACTCGACGATTCAATTGGCTTAACTAAAAGTAATACTCATTTTCTTCCAATGACTTTTAAAAATAATTTTACCAATAATTCGGTACGAGAGCGTTCAATAGCGGTTTAATATACAATGTATAATTAAAAACGAATGATTTTGCCATTTCTTTGCAGTTTGGAGCATGCCTAAGAACGGACATCATCACATATTGATTTCTTTACACTTTAGACGATCAATTTAAGATTTACAGCGAACGCGTTATTAGGGGGAAAACATGCATTAATGTGAAATTTTGCGAATACTTTTTAAAAATTCATATTAAATGTAATGATTACTGCGATTTGAGTGAAGCATTTAAAGGGATCCGGTAACTTTGTCTCAGATTCTGAAACAAAATTCTGGGTTTAGCTCATGCTGCAATGATAATTATAAACCTTTAGGTCAGTCAGGAACTTCATGATTTTTACAAGCCGATCGCCTGTCCGATTATCAAGATATTTATGATTGGAATTCCACATTTTGATGGGGAAAACGAGTATCGTAAAACCGGTCACTTAAAGATTTTTACTTTTTTGAGGCACTTCTTGATCATTTCGAAGCGCAATTTGTTAGGGCTTCAATATTACACCATATTACAGACACTGATAACAAGTAGGGCCGTGTATCTCAGATCTAACATTGTTAAACGATCCCTTTAAGTTAATTGACAGTTAAGCAAAACTTTTTAATTGATAATCGGTATAATGCAATTATTCCTGGAATCGACGGGTAATCATCCTGTTAAAATGACTCGGTAACATTGTTGAAAGTTGATGAAAAAGGTGCGTAATTTTTGTATGAAATGTTACTCATTACTGTAACATTCCTTCTTCTGTACTAACTCTCTAACAAGCAAGAAATCCTGAAAAAAATTCTCAAACCACAAAGATATTCCAACCATTTTTTAACTTTCTATGAAAATAAGACAAGACAGGCTTTTAAAAATCTTTCAACACTTAAATGTCTGGAATGGTATATAGAGCCAATTCATTGTTTTGTGACGATTTACATTCACCTAAAATGTAATTAAATTGTAATAATATAGTTGAGAGAATTAAGGAATCGATCAGATAATTTCCCCCAAATTTTTATCATTAGTATTTGGTCTGTTTTCACTCAATCTTTCAGATCATCTTTAATTGTCCATCTAGCACTGAAGTAACTACCTTAGCACCATTTTCTCTCATCTGAACAATGTTACCAAGTCCCTTTCATGGTGTGGGAGTGGTTAGATCAAGGATACCTCTTTGGTTAGATCGGTTGACTGAAAATGTGGAGCTCGTGGGTTCGAGACCCAGCACGGCATTTTAATGTCATTTTGCAAGATATGTGCTTACTATGATATTTCGGGAATTTAAATTGGGCCCTTGTAACAGGTGCTTAAAAGTCACTGTCAATGAAATAACTATGCCGTTCCGGAAATTATGCGATAGGCATATTCTTAACCACATGCACTGTGTTGGTGCTTGAATCCGATGTTTATGCAGCAACCTGTAAATACGAAACAATACTTCTGTAGTTTATATGTACATGTATTCATATGCACAGTATCATCATAATTATACTTTATTCTTGCATGATTGTACATAATGTTAAGCGCAATCCTTTGTTAAAGTAAAATTAAAGATA
The DNA here is from genome assembly GCA_035222895.1 of Strongylocentrotus droebachiensis. Taxonomy (NCBI): domain Eukaryota; kingdom Metazoa; phylum Echinodermata; class Echinoidea; order Camarodonta; family Strongylocentrotidae; genus Strongylocentrotus; species Strongylocentrotus droebachiensis. The sequence continues at coordinate 207,187 of JAVYIG010000875.1, read as the reverse complement.
AACTTGAGTTCTGGTAAAAAATGGAAAATGAATTCTCACAGAATCTAACGAAACTTACACTGAATGTTCAAGATTACAAATAAATGTCATGTGCCAAACAATTTTGGAAGAAATTGTATACTGGCTGAGTAATGAGCATAGAAAGATAAGGAAATCAGGGTAGTACTAGCCCCGACACCATGTGTGTTGTCCCATATACATCTTTCTGTGTAAGTGATTGTTACTTTACCAAGACTCTGCCAAATTTATGATGATTTTGATGACTCCAGAACCTTGCATTACACACCATTACTTACATGCTATATGATCAACTTTTCTGATCCATTCCACACCTTTTCTTTCACAATCCAATCGCAGTACCAGAACTCAAAGGTATTACAAAGTTTTGGTATGGGGTCATGAATTCGTTTCAAATTAAAATATTGGAAGCATGTGCGTTCCTACAAAATTCATTGATCGTTGTCGCGGTTGAAATCGAGTCTGAAGTTATGAAATTATAAATAATAACTCTTTATGTTGTATAGCTCCCTCTCAAGGTCAAGATATTAATTTAGCTTTGAAACAATGTTTCTTGACTAAAATCGACCGATTAGCTATTCCCGTTTGGAAATTATATATCACAACTACATATTCTGAGATTTTCATGGTCGCAGCTACCATTGTACGGCCATAGGCGTTATTTGAAATTTATCAAAATTTACCGGGAGCACCGGTAAATTGTTATATTCAATTTTTCTCGAAAACAGAAGTGTTTTAGGGGCTAATTTTGTTAGTGCTTATAATACATCCACAGGGGCATCCAAATATATCACAATTGTAAAGATACACTATCCACCCAATTTTCAAAATTCTCCAAAACTTTGTATTACCTTCAAGTTTATCTTTAATATACACTGCTTTTTATTTTCCTTTTAAATATAGCACGTTATTCATGTTTACGATTGCGTTATCATTCTCATTGAAAAGCTACATTAAATTTCGTATTTGTTAGCATTATGTTATGTTCTTAGTGTCATATATGTTAGGCTACCCCCTTAATCACATTGATATAATTTGCAGAATATGGATATTGAAACGTACAAGTGATATTACATAATGCATTGATATCCATAATAAAAGAGTCGAGGGTAGAGACAACCTTTTCATGTTTTATGTACATGTATGTGAATGTGATCTTGCCATGGGTCACGGGTGACGAAAAATCGATGGTGATGATGACGCTGATGATAATGATGATCTGGGAAGGGCTCTAATTTTATGAAAAACATAAATTGGATTACCAACCATGAATAGAGTTTCAACTGAGACACGATTATGATCAACTGTCATTCGGGTTAACAACCAAACGGACACGTATTACCAAGATAGTTCAAGCACGTGCAATGGTTGTGTGTTTTGGTGGCAATTTTTCACATTTTTTTATTTCGACATAATATCTGGTAGTCGTTTCCTTTTTCATATTTGATATTGTTTTGTATGTATATTCTGTATGCTTTGCTTTGTAAATCATGTTAAACTGAGCAGCTTTCAGCCCTTGTGGTGAATGTTCAGTATTTCCTTCTTTTTTTCTTTTATAAAATGACAATAAACCGATTTTATCAATCGACTAAGCACTGGTCTAAAGGATTTTCCTTTGAGTTATTCCGTACACTTCGCCTAGTAAATTTGCTTGGAAGGCCTCTGAGCTTAATCATATTGAAAGAGAAAATCATGTTTTATAAAGGGTGAACATTGGTTCGTCACTTCCATTTTGCATCGCAAGCTCAGATTCCAGATTTATTCAATTGAGTTTTTGAAGTTATTCGATTCCCGCGGATCTTCCTCACCCCGGTCACCCTTTGTTTCTCTTTCTCTCTCATATACACAAATTTCAAAGAGGCCTATATTTCTTTTGAGTACCTCGAAATATGGCACATTGATATTCGGTCATGGCCGGTTGTGACCCATAATCCGCTAGTGCTCCCCCTTTCTCTCTCTCTCTCTTCCCCTCACCCACACCCCACAACCATAATGCTCTTACCAACCATCATTGTATCTTTTCCCTTCCCATGGAACGTATCGATCGATGACCCCTCACCTTCCTCCACCTCCCCTCTTTCTCTCTATATATATATCTATATCTTACCCCCTCCCCATCTCTCTCTTCCCCCTCCTCCCCTCCTCTCCCTATATCTCTCTCTTTTCTCCCCATCTCTCTCTCTCTGTCTGTCTGTCTCTCTCTCTCTGTCCCTCTCTCTCTGTAGGACAGGGATCATTATGCCAGGGACAACGGACATATTATGAAATGTATCACTTTTTTGTTTAAAGATCTCGAATGTTATATGACGGAGAGACTATTATATAAATAATTCAAGAGAATATTAAAGTGGGTATCACTTACAAAGATATACGTGTATATTCAGCACAAACCAGATGATATGTTGATTTATTTTGGTAAATAATGACATTACATGACATTGCAAGGACAAAACACAAAACTAGTCTATAATGTTTGAGATGGCATTATTTTGGTTATAATACTTGACATAAGTTTTTAAGAGAAAATCATGTGAGCAGAACGTTAAAAGGATTTAACGAAAAGGGTAAATTTTACAATTCAAAGGTAACACAACGAGTTGAGTTGTGTTGCAGAGGGCGCTACACAAAATAATTTGACGTGAGATAATGAAAAACCATAGAGATATATGGCTACTAAGTATATATCTCTATGTAAAAAAACGGACTGTCAAATTTGAGAGAACGTACAATTTAAATGACAAAATCATCTTTGTTTGATTAAAATCGGTTCAGAGATGGTTGAAATATCCATAAAATAACGATTTCTAATACTTGTGTACCACCACAAATATTAGATAATAATTTGAACCAGCCGTTGAAGAAACAAAATAGCGCCTTTTACGTTGTATTTCAGCCCATGCCGATGTGGCTTTTTTGTTGGCTGTTTCGTGTTGGTTATATTACGCACAATCAGCCGGCGCATGTATTATTATTATTAGTTAACGGTCACCGTATTTTTTTGAAAGTGGAGCTGAATTGGTATGATCGTTTTGGCTCAATTTCACACATTTTGGGGTTTAAAATTACCTTCTTAGCAATTTTAGGTCCTAAAAGGGCACTAGAAATGTCATAAATCAGAATAAGAGCAATAACCGTGCACTTTGAAGACATTTGCGATCTGAAAACAGAACTCAACTATCCCTTTAACCAAATGACATATGTAACGTCCAGAGCTCAGGATATAACACCAATCATTAGAGAAAAAACAACTTGGAAAGAAATTACTTAGTATTACCACGATCACAGTAAACCAAATTGTAGGATATCGAAACGACAGGAGAAAAAAATAATGCAGTATATGATACTTTAACTACTTTAACATTCTAATAATGGGGATGAAACGTTCTAATAGTGTGCAAATGTGTATAAAAATAATACTTTTTAATGTATGTTTCAGACTATGTTGTGCAATGAACTCCTTTTGTTAAATTTGTCATAGCTATGCTTGCGAAAATCATTCAGTTTAAATATCTCAATGTTTCCATGTTCTTATTTAGCTATGACTTTCCGATGCATTTGTTCTCGCCCAAGGCTGTAGCTGGATCGGGCTAACGAAGGTATAGGCCAAGGCACCGACAAAGAAGAGACTAGCCATGATCCATAACACCGTCTGCCAACCAAAGATGTCAGACTACATGTGTGTAGAGAAGTGGTATAGAAGATAACAATAATTAGAAATGTATTTGATTAGAAATGATATATCTTGCATAAATGGGGATGGTTAATCCAATAGTTGATTATGAAATGAGATCACCCCTTTTCAATGCCGTCGGAACATGATGCGTAATTAACATATTTTATTCACCCATGCCTAATGCTATGGTCACATTACCCAAAAGTAGCCTGCTCGGCGGCCGAGCGGCGAGTTTTTAACCAATTCTGCCCGGCGGCTGCCGGCCACCGAGCGGCGCCCGCCCAGACACCGCTCGTTTTTAGGGCATCGCTCGGTCGCCGCCGAAGTTTTAGCGCGGAGTTAAAATTTGGGCGACGCCTGCTCACTTTTCACTCGCCGCCCAAAATACGCTCGGTGCCTGGGCGGTCGCCGCCCGGGCACCGACCTAATCGCTGGGCGATGCCTAATTCCAGCAGCGAACGAGCAGGCTACTGATCGGTCGGTCGCTGCTCTGATTTGTGACCATAGCTTTACCTACAAACAAAAGCAGAGTAAAAGGAAAGAGACATTAAAACTTCTTAATGTTATCCTGGCAAATCATTGAATTTGAGATTGATGTCATCAACAACAACAAATACAAACAAAATATACATAATCGAACAAAAGGCGTCACTATATGGCATTGTTCGCCTACCTTTTATTTATGTAATGCCTATTGGACATGAGGCACCGTTATGCTAAAGGCTCACTCAGATATGAAGCACTAAAACAACCAGGAAAAAAAGGGGGAAGGGGGAGGGAATCGTGATTTTGTTACGACATATCTGAACGAGGCTTTACATAGGACGGCGTTTTAGTGAACGGTGGCGTCCACGGTGCACGTCGACAAAGTGGACTGCTACGTGTGGAAGGAAGTCACACGTAGCAGTCCACTATGTCGACTTGCAAATCAAAGGACGCCACACGTAGCAGTCCACATTGTCGACGTGCAAATATAAAAATCCCTAATAACGCCTCATGTGCAGCTGACATTGGATTACCTGAACTTCTGTTAATTCACCAACAACATATGTGCCGATGACACCACCCAAGGAAGCAGCACTGTTGGCAAGAGCCGTCACAGAACCGGCATAGTTGCCTGCTACATCAAGCATTGAAACATAATAACCTGAATATGCTGCTCCATTTAAAGCTAAAGCCAGTGTTATGAACGTTACCGAGAGACAGCACACACCAGGAAGATTGAGCAACCCCCATAAGCTGAAAAGAAAAATATGAATAATGATTATACAGCCGTTAACCTACATAGACAAAACAAAGAAGGAATATTGCAGAAAACATATCTGGAAATACGATTGGATTGAGGCTGCCATTTTAACCTTTAGTAATGTAGTCCACGAGTAACCTGTTCACAACGGGTGAACTATTTGGATAGTGGATTCATTAACCCACCTCGTACTATTAAGAAAGTAGCCTTTGAGGATAAAATCTTGTCTTATAGTTCGATGGGATTCAATAACACTACATCATCAAAAAACCTTTGTCCACACTTATTTTCCTACTCTGAGCTGCAATAGTTTGCCACACCCCTATATGACTGATAATAGAAGTTCTTCAACATAAAGTGTAATGCCCATTGGTGTCGAGATCTGTCCATTGCATGCGTGACCGGATTCAGACCTCATTTACTGACGGAAGAATGCGTCAATGGCTTGCGCTGTCTCTGACACAACGTTTAATAGAGGCCACGTGTACAAAATAAACCCAAATGTACTGACAAGTCTTGAATTACTAGTACTTGTGCAAATCACTTTCACAGGCTTGATTAGCTGATGTAATAACACGCAATCGAATCACCTCTCGTGTACAACAAAAAGCAAGGAATCTTTTTTTCCCTGATTATCGACACTGAAGCCAGAGCAATCTACAGCAAAGATTGCATTGATAATCATTAGTTTGTTACAGTCCAACATTACGTAATATGACGATACGATGTAATCAGTAAACCATTGGAGGTACCCCATTGACCCAGTAGTTAAAAAACACCTGAACAGCAGAGTAAAAGATCGCTAATACCTTCAAGAAATCAGCATTTTGGGCACTTAATTACCCTATGGGCACTGCTCATTATGGTGGGATTATGTAATATGTTATTGACATGCGCACATGTCAAAAGATGACGCACAAGGCTACTGCGCATGATTTGTTACTTCTTTGTGATTGAGTTTTAGAGGCGAAATCTCAGCAATACAAAATTAATGTGCATATTCTTGTTCCGCGTTTGTATTATCTACATGTATATGAACCTCCATAAGGCTCTATCTAAAAACTTAGTATATCTTAATTGCAATGACGACCTTCGTCATTGCCTTGTTTTCGTTCACATTCTGCCCCATTAATATTCTCCTTATCGTCCAAAAATCCCATTCGTTTTGCACGTAGTGCTTGTCCTTCCTAGTTAGGTAGTTTTCTCAAGTCCTTTTCCTTTCAAATTTCTTAGGCATCATCTCTAGCATCTCATCAAGGTCACTACATTCTTCGATTTTGGAAATCACTCATGCATGACCGTCCAGGCGCCATTTTGTCCGTTTCTGGTCCATTTTAAGGCCTTTCTTTCTTCCTTCCTATCTCCACTATCCTAGATCCTACACATTTGTAACAAATTCCTCTAGATATTCTGAGAGATGTTCTTTCATCTGCGACGTATAACTTGCCCTTCAAAATGCCATATTCATACTCAAAATTCAAATCTGAAACCGTCTCCGTCAACAATCTCTCAAATTCTTGAAAAATTGACCCCTAAATAATCTAAAACTGCCATAACTTTCTCATATAAATTCCGTTTTGTATTTAAATCACACAGTATCTTTATCTCATAATTGCACATAGCCATGCCAAATTCCACGCTCCAATGGCTTTGCACAACATAAATAGCGCCCTCTAAAGTTATGGGAATTGGCTTTCTCTCTGTGGCCGTATCTCCATAATGGCTTGGCAAACCCGTACCCTTTTTTGGATTTAGATACTTGAAGATATGCCCTTTCCAGCCATATACAAAATTATATACCCTATTGTAACATATTCGGTCAGACACAAGTGATACTTTTAGGTCATGTGTGTAGCATGCTTTATTATTCGTATGGAATGCCAAGTGTTACAATCCTTGGCTATGAGATGCCAATACATAACATCTCCCTTTTCCTGTTTCGATGAAAGGTTAATTGGCACATAAATAACTGCATAAGAATAATACTTTGTTTTCAACTGAGTTCGTACTGAGTCCAATTTATGAGTTCTCATTTGGCGTAGTCATTCACGCTTTGTATTGTTTGGTAGACTTTTGAGTTGAGTGCATGCTTTAAAGAGAGTCTAAACTATCAACGCTATTATACTCTCTAAAGGGGAGAGGTTGCAAGCACTTCACCCTTACCCTGAATCTTTACCATTCAGGTCCTTACTGACGCGGTTCTTCCTTGTTGTTGAGGTTTATTCATTAACGCTTATTCCTTCGCGGAGCTAAGAGGGGAGAGGTTACTAGCACTTCACCCTTGCTCTGAATCTTTACCATTCAGGTTCTTAACGTTGTGTCTCCAAACATATTGATCCTCGAGGTTGTCAAAAGTGGTATTTCGCATCGTATCACAATATCGCTTGTTAAAACCGCTTCATCTATTCTATCTCTTGACGAGCTATAAACTAAATCTGTGCTACCCTAAACTAACAGCTAAATTATAGACGCTTCTATATCGCTAATCCATGATCAATCGTTTTGGGGGTAGGCTAACGCGTCCACTTCTTGTTTGGTAGTGGTGCTGCGAGCTGGTCTTCTTGTGAGCGTGGTCAGCCTCTGTTTGATCTGGTGCATGGATAGATGCATTGGGTACAGGTGTCTGTGGATTTGTCTGCTTGGTCTGCTCGACGAGAAGATCGGGCTGACTGGCAGCGGGCAATGTAGACGATTGCAGGGCTGGTGTCACCAGGCGTGGAGCTTCACCTTTGTCAGCAGGCTGGTTGTGCGGCTTGTTAGCAGACTCGGTCGTCTTCCTCAGATCTCTGCGGTTTCTCCTGTACAGCTTTCCACTGCACTCAACCAAATAGGACTTTGGTGTGTCATGCTTCTTGATGACTGTAGCTGGAAGCCATTTGCGAGTGCCTGGCAGTGGCACCATCCTTACAGGATCTCCGGGATGTAATGGAGGGAGAACCTTTCCTGCCTTGGAGTTGTAATATCTTTCGGCCTCTGCAGTCTTGCTGTCCAAGCTGTCTTTCACTGCCTTCATGTTGACCTCTTTGGGTTTCAGCAGTTGTTTGCTTGTGGGGAGGAGATTGCGAGGTCTCCTACCCATCAGTAGTTGTGCTGGTGACAGGTCACAGCTGGCTAATGGAGTTGTTCTGTAGTCCAGGAGTGCCAGCTGCCTGTCGGCACACTTTCTCCACATTCTCTTCACCGTCTGGACCGCTCGTTCCGCCTCACCATTCGCTTGAGGGTATCGGGGTGATGACGTCACATGTTCAATACCGTAGCTGGTACAGAATTCTCTGAATTCTTGTGAGCTAAACTGTGGACCATTGTCGCTTCTCACTTTCAGGGGAATCCCATGCCTAGCAAACTGTTTCTTCAGGCGGTCGATAACGGCAGCACTGCTGGTTGACGCCATCTTGTCGACCTCTATGAACTTTGAAAAGTAGTCCACTACCAGAAGATAGGCACTGCCTTCCCACTCGAACAGGTCTGAACCAACTTCGGCCCATGGTAAGTCTGGCAGCTTTGTTGGCTTTAGAGGCTCTGCCGGTTGTTTGTTCTGATAGGAGTTGCACTCTGCACAATCTTGTACTAGCCTCTCTATATGTTGATTCATACTTGGCCAGTACAGTGCCTCCCTTGCTCTCTTCTTGCACTTGACGATCCCGAGATGAGAACCATGAATCTGTGCTAGCATACCATTTCTCATGCTAGGCGGTACCACAATTCTCATCCCCTTGTAGATGACACCATCAGTGACTGCTAGCTCATCTCTGATGCTCCAGTACTCTCTGATCGAGTGTGGTGTCTCCATCCTGGTGTCGGGCCATCCTTTCATGATTATAGCATGAAGTTCGTTGAGCTCATTTGCAGTACACTTCTGGAACTCTGCATATCTGTCTGGTGCTACTGCAATATGATCAATGATATTGATCAAGAGGGCTGGTGCATCTGGCTCAGTCTCAGGAAGATTTGCCCTACTCAGAGTGTCTCCCAATACCAGGTCTTTTCCAGGTACATAGTGGACATCTAGGTCATAGGCATACAGTCTCAGCAACATCGACTGCAGCCTCATCGGAGCTGACAGGAGAGGCTTGTTGAAGATCGACTGTAGAGGCTTATGATCGGACTGCACTGTGATGCTTCTCCCGAATATGTATGGGTGAAATTTCTTACAGCTGTGCAGTATCGCGAGCATTTCCTTCTCAATCTGCGCATACCGCATCTCTGTTGGTGTCATTGCTCTGGACGTGTAAGCTATCGGCTGTCCCTCTTGCAGAAGGACACCTCCTACTGCATAGCTGCTGGCATCGCATTGGATAGTTAGGTCCTTCTTACCATCATAGAAGGTCAAGACTGGTGTTGAGGTACAGTGCCTCTTCAGTTCATTGAAGCTCTGCTCTTCTCTTGGCCCCCAGTGAAAGGCGACATCTTTCTTTGTCAGCTGTCTCAGAGGCTCGTCCACTTCACTCAATTTGTCAATGAACTTTGACAAGTACTGAAGAAATCCCAGGAACCTCCTGACTTCTTCCTTGCTTTCTGGTCTCGGCATCTCAGCAACAGCTTTGACCTTGTCTGGGTCAGGAGCGAGACCACTTTCAGTTATTAGGTGTCCCACATACTTTACTCGAGACTGGCGAATGTGACATTTGGTGAAGTTGAGCTTCAGGTTGCATTCAGTTGCTTTTGCTACAACCTTCTCTAGGATCTCATCATGTGACTTCAGATCCTTCCCAGCAATGAGGATATCGTCCATAACTGCTCGGGCTCCTTCTATGTCACTTAGCATTTCATCCATTATGCGTTGGAACAGCTCTGGAGCACTCTTGATGCCAAAGGGTAGGCGGAGCCATCGGTATCTGCCAACTGGAGTGTTGAATGTTGTGAGCAGACTTGACTCATAGTCGATTTTGATCTGTAGAAATCCTGACTTTGCGTCGAGGACGGAGAATACCTTTGCTCCTTCCGGCATGTCAGCTACAACCTCTTCTACAGTGGGAATTCTGTAGTGCTCCCTTCTGATGGCACGATTGAGGTCTTTAGGATCTAGACAGATCCTCACCTTCTCTCCTTTGACCACCGTGACCATTGAGTTCACCCAGTCTGTGGGTTCTGTAACCTTTGTGAGGTGTCCATCTGTCTCCATTTCCTTCAACTTGGCCACTATTTTCTCTGCCAGTGCCTTGGGCTGTCTCCTTGGGGCATGAATGACTGGCTTCACAGTGGGATCAATCTTTAATGTATATGTTCCCGGGAGACATCCTGTCAAACTCAGTAACTCTGGGTATTCTTCGATGCTGTGAAGTCGTCTAATCAGCTTGAGCATTTTGCTTGCTTCACCTGAGAGAAGAACTGGCTTGGATGCTGCATCTACTACATAATATTTTACCTCAATGCATGCATCTTTGTAGCGTGTTGGGAGAACTGCTGATCCTATCACTCTCAATTCATGTTCAGTGTATGAGGCAAACTTGGTGCGGGTCTCTTCAAGCTTCTCCCTGCACTGCAATGTGTTGAAGACTTGGATTGGCATTATGGATTGTGCAGCTCCAGTGTCGATTTGACCTTCAACTTCTTTACCTTGGATGTTGACAGTTTCATACCATTCATCCTTGGCCTTGCCGCCACCTACTTGGTGTACTGCTCCAATCTCATATGCGAAATCGTCTGATCCAGACTCGTCACTCTCCTGAGCGTTTTCACACTGCTCCACTCTGTAAGTGCTTTGTTTTCTTTGGCAAACTGCAGCAAAGTGGTTTTTTCTTTTGCAGACATTGCAGGTCTGGCCCATGGCCGGGCATTTCTCATGGTCCGTGCTGTAGCCACACCTGGTGCATTTTTCCTTCTTGTGTGCATAGTTATCCTGGCGATAGCCTTTGTTGGGACCAGCTTTCCTTCTCTGCAGCTGCCCTCTGGCCTGCCTTGAGATTGCGTTAACTTCCCCCAGCTGTATCATCTTTATGGAGTCTTGAGATAGCTCATGGTTCTGCCCAACATGAATTGCCTTTTGAAGTGTTAGGGAATCTCCTTCATCAAGGCATTTCTCTCTAACACTCGGGTGTAGCGAACGTAAGACTATTGCATCCCGCAACATTCTATCTTCCTCTTGATAATCACAGTCCTTTATGAGGATCTTCAGGTCAGTGACAAAATTGTCAAATTTCTCACCTTCTTCCTGTTTTCTTCTATTGAAGTTAACCGTGGCCCGGATTTGGTTTCGTTTCGGCTTCACATACTCTTCATATTTGCCGTAAACCCCTTTCAAAGTTTCATCTTCTGCTGGAATCCGTTGCCCGTTTGCACCTTCTCCACTGGGCTGCCAATCAAATATCTGATAAATTTCTCTGCCTTTGTCCCCGATGTAAGTCATGAGATAGTTGACCTTTTCTACCTCTGATTTTCCTGCAAGAGGACCTTTGAATGTAAACTCGCAGTGCTGTTTGAATCTGCGCCACTCTTTCAGCAAATCAAGTGCTGACCAGTTCATGGAGGGCTTGTCATTCGAAGCCATCTTGTAGCTCTCCTCTCCTCATGCAACTGTGTCAAACTCGGGCTCACACACACTACTCTCACTTTCAATCAATGTGTATACAGCGACAGTCAACTCTGTGTGTACTTACACCTGCGTGTGTGTGTGTGTGTGTAGCTTGTTGCCTGCAGTGCAGTGGGCTAGCTCCTCAGCATGAGTCACAAACAATGCAGATTGCAGTAAAAGTTTCACTATTTATCACTGTTCACCGTTGATTTCTTGTCCCTTTCCTGACTGTGTGGAATCACAAATGTATCAGTATTCTCCTGTAGAACATCTTTTCCATCATAACGTCGGCTTATGGGTTGAAATCCGTACTACCATGTAACATATTCGGTCAGACACAAGTGATACTTTTAGGTCATGTGTGTAGCATGCTTTATTATTCGTATGGAATGCCAAGTGTTACAATCCTTGGCTATGAGATGCCAATACATAACACCTATCACTGACCAAATTTGAGAAAATTGCCCTCCAAATTTGCCATTTTCAAGAAAATTCCAAAATAACTTCAACTTGCTCTAAAATGGCGATCTTTATACCTACATCAATGAAACTTGGCAGACATATGTATCCATATACGTGACAACTGTTTACCAAGTTTTGTAAAATTCGAATATGTCAGCGCAAAGTTATCGTCAAAAATGATGAATTTACTATGCATTACGTAATAGCGCGTTTAATGCGTGCAATACATTGCGCGCAGATAAAAATGGTGTCAAACTGACCGCAATGAAGTGCCCTTTCGAATGATACCAAGTATAGTATATGTTCACACAGAAAATTGTGAGTAAATCGCATTTGAACAAAAGTCACTACACGAATTCCGCCTGAATCTAACACGTATCGGCTATGACGTCATTTTTTCAGACTGCTTTTCGCCCCTTAAACGTCTTTTTTTTTCCTTGAAAATTTGCAGTGACATGCCGAGTTCCAATACGCAGGGAACCTCTTGGCCGGATTTTTGAAATTGGTCAAGGGGGCCATTAAAGACGCCATTCTGTACTATAAATCTATTTTACATCACGTGTTTCGATAGGATTATCATAGAAAAAAAGAAAGTGGTTTACAATAACAACCATGAAATTCTCTTTCTAATGATACCAAATACGGCCCATAAAGAGACATAAAGAGAGAGAGAAAAAACAATTTAACTCCGGTCATAATACAGGTCCTGTACGTTTTCCGCCCATGCATTACACACATTGTCTATGGGGCATATCGGGTTCACGCTTTTGACCCCTAGAACGATCTTGATTGCAATGAGGAACATGCACCAAATCCCAATGGTTTTTGCACGCAGTGCTTGCGAGCCCTTTCTAGGTTCTTTCCCCTATCCCAATTTCTTTCAAACTTCGTAGGCATAGTCACTACGTACCATCCCATCAAGGTCACTATTGAGGCCTTTCTTTCGCCCTACCTGTCTCCAATATTACAGAAGCTACAGACTTCGTACAAATTGCTCTGGATATAGTCCGAGAGAAGCTCTTTCGTTTGACACGTAGAAACACGGCGTCATTGCACGCACATCGTTGTGACACGATTGCATTTCTAGTTCTTACATATTATTATGTCTGTAATCAGTTTTCTGGTATAGCTGAGGCCTAGGATCTTCCGTGATAATATCCTATCTGCTATGTAGGCTGACGTAACTTGGCCGAAGAACAGAAAAGCAAAGGGCAATGCTGAGTACAGTCCTGCCTACAAAAGAGAGATAAATAAGAATTACATTGAAATGTCTAACGCTACGTAACAATCAAACATCAAATAGATGTAAACTACAGCATAATAAGCAGTTGGTGCATGCCATTTCTCTCTTTCTTCATTCCAATAAAGCCTCGGTCACAAATGCCATTACGAACTGCTACGAACGCCGTACGAACGATTTTCAGACAATGGAAAAACAGGGAGATTCGTACGAAATTATCGTTCGTGATGAACCTTTGTGACCGTAGCATAACCAGTATTAATTTCGAGATAACAAAGAGCAAAGACAACGTCGCGTTTAATATTGAAATTTGGACTAAACTCTGGTAATCCCGATTTATTTTCTTTGAACGGCTTGGGATGAGGCAAATCACTCATCAGGTTTAGATCACTGCGTGGAAATAGTCTCTCATGAGGCTTTGTTCATTTCTTGGTTGACAATGTCATCAATTACATTTGTTTAAACAATAAAATTATGAAGTAACGTTATAATTCTGTCAGAGGTATAAAATAGGGCAACTGTGACAAGGGATATCTTTATGTTAATATTAGTTTAAAGTACGGGTTCTTCATCATGGTGAAAACAAAATCATTTTTCATATTTAAGAATAATATCATCCCAACGTCTGCACCTAGAAAACAAAGAGGCCTGTCGTCAAAGAGGAGACATAAATAGGTCGTGATGATTTTGATCGAGTAATCATCATTGATCTATGCCATGGAAATCTTAGTCTGTAACACAGACTCCATTGGATAATTTTAAATACTCGAACAAATTAAACAGTAGCTTCAGCAAAACGACCTTTCCACCCTTTTCCCGTAAGTTCCAAAAAAGTTAATACCCCTATATCCTCCTTAATTATTCTTATCATGACGTTCATACAACTCACCACAATAAATAAAAACTTTATTTGTTTCGTTTGTTGCCGCTTTTTGTATGTGTGTGTCCGGAACAAGAAATTCATCTCATTTTTACTTGTGTAGATTTAAAAAAGGTTGAAGTCCAAATTGTGTACGAAACCATTCTACCCCCCCCCCCCCCCATCCCGCATTAACATTAATGCGGGCTCCCCCATCCTCCTTAATTACCCTTATCACGACGTTCATACAGCTTACCACAAAAAGCCAAATGGGAATCCAACATCTTTTATTCTAATATCTTTTAAACAAATTGAACATAAGTGTGTGTGGGGGGGGGGGGGGGCTATCAAATTGACCCGTTTGACTGTACTGCCAGTAGAGGGAGCTCTATTCCGTTTTGTTGTTAGTGGAATTGACTGCTTTAGGTCCGTATAATTATGAGTCTGCATGTAACAAAGAAAAAGATGGGTGATGATAACGACAGCGATAACGATGTGAATCTACAAAAGCATAGCAGAGAGCCATATTCGATAACAAATAATACATTCAAGATTAAAATTAATAAGATTAATACATTCAAGAGTAAAATGTCGCTAGGAGATTAATACTTTTCAATCTGTTTGCTTGCCAATAATAGGTTCCCCGATCCTTCGTTATTCAATGTCAAGGCATGTTATATGGTGGTTATGAGCCAATTTTCACGAAATGTAGAATAATTATGTTTGATTTTCGTGTTTCAATCAAAACATCACGAAGAGATATTGGCATTGATTCAAGTCACATACCAACTTCGGAAGAAAAGTTCATTGAACGGTGGAAATCATTACTATTATATTATACGCCAATAACCATGACAACTAAGCTCGGATTAATTTTGTTAACTATAAATGGTTTTTAAACCTTGAATGGATGTGGAAATTAAATCGCATCCTCTGAAAAGGTGGGTTTGGTGGCGTGCACATTTCGCATGATGGTGATGATCAGGCTGATCAAACGGTGGCGTAGCTATGGGGAGGGTGCATGGGGGCTTGTAGCTCCCCCTTCGAATGGCTAAAATCAAACAAGTAAGAATGTGAGCTAAGAAGAAGAAAGGGAGAGAGGAAATAGGATTTGAGAGAAAATGGTAGATCTCAAACCTTCTCATAAGTAAAAACGTGAGCTAAGAAGAAGAAAGGGAGATGGGGGAATAGGATTTGAAAGAAAATGATAGACCTCAAACCGTCTCATTTTCGGTTACTTGTGCATTTACCCTTATTGTCAGTCCCACCCCCTCCTCCAATGACTGTATAGCTCTACGCCATCGCATCCAAATTCGAATAGATAATAAACTTATTCAACTGTCAGATGAGTCAGATATTTACTTTCCTACCTGTGCTTCTCTAACGACAAGTGATAACCTGCTAGTACGTTTTTATACATCGTTTTCTTCAAGAGTAAGTTTTTAATTGTTTTTTTGTTTGTTCGTTTGTTTGTTCTTTTATTTTTTCATTTTTTGTCATCATCATTTAGTTAAATTGACATCTCAGCTCACTGTAAATAATTGCGTGGTAACGTTTCTTTTAGTCGAGTAGTTGATGTTTCAGGTCAGTTTCTACTCCAGGTGAACATTTAACTCTTCCACAACAGAGCTAGAATTTACAGGTTCAAGGCAGAACATTGACTGTTAAAGCCCCACTTTCCTACTTGTAGCTACTTGCTCCCTCTATATAGAAAACTTCCCAAATCGGTGCCTATTGGTCCCCCATGATCCTCTTTTTCTTATGTTAGTTGAGAGCTGAGTTAATGAGATAGTCACCTGTCAATGACCTCGCTGTGTGGTCTAATCCCTTCTGGCCCAGTAGTAATGACGGTCTTTAAATGCCTTGGTTTGATAATAGTTTCCTGCCATGTATAAAGTGGACATTATTTGATTCCACTAACACTTTTAAAACACTCTATTTGTTTTAGCAATCATACTGTTATGATCAAAAGTTATTGGATTTAACAGGCACAGCATATATGGTAAGCAATATGTCCGATACCTCGATATTATGTCCATGAGTTTTGATGAATTTTAGTGTAGATCCGTGTTATAAAGAGCTGCCATTGATTATAATCAATCGCTTTATCTCTTAAATACAACGTTTAGATTAATTTTAAGTTCTGATTGAACTGCGCCGAAGCTCCACATACTGCAACATTTCAAGACTATACCCCAATGTTCCCAACCTTCTTTACGATTTATTTTCAGCAGTTAATAGATGACCATGGAGATAGAAGCTACATCCTCTTCTCAGTCTCCGGGATATCAGATGAATCCAGGGAGCCATCTTAGGAACCCTAAGGGACGCTACAACGCCCTTGCCGCCAGAGTAACGGGCTTCTTGATCTTCTGTGGTGCTGTGTGCTGTGTCATCTTAGCCCTTGCTCAGATTGTACTGGATTCTGGGATCGGAAGATATGGAGCAGGAATAAGCAGGTGTGCTGCTTTGGTAAGTTAACACATTGATTCCTGGAACCGGGTAGCTCCTGTATAACGCCAATGGGAAATAAACAATTCACTAGTCAACGGGTTAAAGGGATAGTTGAGTTCTGTTGCAGAGGGCGGTACACAAATATTTTTTTTTAGTTTGTGAGATAATGAAAAACTGAGTGTCAAATTTGAAAGAACATAAAATTTAAATGACAAATCGTCTTTATTTGATCAAAATCGGTTCAGAGACGGCTGAAATATCCACAAATATAACGAATTTTTAATACTTGTGTACCACCACAAATATTAGATAATTTGAAGAAAAACAAATCGTTGAAAAAAAATTAAATAGCGCCTTTTACGTCGTATTTCAGCCAATGATGATGTTGACCTTTTTTGTTGGTATTTTCGTGTTGGTTATATTACGCACAACCAGCCTGCCCATGTATTGTTTTTTTTTTATTAAATAATGAATCAATGGTCACCGTATTTTTTTGAAAGTGGAGCTAAATTGGTATGATCGTATTTGCTAAATTTCACACATTTTGGGGTCTAAAATTACCCTCATAGCAATTTTAGGTTCTAAAAGGGCACTAGAAATGTCATAGATAAGAATAAGAGCAATAACCATGCACTTTGAAGGCATTTGCGGTCTGAAAACAGAACTCAACTAACCCTTTAATATATTGAAGGCAATGTTAACCAAGGAAAGAACGCTCAAAAGCTGGGTCTCATATCAATTTTACGAGATTCATTACTATCTCACATAGAATGCAAAAGCCTTCTGGAAGGCTGGAATCCATGTCACGCGTTCTTTAAAATCTATTTCTAAACGTAATTTTTTATATATTTGAATTACCACACAGAGGTATAATTAATGGGGGTACATATCTTGCCTTCAAGGAGCGGGTGCTCAACATACGGGTGTTTGGGACTCATGGTTATATTACCGAACTTCATTGTTGTTAGGTGTAATATCCCTGAATTCACTTCCCCTTCGTGACTTTGCAAATTATTTCAAAGAAACTGAAGATTTAAAAATAAGAATACTTTTAATTTTGAGGGGGAAAAAAATCAGTATCAATCTGTAACAAAATCATTATATTTTTTTGAGAATTTCCTCTATGGAAAGTTAGAGGACGCCCATGCTAAAAATGTATGATTTCAGTGCCTCATGTCAGGTATTTGTTTTTCTTTAGACCTATAAATGATGTTATATCCAATGTTTTGTTTTCAGGTCTTCATTCCATGTGGAGTCCTTGGTATTATGAGCAGCTACAAGAAGGACGCTAACCTTGTAAGCATTCATTCTTCTTTCTATCTTTCTTTCGTTCTGTCTGTTTGTCTTTCTTTCTTTCTTTCTTTCTTTCTTTCTTTCTTTCTTTCTTTCTTTCTTTCTTTCTTTCTTTCTTCTTTCTTTCTTTCTTTCTTTCTTCTTTCTTTCTTTTTTCTTTCTTCTTTGTTTCTTTTTTCTTTCTTTCTTTCTTTCTTTCTTTCTTTCTTTCTTTCTGTCTGTCTGTCTTTCTTTCTTTCTTTCTTTCTTTCTTTCTTTCTTCTTTCTTTCTTTCTTTCTTTCTGTCTTTCTTTCTTTCTTCTTTCTTTCTTTCTTTCTTTCTTTCTTTCTGTCTTTCTTTCTTTCTTTCTTCTTTCTTTCTTTCTTTCTTTCTTTATGTCTTTCTTTCTTTCTTTCTTTCTTTCTGTCTTTCTTTCTTTCTTTCTTTCTTTCTTTATGTCTTTCTTTCTTTCTTTCTTTCTTTCTTTCTTTCTTTCTTTCTGTCTTTCTTTCTTTCTTTCTTTCTTCCTGTCTTTCTGTCTTTCTTTCTTTCTTTCTTTCTTTCTTTCTTTCTTTCTTTCTTTCTTTCTTTCTTCCTTCTTTCTTTCTTTCTTTCTTTCTTTCTTTCTTTCTTTCTTTCTCTCTCCCCTTCGTTCGTTCTTTCTTTCGTTCCTTCCTTTCTCAATGTAGCCAGTTCATACTTGCATCCACATTATGGTACAATGTGTTTACATGTGATCAACAAGTTGAATATTCATCTTCCATTTTGTAAATTTGTCTCGAAAAAGATGTAGTTGGCTCCGTCCTTTGCACAGTTCTAGATCCGAAAATCCCGGTTTTATGTAATCCTGAGATTTCAGACTTCTAAACTAGGTAAATGATTTCGAAAGCTGTTTTTCAAACTTTAGTGTTTGAAATGTGTCCAACTACGTTTCAATTTTTAAAATGTACCATAGCATATGGTATTTATGCTTATAGGATGGACATAACGGGACATAAACGGTGTTTACAATTACTTTATTATCTTAATATCTGTATTTCTTTCCTCTTTTTAAAATTATATTTGTCTAGATTATTGCCTACCTTGTGCTGAGTATCTTAACGGCAGCTGGGTCGGGTGGAGTGATGATCGTAAGCGCCATCAGTGCTTCCGCTACAGGGCGATGCTACGAAAGCGACTGGCAATATGAATGTTGTAGCAAAACTACATGGGTATGACTTTTCTTTCAGTAATAAGAGCCCCTTCCCGTTCTCATAAATGACCCTTTTCACCTCAGATAAACGCCCCTATTGAAATCTGATAGGTGCTCCTTTCCTTTGTAATAAGTGTCCCTTTTCCATTCTCATATCTTCCCCTTTTCATGTCTGTTAAGTGAAACTTTTTAGGCGCGAGAAGTGCCCCTTTTTGCCTCTGATAATTCCCTTTTTTTTTAATTGACGAGTGCTCATTTTCTTTTCTATTAAGTGCCTGTTTTAACCTCTGATAAGTGAACCTTTTTCCTTTTAATAAGAGCAACCCCCCTTGTCATAAATGTCCCTTTACCTTTGATAAATGCGCCTTTTAAATTTGGTAAAAATATTTGACCATGTAAAGAGGAAAACAAATATTGAAATCATCCCTGATAATGCATTAATCACAATACTGTAAAGGGGCAATATACTTTTTGGTTTTGAGGTTTTCCTTTGTAAGTGCCTCTTTTTTCCAGAAAGTGCCCTATTTTACTGGTGCCCCCCCCCCTACTTTGGAGGACGCTCCGCCACTCCTGACTTTCACTTGTTTTGATTAAGAAATGATAAGTACATTCCATGAAAAAGTTCTCAATCATGATAGAATATTATTTTGTATTTTGCCCTTCTCATTTGAAAAACGAAGACCTTTTCGTCAAACAAGCTTCTACTTTATTTTTTAATAGCTACTTTCCTGTTTGCTCATCGAATCTGTTCAGGCAATTTATGGCACAATGGTGGTTGCATTGTAAATATTTCTTCATATTTTTTGCCACAGATTGGTCGAATCGTTTCAGACTCCATGTTGGCTATCGTCTGTCTGTTAGAGATGATCACTGCTATAGTGGCTTCTTCTTACTGCTGCTCAGGATTATGCTGTACATGCTGTGGTGCAGACATCAAACCTATCCAAGAGGAAAGATCACGTGACTGAATAAAGCCACTTACGTGACGTTTAAAACTTCCCTCAGTATTATGATCCTGTGGTGTCGTAGAGGTGTCGTGGTCGAGTGGGTATGTCACCGGACTGTGATTCATGGTTCGAGTCCCGCCGCGGCACTTATAGAGTGGTGAAGTGTGACGTCATCAAAAATCTATTTTTAGAATTTCTCAATTTTGTCTTCATATTCCGAAAGAACACCCAACAATAATGTCCAAATGTAGAAAACCAATTGAATATGTTCAATATTGGCTGAGGTATGACCATCTGAATGAATATATGTCCTATGGGAACTCAGTGTTATATGCTCTGGCTCCTAAGGGCCAGAGCATAATAACACTGAGTTCCTATGGGGAGTATATTTATTCAGATGGGCATATCTCAGCCAATATTTAACATATTCGATTGGTTTTCGACATTTGGAGATTATTTTGGGTGTTCTTTTGGAATATGAAGAAAAAATTGAGAAATTCTAAAAATAGATTTGTATGACGTCACAGCTTCGGTACTCTCATTTGGCAAGACATGAATCTACATTTCCTTAAAATGCACTGTGCGCCAATAACGGCCGTTGGAGCTAAAGCTTGGGTAATAATTTTCCAAGAAAGCTCTTTGGAAGCGCATAGAGACTTTATATTATAATGTGTTTTGCGCTATACAAGGACGGACTATTATTATTATTATTATCACGATAGTAGCATACGATCCCACATGTTATGCTCACCCTTGTATGTACAGGCACATCCGGGACAACTGAAATGCCCAAAAGAGGGATGCAAGGAAAACAAAGAGAAATACAAGAAGAAGCAAAGATAGATGAAAAAGAAGCAATGTTAACATTTAGTTTGTATAGATGCATGTACTCTTTTTCATTTAGATATCTATTGTAATGGCTATAGCTGTCATTATTCGGATGCATTGACCAACATTTTGTGTCTCCTTATAAGTTTAATCTCAAAGAATTGGGTCCTACCATTGCTTACCAAGAAAATTTTAGGAGCACAATCTTTACTTTATAAGTGTAGCGATACATACTGATACTGCTCTCCTTTGAAAATGTAACGTTCATCAAATTAAGGATAATAAGAATATTTGCTTTCTCCCCAATACTCCCTTTCCCATCTCTCTCTCTCTCTCTTTCTCTCTCTTTCTATCTCTCTTTATTTTCTGTTTCTGTTTCTCTTTCTCTGTCATTCCTCCTTTTGCGTTCCTCTATCTCTCCACATATTTTCTCTTTCACTTGGTGATTAACGAAATGTATTTCTTTTCAACTTGATGGGTGCAGGAGCCTACTGATGTCAAGAAACAGAGGTAAAATTTATTTTCCTTTTCATCAATTTTGTTTGCTTGTTGTTTTATTCATTGTTGTTGTTGTTGTTGTCGCTGTTTTTGTTGTCGTCGTCGTTGTTGTTGTTGTTATTGTTGTTGCTGTGTGAATACTACAGGGCAGATATTATAATCATTTTTAATTTTAATAACCCTTACACACTCGACGATTTGGTTGGCTTAATTAAAAGTAGTATTCAGTTTTTTCCAGTAACTCTTAAAAATAATTTTACCAAGAATTCGGTACGATAGCGTTCAATAGCGGTTTAATATACAATGTATGATTAAAAAACGAATGATTTCGCCATTTCTTTGCAGTCTGGAGCATGCCTAGGAATGGACATCATCACATATTGATCTCTTTACACTTCAGACGATTAATTTAAGATTTACAGCCAACACGTTAAGGGGAACACATGCATTATTGTGAAACATTGCGAATACTTTATATTTCATATTCAATGTAATGATCACTGCGATTTGATGGAAGCATTCAATTATTCTTTGAATCGACGGGTATCATCCTGTTAAGATGACTCGGTAACATTGTTGAAGGTTGATGAAAAAACTGCGTAATTTGTGTATGAAATGTTACTTATTATATTCTTTCTTCTGTACTAACCCTCTAACAAGCAAAAATTGCTGAAAAAATTCTCAAACCACAAAGATATTCAAACCATTTTTTCCATGAAAATAAGACATAAGACAGGCTTTAACAAAATATTTCAACACTTAAATGTCTGGAATGGTATATAGAGCCAATTCATTGTTTTGTGACGATTTACATTCACTTAAAATGTAATTAAATTGTAATAATATAGTTGAGAGAATTAAGGAATAGATCAGATCAGTTTTCCCCAATTGTTATCATTCATAATGGTCTGTTTTCACTCCGATCTTTCAGATCATCATTAATTGTCCATCTAGCACTGAAGTAACTGCTTAGCACCATTTTCTCTCATCTGAACAATGTTTCCAAGTCCCTTTAATGGTGCGGGAGCGGTTAGATCAGTTGACTGGAGTTGTGGAGCTCGTTGGTTCGAGACCCAGCACGGCACTTTAATGTCATTTGGAAAGATATTTGCTTACTATGATCTTTCAGGAATTTAAATTGGGCCCTTGTAACAGGTGCTGAAAGTCACTGTCAATTAAATAACCATTCCGTTCTGTCTTGGTGCTTAAATCCGATGTTTATCCAGCAACCTGTAAATACGAAACAATACTTCTGTAGTTCAATATTTTATACATGTATTCATATACACGATATTTATCATCATAATTATACTCTGTTCTTGCATGATTGTATATAATAGTTAAGCGCAATTTTTTGTTAAAGTAAAATTAATATACACTGCTTTTTATTTTCCATTTAAATATAGCACGTTATTCATGTTTACGATTGCGTTATCATTCTCATTGAAAAGCTACAGTAATTTCGTATTTTTAGCATTATTTTATGTTCATAGTGTTATATATGTTAGGCTTACCCTTAATAACATTGATATATTTGCAGAATATGGATATTGAAACGTACAAGTGATATTGCATAATGCATTGATATCCATAATAAAAGAGTCGAGGGTAGAGACAACCTTTTCATGTTTTATGTACATGTATGTGAATGTGATCTTGCCATGGGTCATGGTTGACGAAAAATCGATGGTGATGATGACGCTGATGATAATGATGATTTGGGAAGGGCTCTATTTTTAGGAAAAACATAAATTGGATTACCAACCATGAATAGAGTTTCAACTGAGACACGATTATGATCAATTATCATTTGGGTTTACAGCCAAACGGCACGTATTCAAGATATTTCTAGCACGTGCAAAACGTAAAAAGTGTTACTTAAAAGTTTCAACAACAAAAAAAGTAATGGTCGAGAATAAAATTCAGTTTATATAGTTTGTGTGATATGGTGGCAATTTTACATTTTTTTAATTTCAATATAATAACTGGTAGTCGATTCCTTTTTCATATTTGATATTGTTTTGTATATGTATTCTGTATGCTTTGCTTTGTAAATCATGTAAACTGAGCAGCTTTAGCCCTTGTGCTGAATGTTCAGAATGTCCTTCGTTTTTTCTGTAATGAATTGACAATAAACCTATTTAATCAATCAACTAAAACACTGGTCTAAAGGATTTTCTTTTGAGTTATTCCGTACGCTTCGCCTAGTAAATCTGCTTGAAAGGCATCTGAGCTTAATCATATTTAAAAAGAGAAAGTTGTGTTTCATAGAGGATGACAATTGGTTCATCGACTCTATGTTGCATCACAAGCTCAGATTCCAGATTTATTAAATTGAGTTTTTAAAGTTATTAGATTCGTGCACCCTCTCTTTATCTTTCTCTCCCACATACACACCCAGACATGCACACATATGTTTTATTCAAGAAATATATATATTTATACGTTTCTATACATGTTCATGTTCATGTATAAGCTTTGAAGTACATTCATCTGGTCGAAAATTTCAAAGGGGCCTATATTTCTTTTGAGTACTTCGAAATATAGAACATTTATATTTCGTCATGGACGGTTGTGACCTATAATCCGCTTGTGCTCCCCTCTCTCACTCTCTCTCTCTCTCTCTCTCTCTCTCTCTCTCTATCTCTCTCTCTCTCTCTCTCTCTCTCTATCTCTCTTTCTCTCTTCCCCTCCCCCTTAACATGGACCCTTACCAACCACCATTGTAACTTCTCCCTTCCCATGGAACGTATCGATGCGCCCTTACCTCCCTCTCCTCCCCTCTTTCTATCTATATCTCTCTCTCTTTTCTCCCTCTTCTCTCTCTGTAAGACAGAATTATGCCAGCTGGGGACAACGGAAATATGCAATTTATCCTTTTTTGTTTGTTTTAAGATTTTGAATATTATAATAACGGAGAGACTAATAAATGGATAATTCAAGAGAATATTAAAGTGGGTATAATTTACAAAGACACACGTGTATATTCAGCACAAACCAGGTGATATGTTGATTTATTTTTGAAAATAATGACATTACATGACATTGCAAGGACAAAACACAAGACTAGTCTATGAGATAGTTACCCGTTATTTTAATTGTAATACTTGACAAAAGTTTTGAAGAGAAAATAATGTGAGCAGAAACATTCAACGTCTGGACACTTTTTTGTGCAAACAACTTGTCAAAAAAGAATTGAGCTGAATTCACTTTCCCACGTTCTAGAGAATAATCAAATGTGGAAAATAAATATCGAACGAAGACAGTCCACCTATCACAATTATGTAACAAGTTCAGTGTGTCTTTGTAGGAAAGTGGTCGTTAGACCTACAATAAATGACAAATGTAAATAAAACGACAATGTACAAACTTCGGATTTGTAACCGAATTATAAGATATTAAAAATTACAGGAGAATTTTTTTTTTAATGTAATTTATAATATAATAATATAATAATATATTTATACTTCTAATGATATAACGGGGTGGAACGTTCTAATAGTGTGTAAAAGTGTACAAAAAGGATTATTTTTAAAGCATGTTTAGGTCTATGTTGTGCAATGGACTCCTTTTGTTAAACTTGTCATAGCTACAGTATATGCTTGCGCAATAAATGTATATGCTTGCGCAATAAATGATCAATGTTATTATCGCAAATCATTCAGCTTAAATATCTCAATGTTTCCATGTTTTTATTTAGCTATGACTTTCTGATGTACTCGTTCTGGCCCATGGCTGTAGCTGGATCGGGCTAACGAAGGTATAGGCCAAGGCACCGACGAAGAAGAGACTAGCCATGATCCATAACACCGTCTGCCAACCAAAGATGTCAGACTACATGTGTGTAGAGACATGATATAGAAGATAAAAATAATTAGAAATGTATTTGATTAGAAATTATATATCTTGCATAAATGGGGATGGTTAATCCAATAGTTGATTATTAAATGAGATCACCCCTTTTCAATGCCGTCGGAACATGATGCGTAATTAACATATTATATTCACCCATGCCTTACCTACAAACAAAAGCAGAGTAAAAGGAAAGAGACATTAAAACTTTTTAATGTTATCCTGGCAAATAATAGAATTTGAGATTGATGTCATCAACAACAACAAATACAAACAAAATATACATATTGAACAAAAGACGTCACTATATATGGCATTGTTCGTCTACCTTTTATTTATGTAATGCCTATTGGACATGAGGCACCGTTGTGCTAAAGGCTCACTCAGATATGACGCGCTAAAATAACCAGGAAAAAAGGGGGAAGGGGGAGGGAATCGTGATTTTGTTACGACATATCTGAACGAGGCTTTACATAGGGCGGCGTCAGTGAACGGTGGCGTCCTTGCCACGCCGGTTGGAGGTACAGAGTGTGCAGTGTCGTAAAATTTAAGTTTATTCATAATAGCGCAGATAGTGGTCCGTTGAAATGAAGTATCATCTGCAACGATCCATCGTCTAGTAACATCACGCTTAATGTTCCGCCAACAGTAAATTTTCAAACATTTCTTTTAAAATAATTATTTATTGTTTTGCTTAGCGTTGATCGCTAGCGCCCCCTACTTCTTGAATGATACGCTGGATGATGTGTCTGTACATTGATCACGTTGTGCCTGAATTAATTGAGATCTCATGGGCAGCTAGCCTCAAGTTCTGAACTATTCTTGAATTCTTGCCTGCGCTATTCAAGACAATAGAGTGTTTTTTATTGTTCGTTTTGTAATCATTTCTTGTGCGATCTAAAAGTCCCTAATAACGCCTCATGTACAGCTGACATTGAATTACCTGAACTTCTGTTAATTCACCAACAACATATGTGCCGATGACACCACCCAGGGAAGCAGCACTGTTGGCAAGGGCCGTCACAGAACCGGCATAGTTGCCTGCTACATCAAGCATTGAAACATAATAACCTGAATATGCTGCTCCATTTAAAGCTAAAGCCAGTGTTATGAACGTTACCGAGAGACTGGTGTTACACCGTGCCAAGCCAGCACACACCAGGAAGATTGAGCAACCCCCATAAGCTGAAAAGAAAAATATGATTAATAATTATACAGCCGTTAACCTACATAGACAAAACAAAGAAGGAATATTGCAGAAAATATATCTGGAAATACGATTGGATTGAGGCTGCCATTTTAACTTTTAATAATGTAGTCCATGAGTAACCTGTTCACAACGAGTGAACTATTTGGATAGTGGATTCATTAACCCACCTCGTACTATTAGGAAAGTAGCCTTTGAGGATAAAATCTTGTCTTATAGTTTCGATGGGATTCAATAACACTACATCATCAAAAAACCTTTGGTAGAATATAATTATGTCCACACTTTTGTTTCTACTCTGAGCTGCAATAGTTTGCCACACCCCTATGACTGATAATAGAAGTTCTTCAACATAAAGTGTTATGCCCATTGGTGTCGAGATCTGTCCATTGCATGCGTGACGCGACTCAGACCTCATTTACTGACGTAAGAATGCGTCAATGGCTTGTGCTGTCTCTGACACAACGTTTAATAGAGGCCACGTGTACAAAATAAACCCAAATGTACTGACAAGTCTTGAATTACTAGTACTTGTGCAAATCACTTTCACAGGCTTGATTAGCTGATGTAATAACACGCAATCGATTCACCTCTCGTGTACAACAAAAAGCAAGGAACCTTTTTTTCCCTGAATATCGACACTGAAGCCAGAGCAATCTACAGCAAAGATTTCATTGATAATGATTAGTTTGTTACAGTCCAACATTACGTAATATGACGATACGATGTAATCAGTAAACCATTGGAGGTACCCCATTGACCCAGTAGTTAAGAAACACCTGAACAGCAGAGTAAAAGATCGCTAATACCTTCAAGAAATCAGCTCTTTGGGCACTTCATTACCCTATGGGCACTGCTCATTATGGTGGGATTATGTAATATGTTATTGTCATGCGCCCATGTCAAAAGATGACGCACAAGGCTACTGCGAATGATTTGTTACTTCTTTGTGATTGAGTTTTAGAGGCAAAATCTCAACATTACAAATGTGCATATTCTTGTTCCGCGTTTGCATTATATACATGTATGTGAACCTCCATAAGGCTCTAACTAAAACTTAGTATATCTTAATTCTTACATATGTCTGTAATCAGTTTTCTGGTATGGCTTAGGCCTAGGATCTTCCGTGATAATATCCTATCTGCTATGTAGGCTGACGTAACTTGGCCGAAGAACAGAAAAGCAAAGGGCAATGCTGAGTACAGTCCTGCCTACATAAGAGAGATAAATAATAATTACATTGAAATGTCTAACGCTACGTAACAATCAAACATCAAATAGATGCAAACTACAGCATAATAAGCAGTTGGTGCATGCCATTTCTTTCTTCCTTCAGTCCACATACCAGTATTAATTTCGAGATAACAAAGAGCAAAGACATTGGCGGAAACCGTTTTTTTGTTTTCCAAGGGTGATTATGTACCTATAGGTAGGAGTAATAGACTGACGCCTTAAAGATACTATGTCCCTTTTGCAGCCAACATCATATTATGTATAATAATAATAATAATAATAATACAGCATTTATTATGCGCCATCGATCTAGTAAACTATTCTGAGGCGCAGAGGGATAGAATTAGAATGAGATACATAGAGAAATGAGAAGGGGGGAATATATATATATGTATGCATAGATGTACAATTAACATATAATTAACTAAAATAACATGCGAACATATATGACTTTAGATTCTTTTTAAATGTTTCTAGGGATTCTAGTGATCGGATCCTCAGTGGAAGAGCATTCCAAAGAGATGGCGCTGAAGAAATAAACGCCTTTTCTCCCAGACTAGACATAGTTCTTTGGACTGCTAACTGTTTAGTACCAGAAGAACGGAGATTTCTACCTGGTACATATTCTCTGATGAGATTTCGCAAGTACTGTGGAGCTTGACCATACATTACTTTCGATGTGTGGAGTAAGATTTTGAACTCTATTCTTTTTGTTCTCGATACTGGCAGCCAGTGTAAACTTTTCAGAACTGGGGTAATGTGGGAAAAGTGAGATGTTCCACTGAGGACCCGAGCAGCAGAATTTTGAGCACGTTGCAGTTTGGTAAGTTGATAAGAGGAGGCCTTGAACAATAAAGCATTTCCATAATCGATACAAGACATAACATACGAATGAATAACAGAGGCTGCAACCTTGCATGATAACGACTTTCTAATACTGTGAATATTGCATATGTGCATATAAACAGATCGACAAGTGGTTGTAACGTAAGCAGACATTGACATTTCTGAGTCGAAATGTATAGAACTTTGCAGGAATTATGAATATCTCATGTATGTCCTATCTGACTAGCAATGTCTTATATTCAAATTATGCAAGGAAACCCGTTTACCTTCTAGATTTCACTGTCAGACACTATTTAGTGACTGACTGACATCTTTTTTTCTTTGGTAATAAAATTCACAAAACGAGCTGTAACAGGTACGTGAGCATTTGTCTACATCAATATTCCACTACTTCTAATGGCCAAAATTAAACTGATTGAATCTTGTGCAGCACAAAACGTACGACCATTCGGTAAAAGGGTCTGAAAATCAGACTATTACGTAGGTGATTGCAATCACTTAAGTCGATTCGACAACTAATGGTCGTTTTTTTTCCCACTAAAAGCCGTTTTCAAACCCTTTGGTTTGAAGGGAAGTTCTAAATTAGTATTGTCTTTCAAATGCCGTTGGAATTTAACCTTTTCATTTGTTGGCCTGCAAATGGGACATACAATGTAGTACCTTTAAAGAAGGGCGTTTAAAAAAAAACACTGTACCTTTAAGGTTCTGACATTGGGCAATGCAGTAAATTGAAATAAATAACAACCAAGGGGATAAGTGTTCACGTTAATCATACATATCAGTAAGTCATCGAGGTGTTAACATAATCATCTTCCGACGTCAGAACTGAAAGCGACTTTCTTTTTCAGGAAAGTGTAGTACTTTGAAGGCTTCCATCGTATCTCTTAAAGACTATAAAGCTTTCTTGTCATACAGTAATGCACATTGCTCTCATGACCAGTAGGTTTACATGCATGCATGTATGTACCTGCTTCACTGAGAGCCCAAGACCTCTGGTGTAATACAGAGGTAGATTGGTGATAATGGTGACGGTACCCCATCCTTGGACAAACTGACAAAGTGTTATCACCCAGACGATTGGCGAACGAAGAATCGACAACCAGGGTACAGATTTATTGCTTTTCTAGGCAAGAAAAGAGAAAGAAACATGACATGATGAACGTAACGTCCATTACATAAATCGTTTAGGAAATAGAGGCACTAAACGAGCACGGAGAAGTGAATATGGAAATATATATACTGCAATTACATACATGTACAATCTACAAACTAGAAAAGACATATTGCGTCCCAAAGGAAACACATTGTTGGAACAGGGGATGTCAAGTATTGGTAACCCTCCTCCTTGATTCAAGTTATGTTTATCAACAACACCAAAAATGTGCAAAAAATACTCAACAGAGTGTAAACATAACAAAGAGTTTGAAGGCTGTTTCGAAAATCAATTTTCCTTAGAATTCACAATTTATCAAAATAGACCGGCTCTCTAAAAACCTAATTCTAGTTC
Organism: Strongylocentrotus droebachiensis; assembly: GCA_035222895.1. NCBI lineage: Eukaryota > Metazoa > Echinodermata > Echinoidea > Camarodonta > Strongylocentrotidae > Strongylocentrotus > Strongylocentrotus droebachiensis. Next base: position 177,341 of record JAVYIG010000875.1, on the reverse strand, counting down.
TTTTCACTAAAAACAAGAGCGTTACGGTCAACGTTAATTGCCACTCACCAATCAGAGACAGACTCGACTATAAATATATAATGATAGTTACCTTTGATTGTAATTTCAGACTATTTTCCAAGTATTTTTGTTCTTCCCGTGAGATCCAGCGGTGGTTTGATGGATGACTAGAAGCAAATACACACCATAATACAAACCAGATACAACCCACAGAACCTGGAGTCGAATGGCATAATATCATGGTGTTATGGCTATTGTTAAGAGTTGTAATAACTTGGATCAAGCCAATTGTTTGTAATCTATCTTTCTTAACCTCATCAGATCAATAAGAACAAATAACATTTTGTGGGTAGGAACCTTTGTGCTAGTTTTCTTTGCAGGGGGGGGGAGGGACGCTGAGAATTGAAATTTCTCTATCTATGGAGCGCATACCCTTACCCTCCAAGAGTCAGCTGACAGCCCCCATCACCGCCCCCCCCCCCCCATGCACCACCAAAAAACCTTCGACTCTTTCAGCATGTTTAGAGATGCTTTAGCAGCACTTCCAAGGTGTCTAGGCCGTGGGGATAAAAGTAAAACACATGCGAGCTTTGACTTTGAATACAGTGGTCGAAATAAGACACTACAGTTGTATTATGTTAGCTTACCGAAGATGTAGAATGGCGATGGCCAGCCTCCCATAATATCAGAATCCACCAGAAAACCACCTATGATATTGCTAATGATACAACCAAATGAGAGACCTGCCAAATGAATTGAAAAAATAAAGCAATATGTATATGAAAAGTGTTTGGCACATCTCGAGGAAGAAGGCTTCGTGTAGTTTATGTTTCATTTCATTTTGCCGCGTTCTACGTTGACATAAAAGACCAGTCTCCACTCGTAGAAACAGACAACTTAAATGATAAAGCTTAATTTATGTAAATATCATACGTAGTTGAAGCTTTAAATTAATCCGACATTATTATCATAGATTGATTTTGAGATGAAATAAATAACATAGGAAATACATAGACATTAGGTTTCCATGGTTTCTGGGAACTCCGTGGTGCTTCATTCCCCATAGCTGGGGGACATCCAAGAGCATAAAATAAAGGATTATTACATGTCTTATGTAGTCAGACAGGTGCATGGCCATCCCCGAACTAAAGCGGGAACTGTTTAACTCTATTGAGCATACTTGATGGCCCCCCAATATTTAAGGCGGTTTCCATGTGAAGGACTCGGAATCCGTTTATAAAGGCTTCAATGTTCGTATGTTATACCTGAGCATGTTATGACTCCCAGTCGGCTTCTTTCGTCTGGATGGGCCCATTGAGACCACATTGATGACACAGCAGGAACAACACCACCCTGTAAAACAACAAATGATACCAGGCGTATTTTGTTAATACACCTGAAATGGGCTATCCGCCGTATATCTTATTTATGTATGTATGTTGTGTATGTTGTGATGATTTTATACGGAAATAAAAACAAACAAACAAACATACAATATCGGAAAAGAGGTTGATCCGTAGTCTCCTAATGCGCATGTCACACTCAATACTCAACCCAGGTGATGTAAATGGGTACCTGGTAGGAATTAATACCTTGAAATACTAGAGCGCCGTTCAATGACATCACAGCTAAAACCGGGGTAATAATATCCAACATAAATAAGTTAAGGCGCATCTCGGGGGGGGGGGGGGGGAGTCATGTACGCAATTATGACGTCATTATCATTATTATCGACCCGATATTGGATCCTAGTCGATTTTAGCAAAGGGAAAGTATTGACCTTAGACGAAATACTTTTTTTTAACCCAATTTTTTGAAAAAGCCTTAACCCTAAGAAGGCCGGGCTATTTGAGGTCTTAGTACGACCGGAGAGGGGGCCATAATGCCCCCCTTAAGTTCTCGGCCGTGAAATGGACGATCTCCGCGAAAATTGCACGCATATCAAGTGAAGTGTATAGAATAATATGATAATTTCAATTTTTTGAAAAATTCACTATTTGCATATTTATGTTAATTTAGGCAAATAAGGTCATAAATTCACATTTTTACCCATAAATCATACATTATTCATATTTGTGCATTCTTTTTCACTACATATATTTATTAGACCATTTGGAATAATAATACGACAATTTTTTTGTATTCCTTATGTTATCTCTTGTTTTGATAATTTCTTATAATAATAATAATAATATTTAATTTTTATATATTTTTTAACTTATGTATTTTAATGTATTTGTTGTTTTATTCATTTCTTACTACAATTCAACTATTTTGACTCCTAAAACAACCACCTAAACTTTAAACAAGACCCAATAACCAATGTTTGATCTATTTTTAGAAAAAAATAAAATTTCAGTATGTTTTGTACACAAATCCCCAAAATGAGTGATTCTCGAGCTGACATGCAAAGACAAAGGGTCACGTGACGTAAGACAGATGCGTAAGACTCTAAAGAAAAAAGTCAGCGAGCGGCGAGGCGCCATCCATACGCGTTCCCGAACAATCAGAAAAATCGTGGAGGGGGGGGGGGCCATAATGGCCTTAATACCCCCCCCCCCCACGGCCTTATTAGGGTAAACCCAGCTTCCGATTCATAGCTTGATGAAACACGTATCATATCGTTATACAAGGAACGATGAAGGCAAGCGTACTCAACATGGATCCTTACATAAACGAGACCTACATCGTCACCCAAAGTTGTCAGTTATTTGGGCCAGGAAATATTCTCGACTTAATTCTGATGGCAGCAATATTCCATTTCCCATATATTTTGTCCAGCAGGGTGCATGCTAACCATGTTGTCTTTCTTTTACTACACGTGATATTGCATCGAATAGAGCAGTCAATTTAGAACGCGATTTCGTCTATTCGCGATGTCCCTTCAGGGCCACCATACTAACTTCATTTGAAGAACAGCTACTTAAATACGAATTAATAAGATATTTACTCGGTACAACAACCAACTATTAAATAAAACCAAGAAAAAAAAACGGTTCCATACCGCAGCAAGACCGGCGAGGAATCGCGTTACGAAGAAAAATATGGTCCCGGTACGAGCAGCCCATGGTCCTAGGATCATGCATACACTGGATAGCACGATGCCCAGACCTAGAACCCACTTCATCCCAAAACGATCTGAGATCCATCCACCTGGAACTTGGGTGCACATGTAGCCATAGAAGAAACTCGCCAGTAATAACTCCTGCGTGTGCGTACTCCATGGGAATTCCCCTGATGTACCCTGTAGGGAAACACGGATAGGTTTAATGGATTCATTGAAGGTAAATTCCGCCGCCGCCCCCTTCCCCCGTCTGGATGTTTGGATACGCCAATCGATGTTCCTTCCAATGAGATACAACCCATCTGGAAGCAGAATACATGAGTACTTGAAGTAGGCTCTAGTATGACAGAAGGTAGACTCGATTAACACACGCATGCGATAAATATAGCTCCGTTTAGTCTCATTTGAGAACGCCCCCTATCGTCAGAGTCCAGCATAAACATGTTAGCCTATGGACTTTTACACCAAAAAAAACGCTAATTTTTTTTTTTTTTTTTTTTTTAAACGAAAAGCACATCCACCCCGACATACGTTGACACTAGCTCTTTCATTGGAACCCTCAAGTCCTATTGACTTTTGAAAGTTCACCCACCGTCATTTGATCAAAATAGGTCGCAAGCTCGCCATTGCATATATAACGCATGTGTAACATGTCGAACTTTGGACGCAATTTACCACGCGATTGTAAGATTATAGGTCAAGCACTCGAAGGATAAGAAGCATGAATTATCATAGATCAGTTCTGCTTGGTTCATTATGTCCACTTCAGCAAACCCCCACCGTAATTTGTCCATTTAGTATAGGCAAACATTTTGCCGAGGTAAGCAAAAGCATGAATATTCATGACACACCATGGACTATTCGATTATTAACAGAGGGGTGCAATTGTGCACCACATCAAACTCCCCTACTTTCAGTCAAGTATTTCATTGTATTATGTAGTTTGGTAGGTTTATTTTACTAACTTTTTAATTATCAGATATCAATGATAGTTTAAAGATATGGAAACGGTTCTTGTATTTTATATTTAGCAAAGCAATCTCACATACAAAATCACTATCAAGTGTCGTCTGATCCGCCGATTGCCGTCTGCTATATACGTTCTATAGACGGCGAACTAGCTACGTTTGTGCTGGTGAAAATGAGACAACCGGAGCAATATGTAATGATATAGGAATTTGATATAACGATCGAGGAAGATACAAATGATACACAGCAGTGATGGCATTAGTATGAATTACCCACACAAGGTACCTTTGGAACAGTCCAACACGCCCGAGGCGATAGCCGAAGGTTTTTGGACTGTTTTGAAGGTACCGCGAGTGTGGGTAATTTAACTAATGCCCGAACAAATTGATGTGTATTATTTGTGTTATAAAATTATGTTTTACAACATGATTTTACTAATGACCGGTCATTATCAAAATTACGTGTTAGGCAAAATGAATGACTGGTCATGTGTACGCTCTCAACTAATCATTTGATTAGGATCCACGTCATCATCTTATAAAATAGTATTTCATTATGCAATACAAGAATTCTCATACAAAATGATATCATAAACAGTATATATCTGCATTATGACCAATTAGCGAAATCTGATGAAGGGGGCAGTAATGTCGAGGAAGATGTTGTATATGTCTCCTTTCAGACAGTCGTAGAACCTTCCCAAATTTGGAACGTTGATTTTGGTTTGACTTGCCGACATAGATCGAACAATCCTGAATTTGTTGAGAGAAAATTTTGAAATGGGGGATATATATATTTTTACCCTCTTCCCCCCCCCCCCCTAAACTGCAAAAATAAAAACGCTTTTATTTCTTTATATTTAATCAAACATCAACTACAGAAAATAAATGAGGAAATTCTTACATCAATGTAATCCGTGTCATTGTTGCGAATGTCCTTGCACGACAATACATCCTCACCGATTGCAATATGGCCTTCGGTGCGTTCGTAACCGACGTAAGAAGTGTTTACCATGACAACCATCGCCACGCCCACACTTTGCCTCATGGCGCCGAGTGATGTCAGACCGATGAAGGAAAGAAAACATAACTGGTACCTCACTGGTATAAGCCCAGCTGTGAATATGAAATACATCGTATTTGAAGCAAACATTCGTATTTTTTTAAAAATAATTTAAAAAATACAATATCTAAATTCACCCTGAACATCCTGAACACCCTGCTGAAAATATCATTAGGATAACAGTGAATAATGAGTAGAGCCTCCAAATCAGTTTTAATCATTATTGCATTCAGCACGTGGCTCATTATGTAATAATAGCTAATGATAGTATTTTTCTCTCATTCCCTCGTAAAGTATATTCTTTGTTTTGCTTATAGTTTTGTTTTGTAGAAGATTGGAAAAGAAAACAAACCACATGAAGAAAGAAAAAATACTTTTCATATTAAATAATGACATTCACATCAACAATACAATGTAATTCATATTTAGTAGAAATGAACTTTTCAGAGCTAGGGATATTTAATTGTATAATTTCTATAGAAAAACCTATCTTAAGTAAGCTAGTGGAAAATTGCCCCAAATAAATGTGATGACAACCCAAACCAAAGGAAACCGTGGATAGGAACAACATTCTAATGACTGAATAATTCTGGATCAAGTGAGTTTATAATGATTGGTGAAACGGACAAAGTTTGGAGTCGCAATGGCTCATTGCTAGTCTAGTTCTGGACCCTTTTAATGTCCAGAACTAGACTAGCTCATTGCTGGAGCAGGTCCCATTATCAGGAGTTCGCGGATTCGCGACCAAGTCGGTGCACTAGTGCCTTTTTGAAAGGCATTAAATCTTAATTAGCAAGTCGCTCTCAGATGACTTAAAGCAGTTGCTTACTTACAAACATTATGTTTTCTTAGCAGTCAGGTAAATTAACTTCTCACGAAAAAAAAAAACTCGCGAATGATATTGGTTCACATACCTTTGCTCCTCTTATTCTTGTCAGAAGTGGTCATGTTTTCATTCTTCTCAAGAGTGAGTTGTGTGCCATTCTGGAGTTGGATTGTCTCTTCATCATGCATCTGTTTATCATCATCATCATCTTCGTCGTCCAACTGGACCGCATCATACACTGCGTCTTTCATTGTCAGCTAAAATAATGTAGACATTTGCCACTCTCAATTAACCAACATGTTGGAAATGAGTACCTATAATAGGAACATCTCAGGGCAGCTTGGCTAAAGCTAAAGCCAGGGAAATAGAACTTTGCCGGAGCCTTGTGGGAAGAATTAGTAATTCGGATGAACTGTGTTGGACGAGGCTTTCTATCACATCAATTTTGTCAATATTGATAACAAAAAACATGCCTATATAAATGATAACAATGCAAATGATAATGATGATTATGACGGCTATAATAATAATAATATCAATAGCAATAATGATAATCACTATCATTAATGGTACATGTGTTCTACTTATTTTACCTTTGCACTGCACTTATAATACCAAGAGATACTCGAGTCTCCGGCAAAGTGTTTTCCTATAACATGCACTTTAAAGGTAATCGCACTGCACTCTTAATGTCAGCGAGTAAATTGTGCCGAGTAAAACAAATTGAGTAACAAAATGAGCAATTCAGTACTCAAGCTGGAGTAAGACCTTAATTTTAGTGGCACTCGTCACCAGAGTAATTTGTTACCTTCGATAAAGAGTAAATCAATGACTCAACATTGAGTAAGAACTTCGTTTGTGTTAATTTTGAGTAAACTACGGTTGTGTATTAGCTGTCTCGTGCATGCATGTGCGCGTGCAGAGAGATATATGCAAAAGAACTGAGATAGATGTGACACATTGGGAAAAAATTCTGAGCTCATGGATCGAGCTTGGAACAGCTCCAACCGACATTTCTAGGTAAGAAATCCTCATGATAATATTAAAAGAGCTACCGTGTGATATTTAGTCAAGTTTCAAGGACACTGTGTTGATCAACATTGTGAAATTATTGTTGTCACTGTCGATGTCTTTAATTTGATTGTGAACTTGGGCAATTCTCTAAGGGCGAGCGTGCATGCATTAATTTAGTGACCGGTAATAGCTAGCCTACTTTATTGTATTTGTATTAAACACGTATTGGCCTGGGGTAGGCCTATTGATGCAGATGGTTGTAGGACAATTACCCCTGGGCAATCGGCCAATTACCAGCGGGACAATTACGCCCCCCCCCCCCCAGAAAATAACCCCCTGAAGACAACCACCCCAGAGGACAATTACCCCCTAGGACTCGGAATAGGACAACTTCCCCCCGATTTTATCAAAACCAATTAGTTGTTATCATCCTATCGAAACTTAATGCACATAAATTAACCTCTACCTTGTTAATTCCTATCATGTTAACTACATACCGAAATTTTATCATTTTAGGAAGGAACTGGCTTGGACTTTTTTTCTGGCCTCCTTCAGAGGAAGGAGCCAACTGCTTTTGATGGTACTTTGAGGGACACCAATGAAGCCAGGACAGTGTTACGTAGTCATCGAGAGAAGCGCCTATTCATGCTCTTCATTGAAAGCAACAGTTGACTACTGCTACAAGATGTTTCAAATACTACAGCTGGATTACCCTGCCTAGGCAGCTGTCATATGGGACTTCTTTGTCGTCTCATTTATGGAATTCGTACCAAGGATTTTATTAAACCATGGACCCTAGTACAGATTGACTAATAATGAGAGTCTTTCTTTGATCACATCATTCCTACCGCCACCTGATAATATGTATGTTGATGAGGACATTTATTTGGCGCGACAATGTTTATTATGTAATCACGCATCATCACAGACAAAAGAACTTTTACATTTCTTCAGATTCTTTTCGCTAGGCCAGGGCCCAGAGTGTATAGTTTCAGGATAAGTATCGTGATTTAAGACCAGTTGGAGGAGCAGTGAACCCCAAATTATGACAATTTGTGCGATATTAGATTGATTATTAAAGAAGTGGACACTGCATGGTGGACATACATCTGGACTTGCAAAACTTTGAAAAATACTTATTCTTTACTGTCATATTACCTTCTATTCCTTGGAAATGGATAGGATAAGTTTTAAAATGAAGTTTAAAATCATTGTGTTACAGCCAAATTTACAGGTTTCTCGTGTAAACTACTTCTAATTTTCTATTGAAGACTTCATATACGTTAATATTCATATGTACGCCACAACTGCACATAAATTTCCGTGATTTTAAGCGATTCAGCTTCTTTTGCGCAGTTCCAGGCATAGTTCTGTTTTTTGTTATAGCTGACTGGCGGCGGTCGTAATGAGATCAAAGCCTGGAAGCATGTTTGGAATGTCATTATGATACTTTTGACAGAGTCAGGTGCATGCATGTATTATGGTACCGATCAGTGTCCATTTGTAGTAGGTCCACGATTAAATGACCTCGCTTTCACTGGCTGCCTGCCGTAGCAACAAACATAATTGACAACTCTGTTTCGTTGAAGATCAGCCATAGAAAAAAAGACCTCATGCATGGCTGATTGTCAACGAAACGGTGTTAAGCCTTTTGTCAATTATGTTTGTTGGTACGGCAGGCAGCCAGGGGAAAAGAGTTCGTTTAATGAAATTATGGAAATGCAAGCATTACTTTAAACAAACATAACTTTTTATTCCTAGCTCATTTTTCCCGATTGAGGTGGCATACTACAGGGCATAAAATGAACTTTATATAAATGTGATTTTATCTTTGAAATTCAGATACCGTCCGCCTTATGACTTTTTTGTATCCTTTCTTCAAATTTATTTTGATCACTCATGCGTGAAACATGCATCATGCTAGTTGCATTAAATAAAAGAGGAGGATCTAGGCTTTACAAATATGTGTTATTTATTAATTGTGATTAAGTTATGATAAAATATCGATAATTCTCGGTTTAGTTTTTTCTGGGACGCACTGTAAAAATATAATTCAGGAGATTCCTATACTGAATTAAACTTTTTTTTTTTACTTGATTGTCATTGAAGGCGTTAATCCTTGTCAATATGTGTCAAATATTTAACTTACAGAATTGATGCCAAAAACTTGAAAGCTCATTACGATGATTCGATGTAAAGTAACATTGTTTTAAAATTGAAATTTTTAAACTACATACTTTTTAATATCATGATTGATGAGAAAACTCTGAGTTTTCACTGTGATTCAAACTGATTTTGGAAATTAAATTCCACAAATTATGTTTAATACTGATATTTAACATTCAGAATTGATGCCAAAAACTTGAATGATGATGCGATGTAAAGTAACATTGTTAAACTACATACTTGTTAATATCATGTATGATGAGAGAACTCTGAGTTTTCACTGTGGTTCAAACTGATTTTGGAAATTAAAGTCCACAAATTATGTTACTGGTATTTAACAGATAGAATTGATGCCAAAAACATGAATGATGTGGCGATATAAAGTAACATTTTTTTTAATTGAAATTTTTAAACTACATACTTTTGGTATGGTATGGTATGGTATTTTTATTGAATCATGCATCGGAGTTACATATTACTGAATTGCACATTGATATAAGTTGCATTCCAAAAACGAGAGTACAATTTAGAACAGTATCGTTTACATAATTATAAGTACACGTATTATGTCACATGTTTATCCTAAATCTTGTATATACCAAATGTAAAACAAAAGCAAAAATACGAAGGAAAAGGGGAATATCTACCTCAACAAATTATGAATTCAAAGTGAGGAAGAGAGAAAGAAAAGATGTAGACAAAAGAGGTTTTTAATATCATGTATGTTTACACTGTGATTCAAACTGATTTGGGAAAATTGAAGTCCACGAATTATGTTACTGAATTTAAAATGTCGTTGACTTTATGTTATTTGCATAGTGTGTGAGTAAAGAACTTCAAATCAATGCTAAATTTAGAAATCAGGCAAAATTATGGTTTATATTCTCTATTGACAAATAATGGTTACTTAACAGCTGTTAAAAAAAGAACAATATTAATCAGCGGTTTAGTTAAACCCTTAGTCAAAAAGTTAAAACCCTAGTTGAATCCACCTTTGTTTTAATCAGTATTGAGTAAAAACATGTACTTAACTTCAGGGGCGTACGCAGGATTTTTTCAAGGGGGGGGTTTTAAAATATTTTGTTCCCGAAAATTTGAAAATCGCGCCGGCCGAAAAGTCGCTCAGTGGGGGGGGGGGGGGGGGGGGGGGGGGCGTAAGCGGACACTTTTTTTTTTTTTTTTTTTGAGTCCAAAAAAAATCGCAACGACTCAGCCAGCCGAAAAGTCGCTCAGTGGGGGGGGTAAGCGGACACTTTTTTTTTTTTTTTTTTTGGAGTCCACAAAAAATCGCAACGACTCAACCAGCCGAAAAGTCGCTCAGTGGGGGGGGGGGGGGGGGGGGGGGGGGGGGGGGGGGGGGGGGGGGTAAGCGGACACTTTTTTTTTTTTTTTGGTCTCGAAATTTCAAAATTTGACATTTTTCTTCATTGGGGTGGAGTAAGGTCACCTTTTTTAGGTTAGCCGTGGGTATAATTTTTTTTTTTTTTTTTATTATTTTTTATTAATTAAAAAAAAAAACAAAAAAAAAAGGGGGGGGGGGGGTTTTAGGTTTTTTTAGGGGGGTTTACACACATAAAAATACCAAAGGGGGGGGTTGAACCCCCAAACCCCCCCCCCCCCTGCGTACGCCCCTGCTTAACTTAGTACATGTTTTTACTCAATATTGATTGAGCAACTAAGCGTTACCCAGATAACATCATACTCAATATTTGAGCAAAAAATTGCTCAAACAATTTGAGTCAAAACATGTACTTGTTAATTGAGTAAAATTTGGCTCAACTCATAAGCAGTTTCTTACTCGACATGAGTTGATTACGTTTCTACCCAGTACTGAGTAAAAAAGGGAACCGCTCAACAAAGGAGTAAATATTGAGTAAAGGTTGACTCATTCAAACTGAGTAGAGATTTAGTCTTTTATTGAGTAATATTTTTACTCAACAGATGAGTAGATTTGTTACTCAACACATGCTGAGTAAAGTTTACTCAAAAGTCGGGTGGTTCCTTTTTGACTACTCAAAAGAGTAACATTTTTACTCAAATTGAGCAGTTTTTTTTTAGAGTGTGAGCATCATTGCTTTAAACCTTGGATGGTTTATTGATTTTGTCGAACTCGTACCACCGACCTGTCTTCTTACATTCACATTAAAAATAAAGTTGAGTTCTAGTCATGTGATTGCATTGTGAAAGAAAAGGTGTGGAATGGATCAGAAAAGTTGATCATGTAGCATGTACATGTAAGTATTGGTGTGTACTGCAAGGTTCTGGAGTCATCAAAATCATAATAAATTTGGCCCAGTCTTGGTTAAGTAACAAGTACTGTACACAGAAAGATGTATATGGGACCATACGCGTAGCCAGAGTTTGATGTTTGGGGGGGCACATACATGTAATCGATCGAGGTAAAAAAAAGGGGTCTACAAAATTTCAACCGATCCTGGAAATTTTAGGGGGGCACGTGCCCCCCCCCCCGTTGCCCCCCCCCCCCCCCCCCCCGTGGCTACGCGCCTGTATGGGACTACACAACATGGTGTCGGGGCTACTTAACTTGAGTTCCTCATCTTTCTATGCTCATTACTAAGCCAGTATACATTTTCTGTTATTATTTGGCAAATGACATTTATTCGTAAACTTGAAAATTCAGTGTAAGTTTCGTTTGATTCTGTGAGAATTAATTTTCTTTTTTTACCAGACCTCAAGTTTATCTTTAAACGAAGATTTCTTTTTTTTTTAATAATAATTACATACAAACTTTTTACGAAATATGAGAGCAAAAGTTAGGATTTATTTGGTGGAAATATCACAAACATTTAAAGTGCATTACAAAATCTGTGCGTTCACATTCTTGTAACAAAACCGGATATGAAGTCGACAATAATATTGACCGATATATTTCAGATTGATTTGACAGATTTTACCGTATATCATTACTCGAATTTGGGTCTTCTTTACGTATCCTCTTAAGTTCATAAAACCTCTACGTCTCTGTCTAGTTGTTCATGCATACATATAAATTGTACTACATGTATACCTTCACGAACATTCAATTTTAAAATAACATGAGATACTCTGTCTAGGGAGCATAATTATTTCCGACTATTCTTTGCTATATTCATTATTTTCATCGTAATTTCTCACCATTTCGTTATTTCTCACCATTTCGTTATTTCTCACCATTTAGTCCATTTGATTACCGACAGCATTTTTCATTAAATTCTATTTCGCAGTTCATTGGAACTCATGAAAAGTCTAACACTATAGGATAAATGACAAAAAGAGAGTGAAACAGTCAATGGAATTAATAGTTTTTTCTTTTTTACTTACAAAGGTGATAGTTCTCCAACGGGCTCTGAAAATATTGTGTAGTGTATCTACAAAGTGATATTTTTGACCTACAGTTAGGTCCTATAATTCTAGACTTTGTCCTAAGTACAGAATGTTATCGCTTTCAAGCGAGATAGTATTTACAGAACCTTAAATAGATTTTACAATTGCTTTTCGAATTGTTTTTCTTTCATTTTCTATACATGTTTTTAACATTTTTTGTGGGTTTGGAGTGGTCCTATGAATTAATTATATTTATCTGTACTTTAACTTTCTATTCAGGCCTTCCATACCTCCATTAGTTACTATGGTACTTGAACAAAATAATTGTTTTACGTTAAATACGGTGTAGTTTTCTACAATTGTTTTGACCCTTTAATTTCAGAACAAAATAAACATACTTTGTGTTCTCTTATCTTATGGTAATTACTTCAGCCATTATCTATCAACAGCTGAATTACTCAGATGTGGCAAAATTACGTGATGGAAATCTGCTTACCAATGTGGGATAAGGCACTATTTAACCGCTGTAAGAACGCTTTTAAAAAAATTGTGATGTTTCTCTTTGCCTCTATATTTTAAGTAAACGAAAACTTTAAAATAGTTCCACGAAAATGTCAACATGTTCTAGATTCAGAGATGATTACTGTTAAATATTAGTTTGCTACCTAAAAAAAGTACCTACAGTAATAAATAATAAAAGCTGTACATCTAGACCAGAGTTGAAAATAAATTCATCAACATTCTAGGTAAAAAAAAGTGAGTGTCATATTTAGAGATATTATTACAGCATACAATATTTTCACGGTCCCAGTAATAGCAAATCCTTAATATACTTGAGTGAAACAGCAAATTGTGCTTACAAATTAACTTTAATCTTATCTCTAATGATTTTTTTTGTTTTTTTGTTGTTGTTGAAATAAAGTCTTTATTCAGAGAAAATCACGGATAACATCGTAGTACAGAAATATTCACAACAAAGCACTTAATCACATGTTTAAATGAGATCAAATCAAATTATATATCTCTATTTACTTGATAGCAGATTGTAAACTTTAATCTTTTCGTTTCGTTGCTAAAAGGCTATTTATACTAGCTAGTCCACCAACATTTCAAATTCCTGTAAAGAAATTGGACCAAATATTGAAGAAGAAACAAATGTTTGACGACATAAGGCTGTGCCTTCATAAAATCATTTCTCACTGATGTCAGAAACTAAATGATACTCATGCAAGATATTCATGAAAGAAAAGGTGCTTAAATGGTACACATTCGGATCAAACAATGTTTATTTCTACCAAAAAGCTTACCTATATACAAGGACTGTCAATGTTGATTACTAGTGTGACTATGTACAGTCGTGCATATCCATATCAATTAGAAACAGACCGTCATAATAACATGATAACATAAAAGGCAACGATAGACCTTGCAGGGTAGTCTAATCCCTCCTGTCAACTATTACAGATGGGCTTTAAATAAACATAACCCTACAATACCTGCTAGTATCAATCATATGCAAATCGGAACAAGTAGCGAATAAAAACTGAAGAAAAGAATTGTTTTAAATTGTATTGTATATTAGGCAAGCCTAATGTAAGCAGGTCTTTTCTGGGATCCTCGCCTTATAACTCACATTGTATTGAATTAAAATTTCTAAAAAGGAAAGAAATGTTCTCAGACATTTATTGAAGTCACTGAGGTTCTTAGCAGTAGTCATGGAATATCCACTCAGCAAGCACATTCCGGTTAACGAATCCGATGTAAGTTATATCAGGGATCGGATCTGTATCGGTTACGTCTATCATAGCCGGTTGTCCGTGGTATCCGACTTGGATTCGACCGCTGGTTTCGTACTCCACCCACACCCGAATGAAATCGGTTGCAGATAACAAAAATCCGTTGAGTTTTTGAAGCTGAAGACAACCTGGACCCGGAATACAATGTTCTACGGTCGCGCGGCTTTGTTCATACAGAGTACCCAGTGCTTGAGAAGAGTTAAAGAAGAATATAAAAGAAATTAATAAAACGTTATTCTAAAATAGGATTAAATCCCTATACATGCCATTTTTTCTTTTCTTTGTTTGTTTTCAATGAGCTTAGAAATATTAAGCTGCAGAAGGACAATATGTGTTCAACTTCACTATTTTTTCACCATACCGTTAATTAAACAGGCTGGCATAAAGGCGATTCATAAAGTACTAGTGGATAGAAAACAAAGTCAGGTATTTACTGATCTCGTAATATTCCAGGACTTGTTCTTCGGCCTCATCTCGAGTCAGAACAATCCTGGCGCTCTTCTCCGTCTTGAAGGAGACATCGAGATGAAGGGGGAAGGTGAGGATCGCTGGGAACTTGAACTGGATCTCATCCAAGGTGTTCGTGGAGTAGTTACATTCTAGGGATAAGCGAAAGAGAAGGAAGTTAATTTAATTCGATGGTTAGTTGGTGGATACGTACGCATGCGCAGTTCCGGGATGGGAGGATTGGGTGGTGTGTTTGGGGATGGGTGTAATATAATATTTAGATCGAGATATGTCAGGACTAACGATATGGTTAGGGTTGTAAGACGAAAAGGCTGCAAGAACATCGGCTGCCACCGACCAATTGGCTCCGCCCCTTCATAATAGGCCTACTTCATACACAAGTCATGTTAAGATTGTTTTAAACGTACCAGGGGTGGGGATTTCAGTAGTTGCTATCCTGGTAGTTGTGGGGCTCTTGGTAGTTGTGGTGCTCCTGGTAGTTGTAGTGCTCGTTGCAGTTGTGGCGATCATGTTTGTAGTGGTGGCTGCATTGGTTGTGGCAGGTAAAGTGGTTATGGTAGCCGCTGTGGTTGTGGTAGCCGCGGTGGTTGTGGTAGCCACTGCTGTTGTGGTAGCCGCTGTGGTTGTGGTAGCCGCGGTGGTTGTGGTAGCCGCTGTGGTTGTGGTAGCCGCGGTGGGTGTGGTAGCCGCGGTGGGTGTAGTAGCCTCTGCGGTTGTAGGCGGACTAGTTTTTACAGTAGTAGTACTCTGCCTCTGTGTTTGCGGGGTTGTACCTACATGTAGTTGATTATGTGCGAAAAAAGATAAATAAATTGTTTGAGTATTAATATAAAAGAATGAGGGAAAGGAAAGAATGATAAAAAAACTCTTTCTTTTTTGAGATCTTAAAGGTTGGCTTACCATTTTGCATTTTGACTTATCATGAGTATTGCACAATATAATTTCATAGTGTTTTCAAACCGAGATAATTGAATACACAAGAGAAAAGTTTCTGAAATATAATGATAATGAGTTTGTCAAATCTTTTCACCCCCCTCACGTAAACAAATCGTAGCACTAGCATAAAGGAAAATATACAGCAAGTTTAGACTCACCACTGGTACCAGCTTTGATTGTTGTCGTTGTGGTGGTTGTTGCTGCTTTGGTGGGAATAGTGGTTGAAGAGTTGGGCTTGATATCAACTGTAGTTGGAGGATCGGTGGGTTGCATCCGCGAGGGCGGGGTGGTGGGCGGGGTGGTGGTGGCTGGTGGTGACGTACGCCATGGAGCAGTGGTAGACTCATCAGTTCTACCTAGCTGTGTTGTCGATGGTATCATTGAAACAGCATGTGAACCTAGAAAATAAGAAAAGGATATTGTACATTAAAAAATACATACGCTGCCAGACCTCTATGAACTAGGAACAGGACCGAATTGCCGACATTTTGCCGAATTCTTTTTCGTCATGTAAAGGTATAGGCCTCAATACAAGGGTCCTCAAGCCCAAGCCCAAGGGCAAAACTGGCCGTCAGATTTGCAAATTTGCCAACAGATACTAAAATTGACATTATAATGCTTCTTAAATTATGTGCTAATACGGACAATAATTGTAGATGAGCTGATGAAAATGGGAGAAATGGACAATTACATGATCGCACCCCCGATCAAATGCAAACTTTACTGAAAGAACGTAAAAAAGAACAAAGAAATTTTGGTGAAGTAAAGATACAAGTGGATATATTTATTTTAACAACACAGATATAACACTTTAAAAGGAGGGGTGTTTTTTTGACAATTTTAAAAGAAATCAAAAGGAATCAGGAATCACGGAGAAGTAGTATATTAGTTCAAAATAAAAAGTAAAACGTATTCTGATATACGCTGACATCTATTATTAATCGTATTACGTGCGGTACGTGCAGGCTCCCTGAGATGAGATAAATTGTTAGAATTTAGTATACGTGACAGGATTTCAGAGAGGGATGAGACTTTGATATATATAAGCCTTTCAAAACCACGGAGATAATACGTGGGAACGCTATTACGCTATGGCATTCACTTTCGAAGCTCAATCTGAAAAGGGGGTGTTTATTATTTTTTTATTATGAGAAACATCTAAAATGGTATATTGACTAAGATTAGAATTCAGATAATTTGGCCTGTATCTTACAGACCAATCTAGAAAATATTTTGAACTATACATAATAGCCATGAGCGATTAATAAAAGCTCAGAGGTTTACAAGCGCTTAGAGACATATTTTGTGATAAGCGCTATACAAATGTTGTTAATTATTATTATTATTACTTACTCAAAACATTTTAGACGTAAGAAAAATCACAATTTTTATAATTTCCAAATATATTGACAGCAGACTTTCATGAAAAAAGAAGGCATCCCAAGTAAACTTTGTTCGTTTTTAATAAATGAATGACAAGGCTTACGTTAAACAGGGGATAAGAGCGAGGCCAATATTGTGTATATCATAACAAAGATAAACATTTCTTGTAAATAAGCCTTTTCTTGAGTCTGAGACTCTGAGTTGGCATTACCACATTCGAATGCACAAAATTAATGCAAATAAGTCAGCAATTGTTTTTGGACTGAAGTGACAATTCGTTAGGGCTTTTGACTCACAGTCTTTGCTTCAGTCAATTTGATACTCAGTCAACAGTGGCAGCGGAGTTATGAATAAGGCATCGTTGAACAGAATATTAGTCACTCTTTGAAATCAAAATTAATTTAAGGTCACACAAGTTATACTTAAAATCGGATATATACATGTATACCCACTGTATATTCATATTTACATGTGTGGTTACGTTAGTTTCCAGTTGTGATAGTTAAAGTGAAAATATAATTAAATGGCAAATGAATGTCCTTTCTTGATATCAATAAAATAATGACACTTACCAGAGTAAGCGCACACCATGTGACGATTTCTGTAATCGGATTGGTTGATACCCATGGCATCATAATTGGCTTGGCAACCAAACGCGAGTTGCCGTTTGCCTGTGCACCAATATCGCCGCATCGTATTGCCTTGCTCAAGAAATATTCACATTGTTTGCATCCGTTGGCTTTATAGAATGGACAAAAACAGATTTAATGAGAAAGAATATCAAGATGGCGAAGAAAATCATAGCTTTTGATGTTTACTGTGTTCTGAGTTATATAATAATGTTACCACTCACATTATTCCTAGATCATATTCATCATACCGGACACTATGGGACTGTAAATTATTTATTAAAATTGCTTAATTGGGGAGATGATGGTGCAAGTCTGCACTTCGTATATTCGATAATGAGTCTCTAATAAGTTGAATCGTATAAAGATTTGTTATGGAATGTAAGAAAGTAAATAACTTAAATTATCAAGAAACGTTATCAACGTAAGAAAAAGAAAATCTGTTGATATTCATTCAGATTATAATATAATTTTATTTGTACAATAACCATCAAGCTTTGCAAATATATCATCAAACCTAGGAAAGATTTTCATGATTAATTTCAGTCCATTTCCAGCACCGTCAATAATGCTTGGTGAATCCTGTTTAACTGATTTCCAAACATGTATTTCAAAATCACAATTTCAAAGGTAATTACTAATGTTCCGCCCGTACTGGATCATTAACATCTGAATTTCCTTGTGGTAATGTCATTTTTATTGACGCATGGGTACGCCAACGAATGGTGTGGTATTTGGCGTGCGTAAGAGTGGCATCGTATAATCAGTGAATGAAAATTGCACATTTCAAATAATGCGTTGAGTTACATAATTTGGCATATGGTCTGATTTACTCCAACGGATAGACTATAGCACAGATAATAACGCAAGTGGGATAGCACCTCGTGCGCAACGGGAATTACAAGAGCATTCTGTTCAAATTGTCTCCATTACAGACACGACGTTATTTGCTGACACAGAACTGCGGCAGTGATTGGCGCGTCAAAAGTTGCACAAATCGTTAACGCAGCCCTGCGCCAGGCAAACAACGCATCGTGAGCCCTTGCGTCAAAGATAGGCTTCTACCCTTTGAAGATAAACGTCCAACTTACTATCTCGTCGTATACCTGTGGAGGTAGTAGCGAGGAGCAAGACAAGAAAGACCGTGGAGGATGTGAAGTAAATTCCTTCCTGGAAGAATATAGAGAGACAAAATATATATTTCATAAATCGATATGTTGCAATAAAATTTACTGTAAATAAAGATAAAGGAGAGATAACCCTCTTACTTTCGAACATATTTAAAGTGTTTGAATCTTTAAAATCAATGGTAGTAAAATATAGCTTATATAGATCCACTTCATAATTATGATAAAAGGTTGAAATATTCCATAGTAGACCCGTCATATTGATATTCCTTACTTTAAAAATTACGCTTGTCGAAGAGTTGCATATCCATTTTTAATTCTTGACTAATATTGTTGCAATTTTAAAAGAAAGTTTGCGGAGTCATGACGAAAGCAGTGTTCAATAACTCGGTAATTGAAACAGTCGATATCAAAGAGGAAAAGATGATTACCATGCTTAACCAGCTTGCACCCATTCAGTCTAAATCCACTGCCAATGCTCTTCAACCAAACTTGACGAATGCCTCGAAGAACAATAATATACCAGTTACAAGACTTGCGTCTCCTAACAAAGATATTCCTTTCATACCCCCCCCCCCCTATGTATCTCTGTCTCTGTCTCTCACTCCCCCGCCCTCTCTTGTCTTTGTCTTTCCCTCTCTCTTAAGTCTTCATTTAATTTTCTCCCCCTCTCTCCATCGCTCTCTCACCAAATCTAATACCCATTCTTACTCTATATACCCCTAATTGCTGAGATTTCGTGCTTTTTCCATATCCGATATTATAATGCCTAGAGTTTAAAATCTGGCCATATGTGTTGTTGCCGTGGTTATGCTTCACGCCTTCAAAATTTCATAGGTCTGGAAAGATATCCAAACCTATAAACTTGCACGTTTGTTTATAAATATTTCAGAAGAAGTCCGTCGTTTTTCGAAAAGGTGGAAGAATTTGTTAAAATTGGAGCAATGCGGATCCTATTACAGGGATGATCATGATGCTAGTAGTAAGTTCCTCTTGCTCTGAATTTATTTAGGCCAGAGACCTAGAGTATTATCAATACCCACATCAAACGGAACGACGAAATATAATATTTAGAATGATTGATGCGAATAAGTTACGATTAGTTATGATTAAGAAACTGGAAAGAAAAATAATAATAATATTTATCAGGAGTCAACGGGATTTGAGACCAAAGAAAGAAACAAACAATGATATATCGCACCCCTTGCATCCTGTCTCCAAGAGCCATGGTTATAATGAGTAGTGTGTAACAAAATTTTGATTACAAGTACCAGATGCTCGATCATGGTTATGTGCGACCGTGTTTATTCACTAAAAAACAAACAAACATTGCATTATTTTCTCTACGACTGATGCAAACAGTTGTCATTTTGTTATTTATCACGAATTAGTCCACACGCAAAAGCAAATGTGTCAAAAGTCTTTCCAAGTATGTTCTTTATTCATCCTGATGTATTTATTCGACCTGCTTTATGTTATTGTCGGGATGTGAAAGTTTTAGATCAAGGTCTTTAAAGAGAGACTAAAGTTAGGAATGCGAGGTACTGAAGGAATGCTAACGTATGGGGAGTGGTTAATCACCTTTTAGGACCGTATCACTGAAGGAGTTTTTAGTAGTAATGTCCTTACTCGATGTTAAATTAGTTAATTGATATGAACGGAGATACATGTGTAATTAACGCTTCAAAATATCTTAGCGGAAGGATTTTATGTTACGCCTTGAGTGTAAGCTACTCTCGAGCGTGGGTTTTCTAATACACGTGCTCATTGCCATCTAAAGCTATGCTGAGGGAATTGTGCGCAGTCACCAGTCGGCTGAGAAAGTTTAATTGTAAGTTGCATTACTTTGTATCATAGGTTGAAATTACATTGGTAATATGAATTATACATCATGTTGCATGTGGGTGAAGTTTTGAGAAGATTTATATGCACAGTTTGATATATATTTTAGTGACAAAATAATGTTGGTTCATTGAACACGTTTTCAGTGCGACCATGTTTATTTAGTATCGTAAAGGGCTCTCTGAATGTAAACGTAAAAGATGGCGGCGCCCACTAGCCGTACTTTGTACTTAGGTGTAATCAAGGGTTGTTAAAAAGGAAGGTTTAACACTGATTGAAGTTAGTATAATAATATAAATTGATTGTAAGCTTAAATGATATCTTAAGTGAGATGATTATTTAGTTGATGGTCTTGTAAATGCAGGCATAGTGGAGCTTTTGGAGTGATTTACTTACAAAATGTAATTGTTGTTTTATCCTCAGCGAGTCTACATTGAACGAGTATCTAGATCTGTAGCTGAAAGCCGACTGGTTTTTGCTAGCTCTTCAAGTGACCTTGGGTACGAGTCAATTTATTATGTAATATGATATTTAATCAAGGGTAAATGAAAACACTTAGGATTGATTGTATGGTTTGTATTTGAATACCGACAAAGTTAACGTGGTTCGGTTTAATATAGACCGAATTTTCCGTCTCTTTCGTTCGTTAGCCTCTTATTGGGGTAGGGTCGGCCGGCTCTCTCTTTAGAGACGGAAACCGTCTAATCACATGTTCTTGATAACGCCACGGCCAGGTCTGGTCGTAGCGTTTTGCCCCCAAAATCTCCCCAAAATGTCATTTTACCTCGTGCATGTTATATTGTAAATTAGGCCTAGGCTGTAATAATTCAGTTCCACTTACCAACTTGACTGAAATAATCCGTTTAATGGTCCCTTTTAAGGAAATTATGGGTCAAAATCGACATCCATGTTGAAAATCTTGCAAGCCGTGTTAAACTCTCGCTGCCGGAGTCATCTAAATCAATCTCATCCCTTCTAGTCTACGTCGAAGGCAAAATGATTATGAAGGAAAAACTGTGCGCCATCTACACGTTCGTAATGGCGTTATCACAGTTTTTCCTTCATAATCATTTTGCCTTCGGCGTAGACTAGAAGGGATGAGATTGATTTAGATGACTCCGGCAGCGAGAGTTTAACACGGCTTGCAAGATTTTCAACATGGATGTCGATTTTGACCCATAATTTCCTTAAAAGGGACCATTAAACGGATTATTTCAGTCAAGTTGGTAAGTGGAACTGAATTATTACAGCCTAGGCCTAATTTACAATATAACATGCACGAGGTAAAATGACATTTTGGGGGATTTTGGGGGCAAAACGCTACGACCAGACCTGGCCGTGGCGTTATCAAGAACATGTGATTAGACGGTTTCCGTCTCTAAAGAGAGAGCCGGCCGACCCTACCCCAATAAGAGGCTAACGAACGAAAGAGACGGAAAATTCGGTCTAGGTTTAATACTGATATTGCTGATATGATACTGATAGTGATAGGGTGATGAATGATAGTGAATCTATTGGTAATGTAAATATTCTCCTTATGCCTTGAGAATCTGTTACTGTTTTAGGGAGGTTATATTAATTATTCAAGATACATTTCTGGGATGAGTGTTTTTCCTAGTAGTTAGCAGTTGCTATGTGTTATTAATATTTGATAGCAATGGTTTGATAGTATTGATTCGATGATGGCATCATCTGTAATGTGGCTTTTAATGGAAAGTTCTATAAACACAAAAGGATTTCTATGGATATTGGAAATCTACGGCAGACTACGCCATACTTACCTATACCATTAATGCTATTCCCTTACTTTACCCGCTATTTACCGGCAAAGGTTTTCTCCTTAGAGAAAAACACAAAAAAGAGTCTGTAAACACAGACTAAGTCTTTTTGTGACGTCATACTCCGTCGGAGTCACTGCAGGAAACCCCGACCGTCAGTAGTATATAAGGCCCCGCGCCAATAACACTTCCTCTTTCCTTTGCCGGCGCCTGTTGAAAGTACAACCCAATGTAATCAGGCGCGCTCGCAATCTTTTCACCGGCTCTTCAAGACTTCAACTCTTCACAAATAAAAACGATGTCAACAAACACCGCTAAGGATGGGTCCGTGACGGACATCCCAGCGAATGAAAAGGGGAACAAAACACCATCAAAATCGAAAAAGACAATTTCGAAAACCAAGAAACCAACAGACAAGTCGAACCCCAAAAACGCGGGTGCTACCCCGGGGGTATCCAAGACTTTATCCCATGAGCCGATCTCTGATCGGGGGAAACAAAACCCTCCTCCCACGAAAGAAAAACCACCACGGAGGACGGAGGTAACTACACGAAAATCTAACCCCAAAAACGCGGGTGCTACCCCGGGGGTATCGAAGATTACATCCCATGAGCCGATCTCTGATCGGGGGAAACCAAACAACCCTCCCACGAAAGAAAATGAAATGAGCAGTGGACTACCACTGGGGACGGAGGTTATGAGCCCCAGTGGGGACGAGGTTGTCACTCCAATTCAACCAAACTTTCTTCCGGTAAACGTGATAACGGAGGGAGAATTACATGAGCAATCCGTCGATATATCCGAAAGAAATACACAAACAGGATTGCCCAAACAACCAACCATGTCCATGGATCCATCTGCAGCCGCGAACTGGTTTTTTCAGACTCTTCAGGCGGCTTTTCAGTCCGGAAATCAACCCATTGTTGGGAATTTCTCGGTACCAAAATCAGGACCCACCGCACCGGCGGCGGCTACCCAGCCCGACGGGCCGGGCGATTCTTCACACGACGACCCACCGGTATCCGCCGGGGACTCAGCCGGGCGTTCGCGGCCAAGACAACGAGAGGGAATCTCACGTCGCAGTCGGGAGGCTAGCCCTACCCCTCCTCGTTCTTTTCGACCTGGCTTAGCACGATATGCCGCCTCTATTCAACTCGATGATGAGTCTAACTCTGAACTTAGTTATCATCGACCTATGGCTGGTTCCAGGAAGAGAAAATGGACGGACTCTGCCTCTTCCTCGACACTCTCTGACATGGATTATACTGGCATTAGCAGAAAGCGAACTACCTTTTCTGTTCCAGACAATGACATTGCCAGTGACTCTGCCTCTCTGTTGGGTGAAAGTGTTCATGAATTCCCCACCAAGGACGCAGATGATGTTGATATCAAGCCGCTTCAACCAGCGGAAATTATCACTAAATACTGCCCCCAGCTGAAGGCAGAACAAGCAGAACAGCAGCAAAATGTTCCTAAACCAATTTCCTGTTTGGACTCTCATCTAAGTGGTGACAAACAAGCATCATCGTGTGCCATTAAGCTTGATGCCCCCTTCATATCGTGCGTGGACAGCCTGAGTGATAGAGGGACCAGACTGAAACCCCTGCGGAAGGAGGTAAGTCGCAAGTTTCCCTTCGGGGAAACTGAATATAAGGCCTTTTTCAAGGCCCCGTCGGTACCAGATGCTGCTACCCGAGTGGGGGACGCCAGGGCGAAAAGATCAACGTCGAGACGTAACCCCCTCCGCTCCCCCAAATTTAACATGACGGAATCACAATTACGCGCGGTTGACTCAGCAGCTCGGGGCTCAATGAGGCTCGCTGCCTATCAAACTTATTTACTCACTGCCCAACGTGAGGCAGACAAGCTCAATATCTCACCTGAAGATCGTAAGCTTATCTCAGACCTGCTACTGCAGATTGCAGAACTCCAATTTGAACAGGCGACTAGAACAAGCATCCTCGTTACTCGCCTTCGGAGATCGCTTGTCCTTGAACATCTCCAAATAGAGAAAAATGCTGCAGCTCTCCTCCAAAAACTCCCTGTGAAAGGTGAAGATCTCTTCGGAGGAAAGTTTCAGGAGATCCTGGAATCCTCAATCACTGCATCAAATACAGCAGACAAGACGGTGTACAAGTTATCTGCCCCATCGAGCTCAACCTATCGACACTCACACAACGATAGGGACCACACTCCCAGATACCGGGAGCCATCCACCCAGGGCCAGTCACCCCGATTTTCAGCTGAGAGCAAAACGCCACAAAAGAAATGGGGAGACAACAAGCCTTTTCGAGGACGATCATCCTTTCGAGGACAATCGAAATTTCAGCAAAAATTCAAGCGCCACCCCGGCCGGGGGGGTCAACAATTCTGACTATCTGGCACGACCGTTGCGGGTCCCCCAATATCCCCTACCAGTAGGGGGGAGATTAAACACTTTCATACAAAATTGGCGACAGATAACCACCGACAAGTTTGTGCTCAGAACGATCCACCAAGGTTATACCGTTCAGATAGACCCAGTATACCGAAAATCCCTTTTCTGGTTACGACAGATCACTCCCCTCCCCGAGAACAACGCACACAGCAGAGCTCTGCTAAAAGAAGTGCAAACTCTAGAACAAAAAAAGGCCATACGTCCCATAAATTCCCGCAACGGTCTCATCTTATCCCCAGTATTCCTCGTCACCAAAAAATCTGGAAAATACAGAATGATCCTCAACCTAAAGAGACTAAATCACTTTGTTCCAAATCAACAGTTCAAGATGGAAAGTCTCTCCAAAATCTTGCCTCTCATCCAATGCAACGAGTGGGCAGCAACTATAGACCTGTCGGATGCCTACCTACACGTCCCTGTAGCCCCCTGGTCACA
Organism: Strongylocentrotus droebachiensis; assembly: GCA_035222895.1. Lineage (NCBI taxonomy): Eukaryota > Metazoa > Echinodermata > Echinoidea > Camarodonta > Strongylocentrotidae > Strongylocentrotus > Strongylocentrotus droebachiensis. The sequence goes on along the minus strand of JAVYIG010000875.1, from coordinate 152,085 downwards.
GAATCTGCTCGGCTTCGCGATAGGGGAAAGAACATATGTCTATCAAGCCCTCCCTTTCGGACTTCGCTCATCCCCTCGCACCTTCACTCTCATAGTAAGAGCAGTCGCAGCCGCACTACGAGAGAGAGGGATAAAAATATTCTGCTATCTCGACGACTGGCTGATTCTAGGCCTCTCACAACAGTCACTAAACAGACAGGTTCAGACCACAATCGATCTCGTCACCAGTCTGGGGTTTATCATAAACAGAGAGAAATCAAAACTAACCCCAACCCGGAACCCGGAATTTCTGGGGGCATCCATAGATATCCAAAGTCAAAAAGCAACGCCAACACCTCACAGAATCCTAAAGGTGCAAGAGACGGCTTCCAACCTACTCCATGCCCCAAAGTCCTCGGTCAAATACTGGCAGGTCTTCTTGGGTTTGCTGGCAAGCCTAGTGGATGTGGTACCTCAATGCAGACAACACATGAGAATTCTCCAAATCCACCTACAAAAATACCTATGCCCAACGTCACAGGCAAACAAGACAATGGTTCCCAACAATTCCAGGACTCGAGCAGCAATTCAGTGGTGGCTGCATCTCCCCAATCTAACAGCAGGGAAACCTTTTCAAGTCCCCCCTCCAACCCTCACGATCCTAACAGATGCATCGAAACAAGGTTGGGGAGCAGTGCTAGATCTCGACCAAACCGGGGGGGCATGGAACCCTCTGGAAAGAAATTGGCACATCAACAAATTGGAAATGGTAGCTGTCCAACGGGCCCTCCTACATTTTCAGACAGAGATCGAGGGGAAGTCAATCCTCATAAAGTCAGACAACAAGACTGTAGTGGCTTTTATCAACCATCAGGGGGGAACCAGATCAAGAACCCTGTGCTTCCTAACATTGGAAATCCTTCAGTGGTGCATCAACCAGGCAATCTACATCCGGGCATCGTACATACCGGGCAAGGACAACTACATTGCCGATTTCATATCACGGGGGAGATATCTACCGACGGAATGGATGCTCCACCCCGTGATAACGAGGCACATCTTCAATCGATTTGGCCAGCCGTCTGTCGACCTATTTGCTTCGGAACTGAACAGACAATTACAAACATATTGCACAAAACACAGGGACCCCAAGGCCCTGGCAACAGATGCGTTCTCGATCCCGTGGAACAACGTTCTCAGCTACGCTTTTCCTCCCTTTGCAATCATCACAAGGGTACTGACCAAAGTCCGGGAGGAGAATGCCACCACCCTCCTAATCGCCCCGTGGTGGCCCCGTCGACCATGGTTTCCAACTCTGGTGAACCTTCTGAACGATTACCCAGTAATCCTACCAGACAGAAAGGACATACTGAGACAACCGGGGACAACACAGTACTACCCGAATCCTTCGAGACTGAAACTAACACTCTGGCCAATTACAGGGCAACAGCACTTGCGGCAGGACTTTCTGAAAGGGCTGCCGATCTTACAGCACAGTGCCTCCGAGAGTCAACTAGATCCACCTATGATTCAAGACTTCTGCACTACATCAGATGGTGCCGGAAATCAGAGATTGATCCACCCAAAGTATCTTTAGGTGAACTAGCTGAATTCCTTATCTCTCTTTATGACAAGGGTCTTTCACTTAACACTATTCGTGGCTATAGGTCAGCCATAGCTGTTATTCACAAAGGTTTTTCGAACGGCGAATCTGTATCCTCATCTATCATGCTGACAAGGTTAATGAAATCATTTTTTCTTACTAGACCCAGTAAGAAGACGTTATCTCCTGCCTGGAGTCTCCCCAAGGTACTCCAAACTCTTAGTAGGGCCCCATATGAGCCCCTACACAAAGCTTCTCTTAAAGACCTTACGATCAAGACAGTTTTTCTCCTGACAACAGCTTCTGGTCAACGTCGCAGTTCTGTCCATGCACTTACCACCAGCTCAGGTCACATACGCTGGGAGAAGAACAAAGTAAGGCTCCTCCCACATGCACGCTTCTTAGCCAAAAACCAACGTGAGTCATCCCAGCCCCTGGAGATTGTTCTTCCTTCCATACAGTCCCTCTCCTCCATCGCTGAAGATAAACTGTGGTGTCCAGTTAGAGCTCTAAAGTGGTACATAAACAGGACACAGAACTTACGGTCATCAGAGCAACTTTTTGTTAGTTGTCTACCACCACATAAAGCTGTCTCTCGTGATACCATCTCTCGTTGGATTGTGTCGGCTATCAAATCAGCGGGCCAGGTTGCCCTCCTTTCTGACAGAATTCGAGCACATGACACAAGGGGCCTTGCTGCCTCATGGGCCCTCTTCAACGGTGCCTCCATGGAGGACATACTCAACGCTGCATACTGGTCAAGTTCAAACACCTTTACGGCATGCTACCTGTCCGATGTGCTTCAGACTGAGACTGAGTTTGCAAGGGCACTGTTGTCTTGCTCAAGATCTTAAATTGGGTAAGGAATTCACACGATGACTTATTTATGTTTTGGTCCATCATCTATCTGTGTTCCCTCCTCCCATAGTTAACATGTGGTAATCTAGCATTAATGGTATAGGTAAGTATGGCGTAGTCTGCCGTAGATTTGTATTTTCAGTAGTGAAAATCATATCTACTAAGTAGCCATACTTACCTATACCAAACCCGCCCTCCTTCCCCTTGAGTTAGATGATGGCGTAACAGGCGCCTTGGAAAGAGGAAGTGTTATTGGCGCGGGGCCTTATATACTACTGACGGTCGGGGTTTCCTGCAGTGACTCCGACGGAGTATGACGTCACAAAAAGACTTAGTCTGTGTTTACAGACTCTTTTTTGTGTTTTTCTCTAAGGAGAAAACCTTTGCCGGTAAATAGCGGGTAAAGTAAGGGAATAGCATTAATGGTATAGGTAAGTATGGCTACTTAGTAGATATGATTTTCACTACTGAAAATACAAATATGTTTAATGGTTATTATAATGATCTAGGTAGGTCATATTACTAGGCATCCTTTGTTAAGATTGAAGACTGATACAATTAGGATACTGGTAATTATTGAAGCTTGGATGCATTTGATAGTGAAAGTATTGAGCTCTTTAATACTTCTGATTTCTGTGGGTTAAATTTGCATTAGTTGCAAGGGACAATGTTTTGCTGAAACAATGTTATACATGTTTATCTAGTGTCTGATGATGATGTATATATCATATCATTTGCAATGATATGTTCATTTTGTTTCTGTTTGTTCTTTGCAGGGTTTCTTATTTCTTTGCTTTATTGCTTCGCAATAAAAGTAATTGAACTTCAGATATCTGTCACGACTCCTTCATTTGAGTAACCAGAGTTACTAATCCTACTCATCCTGGTGGAGCTCACCCCTCCCCACCCCCCGACATTATGATATATACCATGAAGAGAAGGAGAGAGAGAGAGAGAGAGAGAGAGAGAGAGAGAGTGGGGGAGGGAGGGAGGGGGAGAGAGAGAGAGAGAGAGAGAGAGTGGGGGAGGGAGGGAGGGGGAGAGAGAGAGAGAGAACGAGAGAGAGAAAAAAGAAAGAGAGACGGAGCGAGAGAAAGGAGTTAGAAAACATGAGAGGGGAGGGGACGACAAAGAAACGAGAACTGGAGAACATGTAAGGCCAAATAAAAATAAAAAACATGTTTAGCGTCCTGTTTTTTCGAAAAATAGGAAGGAGGAGGCCCTTTTTATTTTTTATTTCAAAATGGCCGCTCAAAATGTCCGCTCGGTACATTTTCGCTGACAGTCGGGCTATTTTTCAAGATGGCCGCCGACATTTTTTTTTTTTTTTTTTAAATCAGAAATAGATCCATTTTTACAGTGTTTTTCATGTTTTGTTTTTTCAAAAAAAAAAAAAAAAAAAAAAAATTATAAAAAAAAAAATAGGAGGCGGCCCCCAAAAAGGAAGCGGGCAGGGACGCTAAACATGTATATTTTTTAAATGGCCTAACTAGCATGAGGGGAGAAAAAGAGAGAAGAGACCGACAGAGATATAGAGAGGGAAACAGATACAAATCATAACATTTTCGTTCATATTCTAATTTTCTTTTTGATATTTACACCTGCACCATGACCTAATTAATTATGTGTGTGATGTTTGATGTTTGATGGTTCTTTATTTCTACCCTACTAAACCTATGTTTAAAATATATGTGTAAAGTGGTTAATCATTTTCGTTTATAACTATGCAGGAAGACCGCTAAATTGTGTAATTTGAGAAAACGAAACCAGCCATAACCAGACGAAAATCAATATTATGTATAATCACTATTTTGTCAACACCAAAATGTATCCATATTTTGCATTCTATTTCTGTTCTAAGTGAGCCTTTATATTACGTGTGAGCAAAACAAATATCCATGTTGAAAGTACATTGGACAAATAAATACATTGAATGGAATATAATTATACACAATCTAGCAACACTTCATAGCTCTCTTTCTCTCTATCTCTCATTCCCCCCCCCCCCTCCCCCCTCTCTCTCTCCCTCTCTCTCTCTCTCTCCTTTCTTTCCTTTTCTTCCCTTCAATTTACAACATGCACAATATTAGATCTGCAGAAAAGTAATTTAAACACCCTTCTGATGAAGACCTTTAATTCTAAATGTACTAGTATTCCCTATTTTCCTTTCCAAACATCCTAGTCATTGATTAATTGCTGTTTATTCCTTTTTCTCATCTACATCAACTGGTATACAGGAAGGCCATACACAATTACATACAAGACGAATTGATAAAGTACAATAATTAAATACCTTTAACCTTTTATTATTCACTTTAAATATTCTGTATTTCAATGTCCACAAATGAAAGCAAACAATGTTTAATTGGATATATCTGTATTAATTGTAAATCAATACAATAATTATATATAATTATTTATAATTTATAAATCAAGCCTCAAGGTTCTAAGAATTATAAATACCTTGAGGGGTTTCATCAGATAAAAATATACACCGTGTTTTAAATGAAATAAAATATTTTCCAACCAAATGATATATAGACAAACCCTTCAACTATCCAAATAAAGATATTTATTTCACTTCAATCTATAATAAGTGAAATAATTTGTGACATACAAGTATGTAGATGTACATTTTTGTTGTATGTGCCTTAATGGCATAGTACAAAGTGAATAATCCATCACAATTTTCCCTTTACTGTCTCCTTTCCTTCTGACAGACCTCATAATGAACACATCATCTTTGGTATCAGACACTGCTGTGTGTCAGTACAGTCATACTGTATGGCTATCATTGCACAGAATAAAGACCTGTATGGCAAGTCCTTTCACTTGGAGTCACGTTCAGGTCATTCACCCTGTGACTGCATCACCCTCACTACCATTCAATATCCATGAGCCTGTATTGAACAATGTATTTTTACTATCTTTATTACCTGGCTCCATGACCATTGCCAGAATGCATTGGTAAAGAGGGTACTTGTCATCTCCTTTGAGATTGCTTGCTTCATAGCCTTCTGTTTAAAAACAGAAATTATTCATTTCTCCAGCATCATTTGTTGACACGATGTGCATGGAACTTCTTATCATCACATATTCCCTCCACAGAAATTATAAATTCTGTTCACCATGTCATTGAGGAACCTCACTGCTCACGTCACCCAGGTACAAGTTTGGTATCGTCTGTCTGGAGCAAGGAGGGCTTTAACTCCTGTACTCTTGAACACAGAGTTACCGCCCCTCTGGATCAAATGCATGATCTTTGTAAGATCACAGTGCTACCAACCATCTAATACCACTACAGGGTCAATCCTACTATTCTGTGGACCTGAGAATAGAATTCTTACCATCATTATTCTCCATAGTTTTAACTAAACTTTTGGGGACCTCTCACCCACTTGATTTGGCAGTTTCATGCTCTCCTTCATCATCCAAGTCACTCCTTCTGACCATCCTTGATCATTAGAACATTCTGTTTGGAAATCATTGCACAGTATAAAGATCTGCAGGGTTTACCGGTAGTATATGTATGCCCCTCCGTCATTAGTTTACTAAAACGTTATTACCTTGTGTTTTGTCTTATTCTTTCAACTTAACATAAGAATTATCTTTCTTTGGCAAGTAAGTCATCACACACTGTAGAGTTGATCTTTAAGGAGTATAAAAATATCAACCATGTATACTAATACATTCTCTACTCATGAGTACTTTGAATTACTGAACATAACCTTTTTCCTGATATGTATTATAATACAGATATATTTTCAAGGAATGACTGGAACATGATGTCACCAACTACCAAGACATCTACAATTTATAAAAGAGAATATTGTTTTTCTACTAAAGAAGTTATTGAATTATAACTCAGACCTATATTAATGTATGAGGCTCATCTTTGGACACTCTTCTACTCAAAAAGTTGGAAAAATCCTTTTTAGCTTAAATTGTATAATTCTTTTTTTGTTGCATGGATCAGCAACATAGCCTACATGTACATGTACCCATGTGTGAAGTCTTACTGCCTTTGATGCTGCCGTCAGGCTTGTTACAATGAAAGTTGTCATAAACTCCTAGAAAAAGGTTACAATACTTATCCACGAGGGAAGGAATTACATGAACAAAAGTCTATATTCAAGAACACAGTCCTTCACAATTTCATTTATTTCTTAGTCTTATCGTTGTTTAAACAATAAGAGAACTATTGCAGTGACCCACGCTTTCCCTCTGATCATCATCAACCGTAAGTTCATCATGATCATGACGGCTTCTTGAACCCACCTCTGCTGGGCGCTCATGGCAATTGCTCTAGAATTTCCCACAAATTCAAACCTCTTAGCCAGTGTTTGAAACTGAGACAACAGACACAAGGTAATACGATACGTTCAATTCACAATTAGATGGAGGAGCATTAATATCATCATCTCTTATCATCCACTAGATAAGTCTTTTTCTCTATCTCCCGGACAAGCCTTCGTCCATAGAAGTCCCTGTATTCATCGGGAAGGTCTTCTAGTGATTTGATTGCTCGTTGGATGATCTGCAGAGCCTTGCTGGCCCCAACAGGGTCCTTGTTCCCATAGGTGTCCTTGTTGTCATAGCAACTGATGTCCAGATGACGCCAAAAGACATTGACAGCTACACTGAAGTCTAGGGACACCACATTGTGAAACCACAGGGCTAGAAATAACAAAATAGTGAACAAAGATATGACTTTATTTTTTACCAATGTACCGGTAGAAGGATGTGTGAAATTCTATTGAAAAAGTATATGCAAATTCATTTTAATTAAGAAGAAAAATGAAGCATTATACTAATGAGAATCTTGATTTGGCTCTATACAATTGGCATTGGATTGGGAAGACAAACATGAATTATCATAAAGTCAACATAGATAGTAACCCACTAGCACTGGAAGCCTAAAACAGGTTAATGCGTACAAACTACAAAGGAAATCTCAACACTCAAGTGATCTCCAATAGAATATTACATAACTTTCTTTTTCCTTAAAGGCACTCTCACACACTCACTATGCATGACAGGAGCTATGAACCAAATTGTGTCAGTAATTAGAACATTGAAAGTGTAAACCGTCAGTAAAGTTGTTTTCACAAATTAGCATTTGGAGAGAAATAGAGCATCATTTGTTGTGCTTAACCTAACGAGCCATGAAGACGCTAAACAGGCCATGCTAACAGAGCAAAATGATTCATTGCTACAGTGCATATATGCATGGCAAACTATTCTCCTACACATCATGCAACACACTACAGGATTTGAATATTGTAAATGACCAACAGGCCATTACCATGTCTCAAGCAATCTTGTAATTGCTTTGGAAGAAATCTAAAAATGAAAATGTAATCTGCCATTACATTTTCATTTTAATACTTAAATTCTAAGTGGCTCTTGAACTTAAATTTCACATTTGGTATTAGCTTAGCATATATACATTTACATGTATGTACATGAAGTGAGGTCTCAAACTTTAGCATACATGTATGAAAGTTGAAAAACTGTCTTTATAGTGCTTCTTTTTTATCTACATGTATGTACAACAATACCAATAAAAAAAGTGCACACATAGCTTATTTCATGAGGTGACTTACCTGGTATGAAAAGAACATCCCCTGGTTCTAAGAGACAATGGTATGGAGTTGCCCATTTGAGGTCTGGATATTTCTCAAAGTCTGGGTTATCAAGGTCCATTACAGCGGATTTGTCACCTAAACAGAAGTAGTAAAGAGTACACTCAAATCTAAAAATAGACAGGAAAGCGTTTTCTTCTTCTTCTTAGAAAAAAGCTTTTTTAACAAGTAATCCTAAAAAGACAAAACATGAAGCTATTGTCGTATTTGTAAATGTCCTACAAAATGATTACACCTGAATAAAAAATCAACAGTTATGCTGCAGTCAGGCTATCATAAAGAGGCTTACTGCACGGGCCACTGAGGGCCATTTTATCACGAGATGAGGATGGGACTCAGCAATCCTCGGGGTAGTTGCGGCATTTCTGTGGCACTTTATGCAAGTACAATTAAGAGCAGGAGTTTATCTTTTCAAAAGTTTACTTTGCATAATCAGCTCAGCCTCTGACATTGTGCCGATGTCAGAGTAGTGAGGCTACTCATGCGAGGGTCAGGTTGTCTGTCTTGAGCCAGAAAGGACATATGAGTTAACACCCTTCTGGGTCTCAACAGAAGGTGTCTTTACAGCAGGAACTAAATAGTAAAAGTTTGAAAAGAAGTGGTCTTGTGTGGTTATTACAGCATATACTGTGTGAAGCAAAACAAATTGTGCTACCCTGTATATACAGAGTGAGAAAAAGCCCCACAAATGTGCTCTCAAAGCAGCAATTATACTCAACTGTTGCAGCAAGCATTAATTTACCTATTGGAGACACTTTTCTTATTCACTTGACATTTCTCATAAGCTGAAACCTCATCTTGGGCTTAGTATTCATAGGCTAATTCATTAAAAATGCACTGCACATGTCACTCATATGCACAAACATACATAAGGCTGAGAAATTGAGAGTGTGACTGTATTGTTATTTTACCTGTGAGGTAGAGATGATTGGCATCCCGAGGGCTGAACAGAATGACACGCTTATGACCTCTGACCTGCATCAAAATGTTGTCCATGACCTTCAAAATTTGAAAAAGAAATGAGGAAAAATAAAAGAAAAGATTATTGGCAAATGCAAACTTGATGGAATAATATTAAATGATTAATCACAAAACTAACATGGTCAATTCATTACCAGTATATACGGTTATGAGATAATTAAGATTTACAGGCAGAATCCATTAACTAGAAACTGTTGGAAGAGGTATTTTACACTACACTCCTTCAGAAAATAATACCTTTCTTGCATTCCTTGATCATTCTATACACTTTATACAACCACTTGTGTGGAAAGTGCTGAAAGTATCTAAAAACTTCTACTCTTTAAATGAATGAATTTTTCACCAGGTGCTTTGGATATCAACAAGTCCCTCACACTTTGAAATGTAATTTTTCAAAGCTCCAAAAATATCAGACAAATAAAGATAGCTTTGGTGTGGATGCTAGCTTACATCATAATGTGTCCACAGCTGTAAGTTTGCCGAGCCCACTCGGAAGACGCTAGAGAAAAATTGATCTTGTTTGAAGAAATCTGGTATCTTGAGGTCGTCTGCTAATGAAGGAAACTGGGCTTTCACATCTGCTATTCCCTGTAACGTGATAAAGAGGAGATAAAAATAGTCTTGCCTTATCATAACACATTCAATTAGAAATGATAAATACAAACTTGTCTGAACATCTAGAACACATCAACCTACTCCTTTTAAGATATTTTGTCATCATACGTGTATGCTAGCAATCCTGACAGCTTTTTTTAATTTTTATCAAACAGTAACTTTTTAGAGTGTACCTCCCTAAATTCAATGGGGAAAAAAAAAATCTTCCACAGCCAAACACAAAGCAAGAGTCTCTATTAATTTCAATGAAAAAACACAAGCTATTCTTACCCAAAATGGGTACTATGCAAATTACAATAACATTCAAAATTTCTGCAGATTTTGCTTCCAACAGTATGGGAAGTGTTGAGATATACGGAGAGAAAATATATGTAAAATATTAAATATGACCAACTGATAAATCCTCAGAAGATTTATGCCCATCTCAATAAATAATTTCTCTCTCTGTCTTTCTCTTTCTCCCTCACTCTCCCCTATTTTTGTTCTCATTTAAGCACAGTGCTAGTTGCTAATATTCTCTGTCGAAGTAGAATGAATTAGGAGTGATTTAAAGTTTAGTTACCTTTCTAGGGTCATCACCAAGTGATCTGAGATAATACAGCTCATCCTGTTACAAACAAAATATTTAAAAAATTAAAATATATTGAAATAAAAATGAAATGAATCATTGAGTAGATATCATTGAGGTAAAAAGCTATATATATGTACATTTGAAATACTACTTATGTTACATTTCCAATTAAATCAATCAGCCAGTATCAAATTGTATTGAATTAGTACCAGATTCAGGATACTTTAAAGGGTCCTTACCTTTTGAAAAAAGAAATCATCTTGGATTTCTTTGGAGCATCGATGTATAAGCTCACAGAATTGCAGGCCCCTTGATATCAATATAAAAATACAACATAACATCAATAACTGACTGCAGTACTCTTAACTACCAACTAAATTCAGTTTGAATCTTTTTAGCTTTTAATTACCGGTATACTTCTGTAAATATATCAAGGAGCTATTTCATAAGTAAACCAAGAACAAACTAGAATTAAGTCATCAAGGCAGTTTTTAATGCTTTGAAATTTTGATTACTTTTTGACAAAGAAAAAATTAATTTCCTGTCATCAACAAAACTTAAGATTTCTTTTGAAACTCACGATTGAAATCAATTTTTATTGAAATAATTAATGAAATCATTAAATTGTGAAATGAATGATTATAAAATAATAACTTGGGCCAAGATTTAAAGTTATGCTCCCAATTATAAAAATCATGCTACCTATAGGCATAATTCTTGTTAATGAAGTCCATCTTGGCTCCAGGGCTCACATGAATCTTGACCTCTCTGTCACCTCCTTGTGAAGCGAGGTATTCTGCTGTCCACTTCTCAACACATGGTCCGATGTCTACCCCTCGCAAGACTGCAGGGTTCCTCTGTTTACATGAAGAAAGAGTATTAAATTAACATTTAATTTGATTTGTCTGTAGTGTAAAAAGTAATTTTGTTTATAATAATTGGTTTTATATAGCCCTTAATATGGAATAACATATCTAACAAGTCTAAGCACTTTAGCCTTTTCAAATATTAGTATCACCTCGGTCATCAGATTAATTCTAGCACACAGTGAGCACCACTTCTACTCCACAGTAAATTTTAATTCACTTGAAGATGCTACATCTGAAATTTATAGCTTTACACCAGGGCAGCGTTTCATGAAACCCTCATAAGTACAAGTTCACCGACATCCCATTGAAATGCGTGGATTAAGTTTAACCCGCGTTTCAATGGGATGTCGGTGAACTTGTACATGTACTTAATGACGGTTTCATGAAACGCCGCCCAGTCATCATATACATGCCAAACTGCCCCCCCCCCCCTCTTTCAGTTTGACTTTTATTCTTCTCCTCTTCTCCTTTTCCTTCCTCTCCTTCATCTCCTTCTCCTTCTTCATCAACTGATCAACATCATCTTCACCTTCTTCAAGAGTGGTTCAACGTTCGGTTCAACCTTAACCTCTTACTCTCACAAAGTCTCGGCTCTCTCTTTTTTACTGAACAGACTTTACTCCATGTACTATAAGAAAACTATATTATTAAGTATATATGTATGGCTAGATTATGTTAATAGAGGCTCATGTACATGTCTCTGCATACGCACAGGTTTAACAGAGTAATTCTGATAAAACATAACAATTAAAATGCATCCAACGTACCAACATCATGTGAACAACAATGCAATATCCATCTCTATTAAAAACTGTGAGAAATCTTTAAGTTTAACATCTTTTATCCACAAGCTTTCTTTCACATCGAATTCACATCAAATTCAAAACCCCCCATGGCCCCAACTGCATGTAAAATGAATGAGTACGTACGCAGACATGGTCAGTATGGGGGCCCACGGTCATGGGCGTGGCATATTCATTGCCAAGTACGTTCCTTGGCATTGGAACTTTTTAAAAATATTTTTTAATTTGTGCATTTATTTGATCATGATCATTTAATATACATTACCTTTTGATATATAACATCCAAGAAGTCTGATTTACTGACATCAGTATAGACAGGCACATCTCTTTTCATCCACTCAAAAGACATGTTGTTGGATTCTATGTTTATCCTGCACATGCACAGACAAGAATGGATAAAATGTATTTTTCTGTAATTCTTCGTATCGTTACATGTGTTGTGCATAATCGGGTGTTTGCTATTGAGTCTACGGAACGCGGGAGGTGTGATCAAATTATTGACATTTATTACATTGTTTGTGTTGCAATTGCTGTCCTTTATGCTTTGAAAGTTAATAATAAGATTTTAATACTATTTTCCAAGCTGAAGGGGAAGGTGGGTTTTCCTCAATCCCCCTCAAAATCCATACTTGATCTCATATAGATCTAAGTTATGTCTATTTATGTACTAGATATAGCGTTCCATAACCGTTGGACTGAGACCGAAAAATAATTGATAGGGGAAGGAAATAGCCTATAATTCCCTCAAGTCAATACACTGGTGGTGGAAACGCTTCATGTAGGTAATTAAAAGTGATTTTCTTGTTTTGTTATAGTGATTTTTTTAGTGACTTATAGTGACTTAGTTTCAGCGAATCTCTTTAATTTCCCATTCATCAGTTCATCTTCAATCTTGTTTACCGCCGCGCCTCACGGGCGCCTCCTTGATGAATTGAAGGGAGAAGCTCCACGGAGCCGCGCCCGGCTCCGCGCTCCTGCAGACCGGGCGTGATCGTGAAGGCCCAAGCCTGCGCCAGGCGACTCGAAGTCTTATCTATTTCAAGAATCCAACCCAGATCAGAAGCAGTGACCGGGAATTACAGGCCAACACCTTCTTCCTGTACGGCTGTACCAGATAATGATGATGATGATGATGTAGACAGAAATAACCGTCTGAGCTCATATGGGTCATTTCTTTAATAAAACTGACATTTGTTGATATTCCCCATTCTCATGATTCTAGTGGAGCCAGACGCAGTCTCACTCGCAGTGGAACAACCGACGATTAGAGAGACTGAAGCTTTTGGTCTAATGATGATGATGATGATGATGATGATGATGATGATGATGATGATGATGAAGATGAGGATGATGATCAGAATGATGACAATTAATGTCAATGATTCAATGAACCTTGCAAACTACCTTCACTTATATTGAGGCATCAGACTCTTCAGATCAGAATCTGCTACAGGACTCTGCTTCTATTACTTCTAAGTTCTAGTTTTACTCATAGATCATGCCAAATTCTTTGATATCTGTCAATAATTTAGCTAAAATTGTGGAAATTTGTGTTACCAGACTCTAGAGTGTAACTGATAGATTTGAGAGTTTCAGCCTTTGCTTACCTTCCATGTGTTTCTGATGATAATGAGCTAACAATAAATTATATTATATTATATTTGGGGATCATTCTCATCAAGCCAATTTTGGCTTTCATGATCCCCACTTTCTTTTATCTTATGTTGATAATGAATGAACATGTATATACCGGTACTTTTGATGTTTTTTAAAAGAGAGTGAAATAAATAAATGAAATGAATAATACTGCTGATTACATTACAAAACTTTGACCTCTGAAAAGTCTGATGAGATTTTGCGTTGTTTGTTCTGCTGGAAATGCAAATACATACGATGTATGTGGAAATGGCTTATATCGCATTGCTAATTTTATGCTGACATTTTGATAATAATGATTAGTGTAGTGTACCTACATTTGTAGCTATAGGGTAGCTACATGTAGGCGCATGCGCACACGGGAGTCTGCTGGATCAAGCGACAATTTCCGCACACACTTTTTTCACTAACTGCTATTGTTTTAATATAAGTATCAAATCAAACTTGAACTTGATATGGACATTTATATTTTTGGCACCTTTTTAATCAAAACATCACTTGCTATAGATCTAGTAAGTAAGTAAGCACTTGACCATGATTTGACTCACTCTCGCCAAGGCCTCCCCCCCCCCCCCTATTAAACTTCTAATTTCTAGTTATAATTCCCATTGGACCATTCAGAAATGAGCAACTCTAGGTACATGTATTTGGCTTTAGGTTGTCCTAACATGAAAATTAAGTATTTCAAGTCAACCAGCGAGTTCATGTTGAGTAGAGATCAGTTTCGTCATAAATTTTCGGGACCAACATCAATTAATCAACAAACATTTTGGTCCCATTTACTATAGGCTTACCATTTTGCAACATGGCTCTTTTGTCAGAGGGATATGGTGATGATGACATCAAAGAATTGAGGTAAGTGAATCATATTCACATATATAATAGTCAGGAAACAAGTTCTTTATATATATGCACAAATTATATAAATTTGTATGCTTCAATGATGAGAATGACAGAAATGAATCTTAATTAAAATGTTTGTTTAATAAAAGCCAATATGCTTCTTTAAGGTGAAGTGCTGAATATCTACCAGCAAATGTTCGGGGTTGTTTCAGGGTTCGGGGGGCGTTTCATAAAGCTGTTTGTAAAGTTATGCTGCTTATGCATGACTTTACGAACGACTTGAATATGAAGTGCCAGATAGGATGCCCAAAGTTCTTCCTGATGTTTTAACAGAGTGTGACTATATTTCCAATAACCTCAATTAAATTATGGCAAAAAATATACTTTGCATTAAAAATGTTTGTTATAATTAGAATAATAATCTACATCTGCACAGTTCAACTTGAGTTGATGCAGTTAAAAATGATTGAGCATCCCATTTGGATTTTCATATTTAAGTCATTCGTAAAGTCATGCGTAACTTTACAAACAGCTTAAAGGGATCGTTTAACAATGTTAAATCTGAGATACACGACCCTACGTGTTATCAGTGTCTGTGATATGGTGAAACATTGAAGCCCTAAAAAAATCGCGCTTCAAAATGATCAAGAAGTGCCTCAAAAAAGTAAAAATCTTTGAGTGACCGGTTTTACCATACTCGTTTTCCCCAATAGACTGTAGTGTTATGAAAACCGTCAGGCGAACGGTTTTCAAAATGTGTAATTCCAATCATAAATATCTTGATAATCAGACAGGCGATCGGCTTGTAAAAGTCATGGGGTTCCTGACTGACATAAAGGTTTATAATTATCATTGCATCATTAGCTAAATCCAGAATTTTGTTTCAGAATCTGAGACAAAGTTACCGGATCCCTTTAATGAAACACCCCCCAGACCCTAAAACTCTACACATCTGAAATTTCCTATAATGAGTACTATCCAGACAGTTATTTTCAAAACTTTCCTGCATGATGTAAAGTGTTATGTTTTCCTGTTTATATTTCAGATTGAATCTTTCTGAAGCAGCAGCCAATCTTGATCCTACCAAACTCAGAGCTGCCCTGGCTCATATCGTGTCACAAATGAGTCTGGGGAATTCCCTCTCAGCATTATTTCCAGAACTAGTGAAGGTAACATGACCATCAGTTTCAAAGCCATTGATAAGGAGTTGCCTGAAATTTTGGCAACATCACTAAATACAATGATTATATATTCTGCATCTGTTTGCAAATATATCTCTGATTGTACATTTGATCCGTATAGAGTTGTTGATTTTATTTTTTTTGACAAGTGGAGGGGAAAGGAAGGATAACAATGAAGATAACATTCCTCAGACTTTTATAAATTTGAAAATGAATTTCATAATTATGATTATTTGCATCGTTTCATACACAAGCAGGTTTTATAGTGTTATGTACCAGTGATTTCTGGGTACAGTGACAACTAGAGTGCTAAGCTAAGAGCTTGTTTACTTAAATATGCGTACCGATATGTGTTATCTCTAGATTTGTGCAACCAATGACCTGCCAAGCAAGAAGCTTGTTTACATGTATATGGCTGGCTGTGCCTGCGAGCAACCTACACTAACCCTACTAGCA
The DNA here is from genome assembly GCA_035222895.1 of Strongylocentrotus droebachiensis. Taxonomy (NCBI): domain Eukaryota; kingdom Metazoa; phylum Echinodermata; class Echinoidea; order Camarodonta; family Strongylocentrotidae; genus Strongylocentrotus; species Strongylocentrotus droebachiensis. The sequence goes on along the minus strand of JAVYIG010000875.1, from coordinate 136,025 downwards.
ATCAACTGTCTACTCAAAGACTGTCAGGATTCAAACCCTATGGTCAGAGGAATGGCTCTCAGGACTCTATGCTCTCTCAGGTTAGTAGTTTGAATGAAATGTAATGGAAGTGATTTTGAAAACATTACTTACATCTTGCCTACATGGGTCATGAAAGAATGGGGAAATAGAAGAAATAAAACAACTTGTACAACTCTGTCAGTCACATCTCTTTCATAGATTTGGATTGAAGTTCACTCTTTCATGGTGAATTCTGCTTCTTTTTATCCTTCATTATCTCCCTTCTTTTTTCCCCAGCAATGCTGTGGATGATGATCACTAGTTCAGTACTGAGTTTAGACTTTATCAAGATTTCAAGATTTGTTTATCTCTGTTTTTTCAGGCCTTATATTTTGCATATTATTAGGGGCCTGAATATGCTTGTTGTGTCTTATTAGACTTATTGATTTGGTATCACCAAACTGATATCTAAATACAATTCAACACTGTTTTAACTGAAAATACTTTCTTTCCTTATGTTTGCAAATACAATTAGCTTTTGTTATTCATACTTTATTGACAAATTGAAGACATGTTTACATTTTTGTTATTTATAGAATATCGTTATTTGATAGAATATCCTTATTTTAAACCCATACCGTCCAAATCTTTTTCAATAGGTTACCACTTTTGATGGAGTATATAGAGCTCCCTCTCTTGGCAGGGCTGAAAGACAAAAGTGCCTATGTGCGAAGGATTGCAGTGCTTGGTTGTCTCAAAGCTTGTAAGCTAGACTCCTCCTTCATAAAAGGTATGCTAGCAAAATCTGTGAATAAAATCATGTTCTCCAAACAGTATTATCTCTCGAATAAAACTAGTCAGAATAATGTGAACCATTATCAGAATGAACCAGTCGTAATCCCACAAAGCTCATGACCACTTATGCATCGTCTTAAAACATTCCTCTCTCAAAGTTTTTTCTTTCTCAAGATTACTGCAATATATTGAAAACATGAAGATACATTCTCACAGTCCATGAGAACATTTTTTTACCCCCTGCAAAAACATTTGTGACTGTTTGTGACTAGAACATCTTGTGCATATCAAGTTATCCTGCATCGGTTAGTCTAAAGATAGCAAGATGGATATGTTAATTCAACCAAATGTTGACTTGATGGGTAGTGTGGAATGGTACATGTACATGGAGATCTTTGATATGTAGAAAATGTGAGTTTAGGTTCAAACATTTCAGAATCATAGAGTTACAAAAAATGAAGAACTTTTAGATGACATAGATCTAGGCAGATGACAGAGTACAGAAGATGGTGTTGTAACAGGCTACCTCCCATTATAAAATTCACATATATTACATAGTTTTCTTTGGTCCTATCTATTGACTTTACAGACAGGAATATCATAGACCAGCTGTGTGAGCTGATCGCTGACCGAGATAACACTGTCATGATCAATGTTCTATGTGTGCTTCATGAACTTCAGGGAGGTCTTCTAGTCACTCCAAACATAGCACATGCACTCCTCAACAGGTATCATTTCTTCTTATTTGTCCTCTTTATTTTTTCCTTCATGATACATAGAACCATTTTCTTGGGGGAGGGGTTGTCTCTTAATGATTTTACTTTATCTTTTTCTTTAAATTTTAAATTATTACTTTTTATTTAAGGATTGTTCAGGAAGCAATTTCTGTGTGTATAAAAGTGGTATAGAAATATGTCATGATGTTTTAATACCATAAAATTACTAAAACTTTAGAACAACTGCAAGCCTACTTTCCAAAAATGTATAATGTTGTTTTTATTGGATTAAGTAATAATAAATAAGAATATTCCGCTTTTATATAGTGCTTAATACAATGTCTCTAAGCGCTTAGCAGATATATACTAATATTACCTATTAAAGAGGAATATATTTTTGTTCATGTTTTCTGTTTTAATACTTTAGCATAACCTTGTTTAATTGCACATCAGTAGTTCAAGGCGCTGTAGTTGAAAGTTTAGATTTCACCCACCTAATTTCTTTATGCAGAGTCAGCTCGCTATCTGAATGGGGCCAAATCAAGGCGCTGCAGTTCCTGTTGAAGTACAAGCCAGCCAATGAGGAAGAAGTATTTGACATATTGGTAAGTAGATCATCACTATATGTTCAGAACACTACATGATTTAAGTGTGTGGAATGTTTTACAGCTAAATGATCACACTTGCAGAATGCAGATATGTTCCTTGACTTGCTTGACTTAGGTGCACAGGACGGAGAGTGTCCCCTTGCGCTCTTACGGGTGGTCTGCCCCCATTCACTTCTGTCCTGGGCTTGGTGTTGGGCAGCCTCCAGGCTTATTTTGGTCTTTCCACCTCATGGGAGGACGTCCTGGTGGCCGTGGCAAAGTAAAGTCATTGGTGTGGACTTGTATTGGTAGGCGTTCCTGTGGCATACGTACCACATGTCCAAACCATTTTAGGCGGCGGTTGGATATTTTTTCATTTATTGTCTTGGAGATTTATAATGACTTCCGGATGTCTACACTTCAATGATATGTTCCAATGATTTCTAAACTTCATGCGCATACATGGTACTAGGCATAGCATAAAAACTCAGGATTTTATTTCCTTTGGCTTTCAAGTCTACAGTAGCACTACAAACAAAATAAGTGAGTAAGAATGAAAACATTTTTCGGTACTGTCTCCAGTGTTTTTAAGGTGAGTTTTTATTGATCTTAGAATAGGTCATTTATTAATTACAACTATTCAAGAAAGTGAAATTATACATGGACATGCCCAATCATGTATGGTAATGTGGTTTAAACATGCATCTTATGTCTTATCTGACGTCTACACTACAGAATTTAGTGGATGGTTGTTTACGTCATCCAAACAGTGGAGTAAGCCTGGGAGCCGTTCACTTCATGCTGCTTATCACCAAGGACTTACCTCATGTAAATCAAGATGTCATCGGCAGACTCAAAGGTAAGAGTCAGATTTCATCAGACAGTTTCTAATGTTTGGGTCAACTTATTGATATTGACTAATTTGATGAGGGGTAGTGTTTAAAGCTTTTGTCCAAATGTGATGTCCAAATGTGTATATAGAGAAAGTTGGGTAGGGGCAGGGGGTATGAGCATTGTACAGTTTCAAGATCAAGACCAGAGGCTATATTTTCTGTTTTGACACAAATAAGTAGCAATCAGTGTTGTACAGAATACACTTCATCCCTCTTGTGAATCTTTGAAAAGGAAATTTTGGTAATGCCTATTTTCAAAAATAATAGTGAATGTCTGTTTGTACTGCATTACTTATAGCTGTAAAGTCATATTCAGTTAACAACAGAATTATTCATATTCATTGTAAATTTGATATTTTGTGTTTTTCGTATCTCCAGATTGAAAGGTGGACTGGTTGAGTTAGGCCCCTTGTTGAATACTTTTAGATGTCAGCTTTAATATATGCCATATTCTTAAGAACAATAATTAGGACTACTCAAATTTTTAAATACTTGAAAAATTACAGAACTTGCCAAGGGTATGAATAATTGGTTGTTAACTGTATATTATCATGACTAGAAGAGTAATTTTAATCTTATCCCTGTATCATTGCCCCCTCCATAACAATCTTGCCAGTGACCCCCAGACTAACTTCTCAACATGCATTTTCATAAAGTCACCTTGAATGCTATGCATTACAGCATTTGCATGCTGGTGTGACTTTCAATCTCAAAGATATCTTGTTACCCTTTTTCATCTTGTTGTTTGTATTCCAGGTATCTTATTGACTCACCTTGGCAGTGATCAGCCAGCCTATGTGTATGCTTCACTGTGTCATCTTCAATGGCTTCTGGACAAGCTACCTCAAGGAATCAGTAAATACTACAAGAAGTTCTATTGCAAGTAAGTCAACAAGAACTGTGTTCTATTTGATTGGTGGGAACCTTTGTACTCACCTGACTGTGTAAACCAAAATGTGCTTCAAGGCTTGCAGTGGCAAATCACACTTGTTTTTTAAAATAAACTTATATTCATGAGTTACGTAAGCATTGTTTTTAGAGAAATAAATTTTGTAAAGACAAGTTTAATGACTGTTTTACCTAGTCAGACAAGCTTTGTATCATATTCTTGTAGCTCTTGTCCAGGGTAGATCGGTAATTGTTTAGTATTGAGTTAAATCAAAAGGGAGGATATAATCTATAACATGATATCTCAGAAATCATAAAAATAATAATAATAATGGGTTCTTGTATAGCGCTCATGTCAGTCAGATTTGACCCTCCTGGCGCTCTTGATTTTTACCCTGGCTTTAGCACGGCTGCCATTCGGCGCTCTAGCATTTCAAGGAATAAATTCCCACCAGGTACCCATTTACTTCTCCTGGGTGAAGTGTGGCAAATGTAGATCAATGTTTAGTCTTCATAAATTCTATGTCCACAGTCCAAAGACCTTACTGTAATCATGTAATAGGTCAAGTGGTTCCCTTATTTACCAAGAAACAGATGAGCTTTACAAAGTGTACCCTAAATCATTGTAGGAATAAATCAGTGATTTTACTCTTGGTAAAACCTGCATGCATGCTGTATAGAAGCATGTTTCATACATAGATTTACAGACTGGTGTGATTATCTGGAGCAACAACATTATTCTAGCACATTTTGAAGGAAAGGTTAATATCCCAATGAAATATGTTTTTGGTGTAGGTCAGTCAAGGTTGTTTTGACAAAATCCATCATCTCGTTTTTGCAGGTACAATGAGCCTGTGTATCTAAGATGCAAGAGGATTGATCTCCTTGTACAACTCATCTCAGAGGCTAATCTCAATGACATTGTTGGAGAGTTGAGGTAAATCACACATGTTGCTTGATTATGAGTTTTATATCATTATCCAGCAGGAGAATTAGAATGTAAATAGTTGAAGATGATAGTATCTTTCAAGTTTTTCAATTATGAAACCTGATATTTCACTTGGTAAAAAAAAGGAAAGAGATGTAGAATGAATACCGTATTGTATCATTTGAAGATTTTCAATTCCCCAAATCACCCTCTTTTGCTCGTTTTGTTCCCCATAAACATCAAGGATTTTATCTAATTTTGATTTCATTTATATTAACATCTTTTTACTTTTCAATTCTTGTTCTCCTTTGTTTTCTGCCCTGTCTCTCTCTCTCTCTCTCTTCCCCACTTCTGTCTTTGTTTATGTTCACTTTTTCCCTCATCCTGTCCAGTACCTCTATTTATATTTTATTATCTCTTCTCAATTAGTTGTGCCTAGTATGTATTCACACCAGGTTGATATATTTACATGTACTGAAATACCAAACCCATTGCTTTCTTAGTGCTTACTGCATTGATGTATCCACTAAGTTTGGACAGCACGCTGTACGAGCTCTGGGTGCTGTATCTCAACTCCATCCAGCCTACACAGGGACATGTATGGATGCTTTACTGCGTCTCCTTCAGCTTGGTATCGACCGAGTTTCATCAGCTGTTTTCATTGAGATGCAAGGTAAATGCTTCCTTGTTAACCCATTGACTACTTAATTCTCTCATTCCCATAGGCTTTAGTACAGGAGCCACCAGGTTCCCATAGCCAATGAGTTAACAAGTTCTTCAGCCATTAATTACCTTTCTTTACTGCACATGACATTCCTAGACAAAGATGTGAAGTAATTAGGTTTGAGTGAGAGTGGACATGTTTTTGTCAGACAATACAGGTAATCCAAATAAATTTCAACTGATATCAAACCTTAAGGCCCAAATTCACAAAGGAGGCTTGTCGACAAACCTAGGTTTATGTACGTCATATGACGTGTTTTGATGCATTTTTTACAAACCTGGTTTGTCAAAACGCGTCAAAACGCGTCAATTGACGCACGAAAACCTTGGTTTGACGAAAAACCTTCTTTGTGAATTTGGGCCAGTGAGTAGAAAGTGTATTAAAATCGATAGTGTATTTGAAGTGGTTTTATTTACAATCATTCTTTTGCAAATAAAGTTGCAAAGTGAAATTGTAAGATTTAGTTTTGTGTCTTTTCTTTAAATGGAGGGCTTACTACATGTATAAGTATATTTCTAATATTTCTGTATTTCTTTTTCTTTCCAGAATTGTTATCCTTGGAGGGGAAGTACCAGGATTATGTCAGCCAAATGTTAGACTTGATCCCAGGCTGTTGGTCAAATATAGATCATGAGGATGGCAGATGTGCTATGATATGGCTAGTTGGACACCATGGACAAGTAAGTCTATATTCAGATGTCCTACATGTAACAGAGGGTGTGGGAGTACATGGAATATAAAACTGCATGTGATTGTAGAGATACATGTACATGAAATTCTGATCAAGGAAGACCAGTGATGAAATCCAAAATGATGTGGACAGGGGTTTACGATAAATACTGATTTTATTGGAAAGATAATCAACACATGTCCTCAGATCCACTACATATGGAATTGAAAGGGGATCTGTAAATTTACCCTGATTTAGGACCTGAACTCCTATATGAATAATGATGTTAAAAGCATAGGGATATCATGAGCTTTCCTGTTAGCCTGGAATTGTATTAACATCCTAGGTATTTCATCAACTGGTAGCCATTTTTCAACCTGTTGATAGATAGATGTTACATCAATTATACCTTCCCAGAATGCAAGAGGCAACTCAATAATGAAATATTCCACCAACTGAACTACTTTCTTCTGTTATTTTGATGTTTTTTGTTTCCTTTAGAAATTACAAGAAGCTCCCTACCTCCTTGAGAGTGCAGTTGACAATATAATGGAGGAATCTAGTCATGAGGTCAAAGGTCACTTACTGGGTGCAATCACCAAGCTATTCTTTACCCGTCCTGCAGAATGCCAAGACTCACTTGCCACCATGCTACAACACTGCATAGGTAAGGAGTAACAAGTCTGCTTAAGTAAAGTGTACGCCTTAAACTTGATCAGATGTACATTTGCTAAAAAAATTAATGAAATCTCTGAACATTTGTTTTGATTGCTCTTTTCAAGTGAATTCTACTGGTGTTGCCAAGTTTTTAGGATGATGTACGTAAAAGGATCTCTCAGTTTTTAAATGCTGCAAAGAGAGTTTGAAATAGCCAGGTCAACGTCTTTTGTTTTTTTGTTTTTTTTTTTTGTCTTTTTTTTCCAATAGAGAGAATACTAGGTGCATTTTCTTTTGAAATAATTTCGTCACCTCTTGGGCTTCATTATACATTTAATTAAAAAGACATTTTTACATACAGATCATGATTTGAGGATAGATGCACCCCTTGGTAGCCATTGTACATAAATGTGAATGTTAAAGGTGAGCAACTGTAGTAAGTGCTAGCATGCCAGAAATCTATTATTTGCCACTGAAGAGTGGTTTAGCTAATTTGTTCTACTGCATTTTATATACAGAAACACAAAAGGATGTATTTCTTCAGGAAAAGGCCATGTTGTACTACCAGCTACTACACACAGATGTCAAAAAGGTGAATTGTCTAATGTGGAGATTAACAAAACTTCAGTTAACAAACTATAGTAGAAAGTGCTAGCATGCCAGAAATCTATTATTTGCCACTGAAGAGTGGTTTAGCTAATTTGTTCTACTGCATTTTATATACAGAAACACAAAAGGATAGTGGCATATAAAATAGCAGATTTAAAACAAAAGACTGCATCTTGCCAATTGTTAACTGTCTGTCCAGTAGTGAGGCAGGTATGCGTATTAAGATTAGTAATTCTAACCCTGGTGCATGGCTGCATCGGTTAGGTGATAGATAGGTTTGATTGGCTTGACGCGTTTCTGTTTTCAGTGCCAGTATCACTTATATGCCATTGTACTTTGCTAAGCCACGCAAAGATAATAGTGCATAAATCTGGTCAATAGGCTTGTAATATCACATTATATCTTACAATAGCCTCATTTCTGAATGGGTCAAATAGTAAATTCATATATTTCATTATACACCTGCAGGTATTGTCAGAGATAATCCAATTATTTTCATATTTTTTTGGTATACATGAAGCTATTATAATTTGCTTATTGTAGACATGCTAACGTGGTTGTGCATTGTTGTTTTGTTCAGGCAAAGCTGGTTATCTGTTCATCTCAGAGGTTAGGACCCCCATTAAGATCTTCATCTAGGCAATCCTCATCAAACAACCTCTTCAATAGCTTCCGACTGTTACTAGGTAAGAACTCAACTTAAAGAGATTTTTATTTTTATTTATTTGAGGTAGGTAAAAGAGATGCCAGTATCATTAGCATATCCAGCACATGATGAAACCAGCATTTGGTACACACCTTCTTGAAGCCCCCCCCCCCCCCCAACAACAACAAATATATATATATATATATATATATATATATATATCTCAGTATATATCTTGCAACAATGGGTCTAGATCACAAAAAGATATGCCGCTTAGCATTTTCTGTTATAAAAGAGAGTAATAACCACAAATAACATAGTCTATGAAAAATAACTTATCCATTTAATCATTATGCATTCACTCAGAAAGGGCTTAAAAATCGCACAAAGTTTATATTCCATTCACATCTGCAACGTAAAGATTTTTAAGGCACTTTGTAGAGTTTGAAATCGTTGAAGTCCTAGGAGTATCTTTTATCTTCATGTTTTCAGGATCAGATAACTCTAACGATGAAATGAACCAACCACCGCCCCCCTCATCATTGAAAGGGCATTCAGTCCAGACCCCCTCCACCACTCTGCCTGGCCCAAGTCTGGCTCCAGAGGGCATGCTTGTTGATCTAAGCTTGGACGATACCAAGGTACATGATGCAGGAAACCCTGACAAAGCTTCAGACACCACCCATGGTCTAGGAGACACAGGCAAACATCTTCTTGCAGGGCAAGGAAAGAGCAGTAGCAACGATGATATTGAGGGGAAAACTGCATCTGGGGCAGGGTCTAGGAAAAAGGAAAGTTTGACATTGCTTCAAGATGGAAATGACTTACGGGATGGTGCAAGTGCTACGGTTAATGAAGATAAAGAAACTTCAGAAGAAAGGAAGGATGCTAAACCACTCCAAAGACATATAGGTGCTTCTGATGTAGTTTCCTCAGTGTCCAAGGACTCCAATCACAGTCAGTCATCCTCATCTCCACCTAAGAACATAGGGTCTTCTGAAGATGCAGTAGGCACCTTTGATCATCCAGGTTCTAATGATGTTAGAGATCAGGAAAAGGAAGAGAAGAATCTGGGCATCAGAAGTGCAAGCCTTCAGGAGGGAGAGGTGAAGTGCGGTGTCACATTTGAGCCATTTACACTCTCACCACAGGAGTTTGAAGAAAGATGGATGGCATGGACAAATAGGTATTAATCAGGATTTTTAGGTGCAGTCATATTGGTAGAAAAGTCAAGGAAAGTTCAGCCCTTAAATTTTAATTCCCAAAGCTCATCAATGTGACTGCAAATTTAAAACAAAATACTTTCAATATTCTGATTAAATACTGAGACAAAAAATATTTCTACAACTCTGATTCCCAGAAGTTTTGCCTATGTGCAATGTGAACTTGCATGTATACTATAGAATGAAACAGTTATCTTGAAACTACTTTAGATTTATCAGTATGAGTGAATCCAATGCATATTCCCAAGTTATGATTCCCTTTACTATGGAATCACTAAACCACGAGTAAAGATATGTAATTACTTGTGGTCATTATTTTCTGCAAGTAAATTTATAATCCCAGTCTAGAAAATGAGACCAGATATGACCCCTACTGGTAGAAATTGAATAAGGCATAACCAAATGGATCTAGAAAAATGAATGTAGAAAATTTGACTTCATGTCTTCCTTGAGAAAATGTTATACTTTGTGTTCACACAATGTTTTTGATCTCTTCTTAATCAGTGAAACGTTGGAAGTGGCTGAGAAGAGACCTTCAATTTTGCTTGAGAGATTTGATGATATTGGATTCCACACCATGGCTTCTACACCTACAGATTCAGAGCCTTGGAGAGCATTCCTTTATGCACAAGTAAGTTTCCCAATATGTGTTATTGTATTTGTTATCATCATCACTATCATTATCTCATCGTCATCATCACTGTAATCCTCCTCACCATCATCTTTATACTCCTCCTTCTCTTCCTCTTCCTTATCCTCTGTCTCCTTCTCTTTCTCCTCCTCCTCCTCCTCCTCCTCACCATCATTCCCAACACCAATATCAACATGAACATCCTCATCCTCATCAACGTCATCAGTGTCATTAAAATCACCTCCTCCTCCTCCTCTCCATCATCAGTGAAAGAGAATTAGACATGATGCATTTTTTATTCATACATATCCATCTACATCACAATTTTATTGCATTTTTGTCCAATTACTGTACAAATAAAACAATACTTCTAGTGGTGAATATATAATGTAACACTTACATATATTGAGGTATAAAGCTATGTCACAAGTAATATACACAACCCATACATATGTACAGTTTTCATAATTATGTGGTATATAAAAGTGCAAAACTGGATTACACACATTTACAATATTTAACCATCACTAAATCATAAACTAAGAACCACTTTCCCTGGATGTGCTTTGTACACACATGCTTGGAATATAGTTGTATTCAGCCGCATGTACTGTTTGTGTAAATGAAGTCTCCCTGAAGTCAGTCCTAAGGAGTTTTAGAGGAATGAGATATCATGTCAGAAGTAGCAAATGATAAAATCCACTGACTTGCTAGCACACTGATGTATGACTGCCAAAATAAATAACACTATCAATGATCTGCTATCATACTGTGCTTCTACTTCTGCCCAGTATGTTAGCTAAATATATTATTGAATACTATCACAGAATTGTCTTGTGGCTCATTTATTTTAATTCAATTGTTGAATTATTTGCTTTTTATTATTGAGATATTATTTTCATCTGCTTGCTTTGAAAGCAAATCCTCTGTTCTAAAGTCTCTCAAAAACTATAAACCTTGAATTACTTTTCAAAATGTGCTGTTAGTGATAGTAAGAAAATAATACCTAGAGTTGAGAAAAATGTGTTAATATTTTCACCCATCTCTGAATGTTGAATTACCCTCAAATGAGACACCATTCTTCCTCCTAATATGTTTGCTCTCTTCATCATTTATATTCTTGTTTTTTAAATGTATTTATGTTGCATGTATGTGAATTATATTTTTCACCTCATTTGGAGTACATGTACATCACCCATGATGTATGAAATACCGTTTGATGTAAAATTAAAGTATCATCTTTCATTTAATTTTCGCTCTTCTCTTCTTTTTATATTCTCCTCTGTTTATAGATGAAGGATGGGGAGCTGTTTCTCGTAGAGGCAACAACGCGTCAGACAGAGGAAACATGTTCTCTATGCATCAAGTCATCCCAATCAAGCTCCTCACTGACAAACAAGGTCATAGCCCTTTGCAAAGAGACCTTCCTTTAGTAGGAGATTTCCTTTCGCCATGCCAGAAACAGCAGTATTACTGAGGAGGGTTTATTTCTTTGAGAACACTTGCTATCGTGTATATGGTACATGCTTCAGCCAAAGATAATTGATATGCAGTATTTTTTTTGTCAGAGTGGGAATGACCTTGCATCAAAAGAGGTATGCTTAATGATAAGTTTTGATTTGAAACATTTTATATCTGGATATATTGTAAAGAGAATCAAAGATGGAACTTGGCAGCATTTCACAAAACCGCCATAAGTACAAGTATGCTGACATCACACTGAAACGTGTGTGTTATAACATTAACATGCATTTCAATGGGAGGTCAATGAAATTGTGTACTTATGACATTCTCATGAAACAATGCTTCTGACTCATAGAAGATCAGGTGAGACCGTTTGTGTGATTGATCTCACAACTAGGTTCACTGTAAAAGTATGAGATTATGAATGGTCCTTAAGGTTTCATCATTTACATGTGTAGAATGTAAAGGCACAAGATCTTTTTCTCCCATTTTTGACTTGATAAAATAAACACGTCTAAAGACATCCATCGTCATTTGAGCAATGTCTTAACTTCATCCAGTCTCCATTCTTTGCCAGTCTATCAAACGTTATAGTTAGTTGTGTTGAGATATTGATTTTGATTAATTTCAATTTTTAGCTATGCAAATTTTCCCTTCAGGTTACACATGGTATGCTTGGATTATGCATACTACTTATATTACTGAAGTACAATAATAGTTTGTTCTATTGACAACCGTGATACATTTATCTACCACATATTATCTCGATCCAATTACTGTTATGTACTTCTGTTTCCTTCCAGTTGTTTTACATACACATACACATGTATGTCAAATTTTTGTGTAATTCCAGTACAAAAAGAACAATTCACAAATTATCTTGCCACTAAAATAAATAAGATATCCAACTGAATAACTGAAATACTCTTTTAACATTTGATTATAGAATTATAGACATCCATTAGCAATGTACAGGTATGTACAATAAATACTTATGTCAGCTGACAAAAATGTTGAAAATATCACAATCTAAACGTAAATCTAAATCTAAGTTGACAATTATATTACTAGAAGAATTATTGATCAACAACAGTAGAAAACAAAACATGTAAGGACCAGCGATAAATATGTATAGATTTCTTCAGCCTGTGCCACAAGTACTTGTTTTGCTATTTTAAGCCAAAGAATTTCATATATATACTTCACAGACAAATCAATTATAGAATGGAAGATATCGATGAACAACACTGAGAGATAAAGTAACTAGATATACAAAGGAAACAAAAGAATTAATGAGTAAAAAGAAAAAGAATCATAGAACTAGAAAGACGCCAACTCCTGAATAACCACATGTAAAATCTTCACTGATCCGAGTCACAGCTTATATGCATTAACTTGCCAATCTTAGAGTCTCTCCCGATGTCTATAGCTGCAAAAGGGTCCATCTATAATCTGTAAACCATGTTCATATTGCTACATGTACAGTGTATAATGATGAAAGGTTGTACATAGCTACTTGCCCTAGTACATTGAGAGTCTGCCTTGCAGTAAGTCAATTACTCAATTTAAATTATTTTTTATTGGGGGTGGATTTGGAAAGTTTTTAGACAAGTTATTGGGCAAGTGCTAAAAAAAGGGAGGGGGGGGTGATCCAATTGCTGTGTGAGGCAAGGACAGAAATTCTTTTGTAGTACTCTTTGGTTTGGTACATGAATTGAGTACTGATTTCATTCATATTGGTGTATCACCAAAATAGCATTCTCATCATTTTCACAAGACAGTACATTTCAAATGTAAATTTCTGCAAATATATTGTAGTTATGCAACTTTATCACAATAATATAAACAGGAAATATTTGTGTAGGGCCATGTCACACTAATTTATAGGGTGAAATGGCAAACTAATGGTGTATTGCTGTGCAATTTAGTGACACATGTATCAGTTCATTATTTGAGGGGCGGTAAGTCTACACACTACATGCATTTTAAAAGACCATGAATAGATCAAATCGTTTGCTTGGAACCAGAAGGAAGCTAACGTCATTTTACACAGAGTTAACACCCTTCTGGCTCCAAACAGATGGTACATTGTACTTGGAACTCTCTTTAATATAAAGCAGGTGTATCAAATTAATGCTGGTCAGCAAATAAGAATGATCTTAATCAGAGAAAACTACATCGCCTACATTCTTCGTTATCTTCATCTATCTATTGCTTTCTGAATCGGGTCAAACAATAAATTGTGCTAGTGCCAAAGTTCATTGCTGGGCATGCAGAAAAGTCTATTCATTATTTTGTCAAGCCAAGTTATTAAGTTATCCCCTTAGTTAAAGTGAAGCTGATTTGTTTCTAACAGTAAACCAAAGTATTTTTCAAATTCTACTATGTCTTTTATTATTTGTCTTTATTGAAAATATTTGTTTTCATCTCTTTTATTCATATATTCTTAAATATATGGCAATAAGTGAAAGCTGATGGATGAGAAAGCCTATTCTCAAAGGACACAGACTCATTCAAGTGCAATTTTTGAGAAAAATGTACTTATATTTGTATGTTTACTTCTTATTTCTGTTGTAAGCTAGCTTTAAGTTAGTTCTATGCAAATACTGCGAAGAGGTTTATCATTTCATTAATATAATCATCCCAGAGAAATGTACTTAATTATATTAACTGCATGTCATTTTTGTTGTTCTGATATAAAGTCATGAATTAAGTTATAACAAATCGTATCAACTCTTGTTTTATTTTGTCATTAATTTTGCATCACTTTTGGCCTGGCTACACTGATCAACTTCTTTTCATTTGCTTAGAATCCTGTATGTGAGGGCTTTGTTTGATATGAGATGATAGCATGAAGTGATGAAGAATGCGAAGAACGTCCATCGTGGTGGTCTGTCATGTGATCACGGCGTCTGTAAGTTTCTTCTCTTTCTTCTCACTACCTTGCATCCACCTGTATCAATCTGACATCTGTTTGTACATCGCAGAGAGCCTATCGTGTCATATCTGGAGGACATATGAAGAGAGAGATAGAGATGAAGAGAAAAAAAGAGATGGAGGAGGGGAGAGAGATAGAGAGAGAAAGAGAGATGGAGAGAGAGAGAGCAAAAAAGAGATGGAGAGAGAGAGAGAGATATATATATATAATGTGGGAGTTAATGCATTTTCCATTTTTCTTACAGAACAGTATGATAACAGTTTTGATTCATGGATTCAAAGGTAATTAGCACATTGAAAGATAATGGATTATTGATTAAGTTGGCCAGATTTTGGGCCTCTTATAAAAGATAGAAGCTTGAGTTTTAATGAAGTGGATTATGTACTTTTTCAAACAGAACTTGCCCGAAGCCTTTCAATTCAACCCTTTATTCAACCAATATAAAACAATTTACAATGAAAATATAATAATATAATATGGTTGGGACCCCTTGGAAGCAGAAATCTGCTTGTAATCTGGGCCCTGTAACTTCTAATACATAGATGATTCAAGAGCCTGGGAGAGGGATATGTTGTCAAAAAGATAAGATTTCAAACCTACTTTGGGAAGAAGTACTGGCATGTTTTTCCATCAAAGTCAGTTCCATCACACGCTTCAACACCGCGTTGACGATAGCCATCACCACAGTAGGATCGTCTACAATCTAGAGAATGAAAGAGAAAGAAAACAAGATGTGAGTAAAAGAATAAGAAAGAAAAAGAGAGAGAAAGAGATAGGGGTGGAGGGGGGAGACATACAGACAGATAGACAAAGAGAGAGATGGGGATGTAGGGGATAAAGAAATACAGACATATAGACAGAGACAGAGAGACAGACAGACACTAGGAGAGAGGAAACCATGATTCTTTCCATGAAAGATTTATCAAGTTATTATTTATCAAGCAATTATGAAAGAGAGTTTTTTCTTTTATAGTAGGTCCTATGACCTATAAAGGAGAGCTGTTCACTCACGTTCATAATGATATAAACTTGTCAAGGATGAGAGGGGAGGTTTTCTTACCAATGCAGCCATCGTGGATGTCTTCATTCCCATCATCACATTGCTCACCCGGTTCCATTATTCCATTGCCGCACTCAACCTCCTGAAACATTCAACAAGATAATCAAAACAATTAGTAATCAAATCATCGCATTATTCCTTCAAGCCCCTGGGTACACCGGAAGAATCCGTGTCATCAATTCTGAATTAATGTCTTGTCTCTTTCTATCCAAATAAGATTGTAAGTTGAGTTCCATGGTACTATTGACCGAAACCAAGGACATTGAAGTTACGCCCATTTAACACTGGGATTCGTCACCGAATTGGACGAGAATCCAAAATCCCCTTTTTTTTCTACACCCGTCTCATGGAATCACAACTGAAAAGTATTTCTCTCTTTGATTAATAAGTAACTCGGTGGAATTTGGATAAGTACTATTATTCATAATAGATCAGTGGTTTATTTCTCTAATTTTTAATACAACGTCACCAAGCGTCATCATCTAAAGTTCTTTACACTTCATTTCATTTTTCATTTCATTTCATTTATTGACCATTAAAAAATGTACATTTATACAAAAACATCAATACAATAGAAGAACAATATCAAAGGACAACAACATAAGGCCAGGACCCCTGAGAAGCAAGACTTACCTGTCCCGGGATGATGAGGTCAGTATCAGAGCCAGTATCACCTTTATCACCCTTCTCTCCTATCGGTCCCTGAGGGCCCGGCATCCCCTGACGGCCTGGAGGTCCACGCATTGTCTTTACTTCCTGCAGGAGATCGGAGGATGCCATCAGACAGTTCCAGTTGGTGTTATCCCGGAAGTAGAGCTTCCTGTCGTCCAGGCGGTAGGCGAGGGCCGCTTCCTCGCTGATGCTGTTCATTGCTAGTTCGTCAGCCACGATCAAGATACGCTAAGTGGGATGAAAAAAAGAGGGTGGAAATAGATTGCATGAGGATCATCAATGTTTCTTCATATTCTGGAATTAGCAGCAGCGGTGACGGTGCAGATGACGATGATGATGTTTATCATTATTATCATTATGATCATCTCCATCGTCACAACCATACCTATTATAATGCCTCATTATCATCATCATCATAATAATCGTCGTCATTATGTATTGTCATCACCATTATCATCATCATCAACATCATCATCATCATCATCATCATCATCATCATCATCAACATCATCATCATCATCATCGTCATCATCATCAACATCATCATCATCATCATCATCATCATCATCATCATCAACATCATCATCATCATCATCATCATCATCATCATCATCATCATCATCATCATCATCATCATCATCTTTATCATCATTACAATCATAGTGACCTAAATCTTCTTTTTCATCATTATCATTACGATCATAATAATGAAGAAAACAACTGTAATGACCATGGTGCATAATGTGACGATAACGGTGATGATTAGGAGGAGGAGGAGGTAGATGATGAAGGTTGTGTTTCATATTCTAGAAATTATAAGTGATATCAAGGAACAGCCGATACTTACTCCTTGAGTGATAAAATCTCCTTGATCCCCTTTCGGTCCTGGTGGTCCAGGGGTTCCAGACAAGCCCCGCTTCCCGACACCTCCTTGTATTCCTGGTGGGCCTCGGGGACCCATGAGACCAGGTTCGCCTTTCTGACCTAAAACATACGTGTACATTTGTAAAATGCAGGGATTATCATAGTAAAACGGTTCATGCATTTAAAAAAGATATTGTAGGTATTTGTATGGGTATTTCATCTCTAGCACACAAAAACCTCTTGTTACGCTGCCTACGGTTCGAAATGTTCTATAAGACGACAACAATTCAACCATTTTCATTTCTATTGTAAACATTTCAATACAGAAAGTGCATTATATATAAGAAGGAGAAAAACTCTTTGATCTGAAGATGACGCTAGAGTTCTTACCTATACCTGTCGAACCTCTAGGTCCCTGTGGTCCCTGAATACCCATCATTCCCTTGGGCCCCTGTGGCCCTTGGTCGCCATCAGTTCCAGTGCGTCCCTGAAAGATTGCAAACAACAACAACAAGATTGCTAATACTTTCAGGATAATTTTAGTACCCTATGGTATTGCTTACAAAAATTGTGTTCAGATTAGGTAACATGTCCCTATCATGTTCGCAAATTTCAATAGGTGACGCAGAAGGCTATTGAATGTGCCGTTAAATTCCTGAAATTCTTGAAAGTCATTGCGATCATGTTAAAAGTGTATCATCATTTAAGTATATCTTAATGAGCAATACACTATGATGAGGTTAATCGAGCCTGTATAAATTCGGTAGAATATTTTCAAAAGTGCAAGGAAAGAAATGCATACTACACAGGTATCAATTCGTTGAACTTGGGAAGTGCACGGTTACCCACCCCCCCCCCCCCCCCCCACTCCAAAAAATAGGGGGTATTTCACACTTCTACCAAAAAAAAATTGGCATTTTCTCCTTTAAAAACTGTATTTTTATTATTATGAACCTCTGCATGTTTATCATTCATTTCTTGTCCAAGGTGCTTATCGGATATCTTTTCTTGAGGAATGATATTTTATAATGGATTGGAGGGGCATAATTATGTTAGAGGGTATGGTAGTGTGAAGATTACTTCCTTACCTTTCTGCCTGGAGTTCCTATCGCTCCTTTTGGTCCTCTGGGTCCTGACAATCCGACCACACCCGGTAATCCTATTGAACCCTTGATTTGGAGAATAGAGCGAAAATAAAGGATTCAGTGAATGGAAACAAAGTAGGTTACAATCTACTTCAACCATCTCCAACAGGCCATCTCTGACTCAAGATATTAATATTGCATTCTATCATTCTTACTGAAACTAATGTATCTACTTCTTCTACTCCTACTACTAATACTACTACTACTACTACTACTACTACTACTACTACTACTACTACTACTACTACTACTACTACTACTACTACTACTGTTACTACTTCTACTACTACTACTACTACTACTACAACTACTACAACTACTACTACTACTACTACTACTACTACTACTACTACTACTACTACTTCTACTACTACTACTACTACTACTACTACAACTACTACAACTACTACTACTACTACTACTACTACTACTACTACTACTTCTACTACTACTACTACTACTACTACTAACTCTACTAAAATTACTTCTACCGACATATATATAATTTTCTGTTGGTATATAGGAATACTCTTGATACCCAATTAGTATTACCTCTGGTCCTTGTGGTCCCTGTGCACCAGGTATTCCATCTGCTCCATCTAGACCTGGTTCCCCAAGTGCACCCTATCATCAATCAAACAAATTATCTATATTATCTAGCTGACACTTTGCTCTGTGAAGCAAGATGAAGCCACCACAATTACTTCTTCAAACTGATCACTATGTTATTCAAAAATGTCTAGGTCCCTTTTGGATCTCAAATTTTAAAAAAGGGGCGTAAAACCACATTGGTTGGCAGATCATATTTTCTTACTTTTAATATCATTACATTTCTTTCTTTCTCGACTCTCAAACTTTTGACCGATCCCCATTACCACGATAATAATAAAAAACTGTTTTAACACAAAGTGGCATATCAAGAAATTGATAAACATGTGACACTCTTTAAGCAGATAAGCGGTTCAACAATTATTACGACTGATATTCAATACATTACCTTTGGTCCTCTATCGCCCGTATCTCCTTGTCGCCCTCGTTTCCCCTGTGGGCCAGATTCACCTTGCATGCCCTAGAAAATACAAATGTAATAAAAACAACATAAACAAACTTAAAAACAGAGTGACAGGAGTACAATAAACAAATATATAATTGTAAAATCATGTGATTGGCGTACATTAAGATGGTCAGCCTCCAAATATCTGTTTCTTCGTTTGTTTTTATCAGATTATACCTGGTATTTAGATTATACTTTACCTTAGCTGTGTCCGTGCGTTTTTTTAGATATCAGATTATCATGCCCGAGTTTTGATTTGTATGTGCTTAACGTGTTGTGTTTGTGAATTAATTTTAAGCACAAATTTAAGTTTTTTCAAAAATAAATAGTCATTCATCTCTAAATAACCACAACAGAAATGGCATTGTACTTTCTCTCAAGACCCTTCACATTGGTTTTCAATCTTCTTCTCCATTATCACCTTTTCTTAAACTATTATATTTCTTCGCTACAAACTCCCATTTCCCCTTTCACTTCTTACACTCTTTCTATCCTTTTTCTACTTCAATTTTATTCTTTCTTCGATCTTGATCCGGCATGTCATTGTGATGTTAACCAGAAAATAGCAGTGTGTGTTTGCCTAGGATTCGAAACTGGAGTTTACGACTTTTTTAGTGCTGTCGTTACTACGACGTTTAACAATTCCAATGATGAAAACAAAACAGAAAATAAAGTAAAATAGAAGACCAAGAAAGGATTTGTAAAGAGCATTTTTTTATTAAACAAATGGACATCTCGGGTTTTTATAGTTTGAAAGTTTATTATTCATTCATGAAATAAAAGTACTACTTCCTAAAATATTCCCAATCGTTATTCATTCGATACAGTTGCCCTTAGCAATTGGTGACAAGATTATAAACACTCGTCAACTTTGTTGATGCCAAAATCCTTTCATCTTCGAAACACTATTGCCACACTCAAACATGAGGGCTATTTCAAAGTGTAGCTACTCAGCAAAAGTATGGCTCCTATCAAAAAGAGGCTTGATGTGAAATAACGCAAAAATTACAACAAGTTCGAAACGCCTCGAACTCAAGGATGTCGTTATATTATTTTCAATCCAACACCTCTGTGTACACGATCAACAATTTTTTGGTTTAATTATCGGCAAATAATATAAAAAGCACCCTCCCCTTCTCTCTCTATCTCTCTATCTCTCTCTCTCTCTCTCTCTCTCTCTCTCTCTCTCCCTCTCCCCTCCCCCCCCCCGCTATCTCTCTCTTTCTTTCTATCTTGATTCTGTATTGCGTCACAGAAATGAATAGTCCCAACAACAAAAACAGTAAGTTTTACCATTTTTCATTTGATTTAGGCAGTTCATTTGTTGATTTAAAAATACAGGTTTAGATTTACTTGGCTTTTCAATCACAAGGTGGTTTTCATAAAAGCACATGATTTCGGCAAAATTGTCATTTAGGTCTAAAACGATTCATTATTAGGGAGGAAGCATGATAATCTTTGCCTTAATAAAATAATTGTTTTAAAATGCAGCTAACACGCATATACCAGCAGAATTCAAGATTACACTAATGCGTTATACCTACCACGCATGACATGGTACACACACCATCATCTGTGGTGGTCGGCGTCGGCACGGTCGTGGGTCTCATAGTACCACTCGGATCAATAGGAGGTGGTGGTGGAGGTGGTGGGGTTGGAGGTGTGAAAGTAGTTGGAATGACCTGGAATGTCGCAAAGAAAAACGAAACAAAATGTTGTTACTTTTCTTTTTCGTGGCGAATCACAACAAAACTATAAAAATTATTTTAGATCAGGAGTGAACCCTCCCCTATTAGACAAATCATGATCATTAGTTCATTGCTGAAACTTGCGGAAATTATTTCAAGAAAGGTAATGAATTCCAACAAGTGACTATATGTAAACAGAAAGAAAGAGAGCAATATAAGAGATGGTTAGCATATGAAAGTGTCAAGAGGAAAGAGCAGGAGAAATTTGGGTAAATAACGAAGTTTCCTAAGGTCGCTGAAAGAGAACAAACATCATAAAGCAAGAAGAAATACAAAGTATATATATATATCATAAAAGACATTCAGAGGAAGACAAAAACATGAGAAGGTGACCAACCCAAACAAAAACTTACTGTGCCATTATGATTATGAAGACCAAAACCAAGGCCCCCCGATGGGGGAGGGGGTGGTATAATCGGTGGGGGTGGTAATCTCATTATCAATATGCTTGACCCGGTAGGAGATGCAGCGGTGATCCCTTCTCCTTGACCTGCTGGGGAGGGAGTCGGTTTGGGGTTGGGTCTTGATTTTGGTCCTAAAGTTGGAGGAAAATAAGAGAGAAAAATAGTGATTATACAATTCTACTGTCTATTTTATTATTTCATTTCACGACTGCTGCTGATACTACTACTGCCACTACTATTACTCCTACTAATACGACGACGACAACGATGACGACGACACGAAGAAATAATACTTCCTTTTTCCTTTAGTCTAGTACAGTCTAGGATTAACTCCATGTGCCTCCAACACTATAGCCATTTTTATCAGGTCATTATGGACTCGCGAGGGCACTACATTTAGCAGCGTTTACATAGTACATCTTTTTTTGAATATATTTTGTCCCAAATAAAAATGTCATAAAATGTGATTTACAACCGTTTCTTGAGGAAAAGATACATTAACTTTTGATATTCGCTGATTAGAGAATGAGGGCACTTAACATTTATAGATCTATTCGTAAATTCCACACATTTTTTTTGAAAATTCCGAAAATATAAGCGCGAGGGATTCCAGGAAGAATTTTGTAAGAAAAGTTTAGGATGGTGTTAATTAAGCATCCCTGACAAACCACCTTCTTACCAACAGGCAAGGATATGGGGCTTGGTATCCCTTATAATTTTCCAAACATGCCCCCCCCCCCCGCCCTTGTCTGCTTGTCAGATATTTTGACACATGTGTCCTTTCTATTTCGGCCCCACCCATATATTCTTACCTCCACATTGCGGGCAGCATTTTCCTGGTCTGATAACGGGATTCTCACATGACACCGGTTTACATGAACTTCTCGATTTGACTTTACATCGAACGTTTCCTTCCTGATACAAAATCAAATCAAATTATCCATTAAAACACTAAAGCAGCACATCTCTCCAGAACACTTGAAGCAATATTTTCTATTTCAAATGTATATTTTCAATCATCATATTCATCTACAACATAAATGAGGCCTAATGTTTCTTTCTCTGTTTTAATTTTTTCCAGAAAGTGAATGAATTCAAGACAGACCTATTTAAACTTTACTTTCTAAAATGATTTAATTAATATGCAACTCCCAATATTATATACGACACACAATATTGAGTTACCGGAAAAAGAAAAAAAATTACCTTTAGATTCATAACCTGTACCAACCATGATACCCTTATGCCTTTTGTGACGTAATTGTAATAAAATAGTAGGTACTCACCTCACAGACGCATCTCGTGCAGGGGTCGAGGTCTAATTTGAATCTGTCGCCCTCTTGGTAATATTGTCCATCATACTCGCATTGACCTGTTAAAAATATTACAATGCAACTGCTAAGTCATATAATAAATTCATGCATGCTTCTTACACTTCGAAAGTAAGTTTCCTTAGTATGGGATATGGATTTTTTTTTTTTTTTTCAAAACTTGTAGGCCTAAAGTTCATCTGTCTGTATTATCAATTTCATTCATTCTTGTATACACCTATTTTGTTGTGACATAGTTATATTTCATAAAGACGTTGCAATTCAACAGTCTTCATATATATACACAATTGTCCATATGAGATAATTCGAAGTTTTGTATTCTATTGCAAAATACATGTGATTTGATTAAACTTGAATTGACTTATAAATGAAACCAGTGACCAATGACCGATGACCGGGGTAATATTAAGTCTAGAGCCCTTTGAAACGAAGGGACGTCAGTTTGCAAAGAATCCTCTTCACATTGATTTTGTAATCATAGATATAAATAACACATTTCAAAACACATAATAAATATGTAAATCTCTTACCCGGCGATAATGTGTTTTCTATTTGAGATCGGCTGACCGATATACCGAACACAGCTATCGAGAAAACTTGAAGCAGAATTCTCGCCCTTCCTTCCATTGCCAAGACATTGATAAACCTAAAGAAGAGAAACATAAAAAGAGATAAGAGAAAGAAAAATATATATCAGGCATGTATGAACAAAGATAGGATTGTACTAACAAATCGAATAACCCTATTATAGAAAGACATACTTAAGCTCTCTGTTCGTTTCTGATGTTAACCCCAAATGGTGAGTACAACACGAATAGCTTCAGTATGTCTCTTTTAAGTAAAATATTATACGTTGTCTTACATGCTTTAAATATTTCCATCCATTGAAATATTTAAAAGCAGAAACAGCACAAGGAATTATTTCTCGAGAATATACAGTGCATTAATATGGAATGTGGGCAATTAATTCTTCAAAGCTAAATATTTGAATAAATACAACCGTTCTTGTATTTGATTAAAACATTCAAGCATAAAATGAAACGTAATTTCGTGAAAACATCAAGTTTTAGCCAGTAAAAACAATAAAGAATTAAACATCATATTGCCGTCGATCGCACGTATGATTTCATAAAAAAATGCATATGTAGTCAAACTTTTTATGCAAAATGGTATTGAATATGTTGTAAGATGCAACATTAATTTACTTTGAATAATCTGTTTTGATCTATTAAGAAGAAGAATTTAAGCCCGTTATAATTAGTTTGCTCCCCTCTCTCTCTCTCTCTCTTTCTCTCGCTCTCCAATCACATGCTGCAACGAGAGCCATGTTCAGGGTTCTTCGATAATAAGACAGACCAAGAGATGAGAGAATAGAATAACGGAAGAAGGCTATCCATGACCTGGATGGGTTACGAGTCCATGGGATACAAGTGCAGTATTGCTATCATTCTAACAGCCCTACATCTTTCACATAAATTTACCCCTCACCCATCATGTTCTCTATCTCTTTCTCTCTCTCCCTTCTCTTTTTCTTTATCTCCTCATGTCTCCTGTTTTCTTCTTCTTCTTCTCCCCCTTCTCCTTCTTCTTCTTCTTCTTCTTCTTCTTCTTCTTCTTCTCCTTCTCCTTCTCCTTCTCCTTCTCCTCCTCCTCTTCCTCTTCCTCCTCCTTCTCCTTCTCCTCATCCTCTTCC
The DNA here is from genome assembly GCA_035222895.1 of Strongylocentrotus droebachiensis. Lineage (NCBI taxonomy): Eukaryota > Metazoa > Echinodermata > Echinoidea > Camarodonta > Strongylocentrotidae > Strongylocentrotus > Strongylocentrotus droebachiensis. The sequence goes on along the minus strand of JAVYIG010000875.1, from coordinate 111,685 downwards.
TCTTCCTCCTCATTCTCCTTCTCCTTCTTCTTCTACTTTACTTCTCTCATCCACTCCCTTTGCCATGTTTGCCGTTACGTATATTTTTTTCTTCCTTAAGTTATTTTGTTTCTCTCTCTCTCTCTAGACTACTCTCCCTCCCTCCTTCTGTGTTAAGTAATCTTATCAGGGGTTGGTAATTTAGTAATATATTTGTTAAAATTGAATGCTTGTCGAAACATATTATATTAGAGCTCGCCTTAGCTCAACCCGTCGGGAAATAAGTTTGACATGCTATTAGAAGAAGAAAACATACCAATATAATTTTCATTTCAAACATTTTAACCACAGATAATTGTTTTTATTTCGTAACTATAGTACCGTTTCGGAATTTAGAAGTTCATTCACATCACGTACATGATTTTGTTAAGGTTAAGCTCTTGGAGACTGTAAAAATGTTGTGAGCCTTTTCACTAATTTTAGGCACATGACCCTAGACAAAATCACTAACAGGAGTAATGACATGTTGTGGTTATTTTAGCACTTCGATTATTTCAAACTGCAGCATCAATTCCTATATATCATGCTCTATGTTCATTAACCTACCTACGTAATTAATAATGAACAAGCAGAGCACTTTGTAGGATTAGTGGCGGATTCAGGACACTTTAGCAATTTCAGGAAGGGGGATAATTGGGTGGCGCCACCGACTTGATTGCAATATGGTGTAAAGAAGACGATTCCAGCAATACAATATAACGTGAAAGGTAGACCGGGGGCATTAATGGGAGGAGGGGAGAGGGTTGATTGGACCCCTCCCATATTTCCAACCCCCCCCCCCCCCCCCCCATATGAGGATTAAAATCCAATAATGTACTTTGGGAAGACATGATCAAGACCCCGTTATTTTGTATCGTTGTTATTACATTATGTTCTAGTTATAGTCGAGATGCAGAGTTGTCATGGAGAATGATAGTGATACACCATCTTTATAGGGATTAAATTGTTAGACAAATTTCTGTTACTGGCCCTTCCATTTTAAGTGAAGTTTTACAGACAGCGTTGGATCCTATATATCTCTTACATATTTCCAGTAGTTTCTTTAGAAGCGTTAAATTCGATGTCGTTTTTTTAAAACCTCAACAAACAATTAAATTTTCTCACGTCTCTAAATACCACGGGATGATGGGGGAGAGGGGTACCTGAATATCCCCCCCCCCCCCCCTAGGGCCACCCAGGGATACGCCCTGTCGATGCAAGCGATAGATTTCAAGTATCCGCCACGTGGGCTTGAGGCCAATTAGCTGAGGAGTGTGGAGAGAAATATCGACCGGTGTAAATTGAATCAAGAAATCAATATCTGCAGGATGCAGTCTCTCCACAAACCCAGCAGTCGTGGCAGCTATCTATCTCACTATCTCCAATTCTAGACGCTGAGTTTTCTTGCACGCGACTCTGTTATATATTAGCTATCTCTCTCTCTATCTTCCCCTGTCCCCCATTTATCTAAATTTCAGTTTGATTCGTTCATTCGTTTTACTACTATTAAAACCAAACACATTCATATTCCCTCCCTGAATCCTTTTCCATCCCCCATCAGTCTCTCTCTCTCTCTCCCTCTCACTCTGTCTCTCTCCCTGCGTCTCTCCCTGTGTCCCTCCCCTTCCGTCATTCCGACCCCCATCTCTCTCCCCTTCTCTCTTTCCCCTTCTCTCTCTCTCTTTCTCCCTTTCCCCTTCTCTATTGCCCCTTCTCTACTTCCCATTCCTTCTTTCTCACTCTCTCTCTCTTTCTCTTTCTCTTTCTCTCTCTCTTTTTCTCTTTCCTCCTTTTACTCCTTTCATTTCCATCTCTCTCTGTCTCTCTCTCTCTCCCTCTCTCTCGCTTATCATGTTAATTCTCAACCCACCACCTAACCAATCATGCCGATACAAACTGATCTATTGACTTTCAGTTGGCTGCAAACATGCAAAGATAGATTGGTATGATATCAATCATACCAGACCAAACTGAGAGTTGATCTGCGGGTGGATGATGATGAAGATGATGATGCGGGTGGGGATCAAGAACAGGATTATCATCATCATCATCATCATCAATATTACGATGAATATGACGAGGGGAGGGGAGGGGTAGGTGGAGTTGGAGGAGAAGATGCGGACTATGATGAAAACTTTAATATGAAACATATGCCCATCAAGTATTATTTGAGTCTATATGGGAAAACAAATCATATTTCACACTAAATACTCTTCAGTCATGCAACTGCATGTACTGGTATACACCTCACGAACTTTATGGATACACATACATAAAGGAAGAATCCATTGCAATATCATCGATCTATGTTTGTTCAAAGTGTTGCAATGAAATAAAATGGAGGCCATTTACCACCAAAACATTAGTTAACACAAAATAATTGCGATGCAGCTATCCTGCATTAGCTCTGTACAGTAGATATCCCTCAATGCACTGCTGAATGATATAAGGTCCTTTATGTTTACATAACTGAATCTCCATTGGGTTAGTCAATATGTCATCGATCTTAAGTACAGTTCATTAAAATTCATAACGACATTTTCGAATGCGCCTCCGGCTCTGCGCGGGACATATTAACTTTGACAATTTATTTATTGATGGGGTACTTAATGTACATCTCCAATGATGTCACTGGGGTCATTTGCGTGTTTAAACTTTGCACCAAAGGGAACTTTCATACTGAATAATTAAGCTACAAATTGATGCCGTATTACTATCGCGCATTTCCATATTGTGCGAATGTACTCTTAAAATCTGAGCAGTTTTGCTCCAAATCTTGCAATCAAAAAGTTCTATTTTATTGATTTTAAAATGTATGCACATCAAGGCTTTTCTGTATACGACTGGAGTAGCATTTAACTTCATCCATCATGTCTAAACAATAACCATTGTGTATGTAACTTTATTACATTATCATATCTTACATATCAACTAATATTTCATCTTTTAAAATAATGATAAGAAACCATGTTGCCGTCAACAACAGTATGAGTTCATTCTCAAGTCAAAGATCATAAGTTTTTTTTCTTATAAACGATTCATTGAAAGTGGTGAAAATATTCCAATTGATATTGCAGGTTATTGATGTTTTTATTGAAATCATCTGTCTCATTTTCATAATTGTTCAGGGCCATTTTATCACCAATGCCTTTATTGTTAGTGAAACCATAAAATCAGGACGTCTCATCCATTATATTCCATCTAGCAGTATTATTTACTTTTCATTTTTCATCATCATCTTTATAATCGCATGGTCATTTAACAAAATTTATGTGAAAAATATACAAGATCCCTTTGTTATTTCAAATTCTTCCCGCCCTCGACGATCTCTTGCTGGTAACATTTTGATTAAATAAATTATAAAACAAGTTCGGCCCTTTAAGGCATGCCCTGAATCTCTGACTGTGCTGTGCATTAGGCTGAGCTAGTGTGTGCATGTCGGGTAGCCAATTAACTAGATTGATTTTCGCGACTCCAACTTACGGAAAAACTGGACTTGTTATTTGCCCCCGCGGTAATGTCTTCCCGCGAAATGGATTGATAACAAGTATACATTTAGATTATGGGTATGAGTAGAAATGCAGGAACTATCAAAACCTAGATCAATATAGCTCAGAATCTAAATGAATCTATGAACCCTTTTGAAAATGGCAAACTTATATTGCAAATCATTTACCACACTTTTTATTTTTATCACATAATTTGATATTGGTTTTAATTTATAATGGTTACTAAAGCATAACTACCGATCCACCCTAAGCAATGGAAAAGACTCGATAGAACTTTTTAAAAGAAAAGAACATCACAATGACAGTGAAATGCTAATCGGAGATAGACATCCCCCCCCCCCCCAAAAAAAAAAGGAAAGACACTTGGACAGAAAGAGACAAGGAGTAGAAAGGGAGAGAAAATATAGAAAGGGCGGCAGAATAGGCAGGGAGAAAGATGGGGAGAGGGAGATGGAGAGAGAGAGAGAGAGAGAGAGAGAGAGAGAGAGAGAGAGAGAGCAAGGGAGAGAGAGAGAGAGAGAGAGAGAGAGAGAGAAGGAGAGAGAGAGAGAGGATGGGGGGGGGTTCACTCAGAAGTAGAAGGGGGAGAAGGGACATTCTCTGAATATTAATATCTTCGTTCGTCTTAAGAGACATTTGATCAAGGTGCGTTAACTTTCAAATTAGTATATCATGCCAAAATATATTGACTTTCAACAATAACTTAATTGACAACAAAAAACAAAAAACAGAATAAGTCACTTAAGATAAACCAACTTACAAAGACGCGGTCCAATTAATACGGAGACTCAATTCTAATTAAGGTACACATGTATTCGTTGTGTTTAATTTGTCTAAACAAGATCGACGTCATTGATCAGATTATGCTACGCACTCAGTGGGATAGCTTGTCTATTTATGTTACCATCCTTGGTTAACACCGTCCTATCACGATGAATCGTATATAAAGAAACACGGAGAAAACAGAGAAATTTGGGGGGGGGGGTGTGTGGTGGGGATGAGATTAGTAGAACGATGACCCCCTCCCCCTCAAATAAAAAGAACTGGTTTGTGATTAGAGATGTAACTAGACCCTATTTTTAATAAAAGAAGGAGGATAGACTTCGTTGGCCACCCCCCCCCCCCCCTCCCTCTCCCAACAGGCAATCACCCACGCCCACAAACGCGCGCGCACTCCCATAAAATAATACACGCACACACCATACTGGCTCAACACTGTGGATACTGATAAGACTAGTAGAAAAACTTTCAGACGAAGTACCTTTTCAATGGACGACTGATTTTGAAATCTAATGTAGATGTTAACATAGTATAAGATCTAAAGACAAAAAGAAGGACATCCGGACATGGGAAAGTATTGCACATGTATTCTTACGACTTGATATCTAGTTAATAGACTGTAAAAGGGGGTATTGCTGTATTCATATTTGCCTCTACTCGCAAAGTATATCATTTGTTTTGGTAATAATCCACGTGGTATTAGACTTTTAACGCCATGACTGAATTCAAAGTTGTTGTACGCACTTCTGTTTCTAACGTGATCATGATGATAAGACTAACATCATTATCGGCTAGCTGTCTCGTTGCGTTTCATCCTCAGATAACTATCCTATTAATCATATTTATATTCATTGACATATCGGGTGGGTTCACTGTAAATTAAGTATCCGCCAATGACATTAAATTATCAGATGTAACATAATTATGAAGAAGAAAAAAAAGTATATTTTTGAAATTAGCAATATTTAACAGGTTGGAGAAGATGAAAAGCGAGAGAAAAAAGACAACTAAAGGTTAATATTGTGTGTAAGGCTTCCGAATCGTCTTCGAAAGCGATCTTTTTTAGAGAAACTTTCTCGATGGAATGAAAAATGATGTGAAAAAAACCAATGTGTAATATTTATGAGACTATTAGTCTAGTCGATAAATTGATGTACATCAACATTAACTCCACTGTACTGTTAGACCATTAAAACATATCTACCGCTTCATAATGAAGAACGAGAAACTGACGTCATACGATCGATGGTTTGCAAGTGAGACTTACATCGGTATTAACGTCGTTAAAGGGCCAGTTTAACTTCGTTGGGCCCGGGCTACGTTAATATCAATCAAAATTGAAACAGACAACAGGATATACATTAAAACAAAAACAAAACCTTGGTAAATTTCACCCTCTCCCTCTCCCAGGGGGAAAGTTTTTTGCCTATAATATATTAGAACAGAAAAGGGGAACTGCTAAATTCTCTTTAACCTTTCAAAGCAGATTAAGATGGATATATTGAAAATATGGAATAGTAGTTGTTTGAAATTTTAGTATACAAGCAACGTGATCATTTGGCCCGAAACATGAGTGTATACGAAACCAACAAATTAATACTAATAATATGAAGAGGACAGTGATGACGTGAATAACATGTCACAGATTAATCACTGTCATTGAGTAGATTACATTTGTTCCTGGAAACGTACATTGCAGTGTTAGTTTGTGACCTTTGAGTCCAACGAACGGTTTTTCATGCTGGTGATTCGCACTACACTACTGTTCACCTCTTTCTTCTAATTAAAATGACATATATATTGATATAAAACAGTTTGTGGTCGTTATATAAACGAATTCACAAGAATATTTGTTTTAAGACTGTGTTCATGGACAGACGTTATTCACCCCCTCGATATTTAAGAACCGATTTTATGAACATTTGCTGAGGACGTCCAAAATAGCAAGGCCTGTATTTAACAAAAAAATCCTCAGTTGTTTATCTTGGTCCAATCTGACATATTTAGAGTGAATACATCAATGGGAAAACAGTGGTATTAACTTATCACTGCAATTACATTTTCATTACACAGAATTCATGGAAAATATAGGTATAACAAAAGTAATTTAAACATTTGTTGCACTGCTGCTACGAACCCTTCGATTCTGACCAAACCTCATACTATACCCCCCTCGTATTATGAAGCTAGCCCTTACATCTTCCAAGCTCGTATATTCTACGACACTATCTGATTATCTGCTGTAGTTCAAGTACAACATAGCGGAGTGTTGGTGATAAATCAAGTGTCTTAGGAAGGTCTTGGACAGCCGCGCTCTAACATGACGAATGGATCGTTCATATCTCAACGAGCTGACTTCATAAATGAATAACCTAGTTCCTTCTCAGTCTGGGCACAATGCGATTTGGTACATATAAAGCAAAATGAGAACTGTGTAATATTCAAAAGAATAAATATATCCCATGTTCGTCTCTTCTCTTTTCTCTTTTTTCCTTTCTTTTCTTCTTCTTTTTCTTCTTCTGCTCCTCCTTCCTCTTCCCCTCTTCATCGGCCTCCTCCTCCTCCTCCCTTTTATACTTTTCAAGTTCTTCTTCTTTTTCTTCTCATTCTCCTTTACATCATCCTAGTCGTCGTCCTCCCCCTCCTCCTCTATTTTCTTTTTTTTTTTTTTCTTTATTAGCTGATTTTTGTGTTGGTCTGATGCCTGGTATATGTTACTAACCTTGTCAATAATTTGGAAATCTAAGGACTATATTTTATTGGTGGCTGATTGTAGAAAGATTCTCTGCTAATTGCGGGCACATTAGGTTTAACATCCCCCATGAAAATGGTCTAGCAACGTCCCTAAGCCTAGTAAGCAGATTTGACAAGAATAAAATAATTCACCAAATATGCGCGATATAATATAACATAATATTATATATTTCATGTTTGAATATGCACGTGTCTCTTTTTATATATCTCAATGAATGTAAAGATATTAAAAATGCATGGGAACAATATCAGAATGAGGATGATTGATCTCCCCTGATAACTTTTCATATATAGAGTACGTGGGCCGAGGAAACTACACGTCCATGGTGAGGTTTCAATCAAACAACGTATACGGTGTGACAGTTTTTTCGTTCATTGTCAGATTTCCTGGAAACTGTTTGTACTCAAGTTTAATTTGAATCATTAATTTTTGAAACATGTGATAATGTGTCGATGAGAAAAGTTTTTCATTTAAAAAATAAAAAATAAATTTATTACGAAATATGGTATGCAAGTGACAAGACTTCAGAAAATACATGAATGAAAGATATTCCACAATATGTTAGAGTTGGTTTATCGTCCGCTTCAATTGCTAACAAATTAAACCTAAAATGTATTGAAAAGAATAGTGTTTCGAAAGCAGTGGCGAATCCACGAGGGTTTGGATCGTCCCCCTTTTCCAGATCCACCACATAAAATGTGAATAATATAATTTAAAATGATTTAATCATATATCATGTTCATGTAAATGTGAATCCAGGATATTTTAATATTCGTCGAGAAATACTGCTCAAAAGACTGTTATTTATTAATAACCAGAAAACTGTGAGCTCGAACATCCCGCAGGAATAAGGACGAACCGTATATTATGTTCGGCCTTCATGCGAAAAATTGTTTCATTTTGTTTTTCTCAACTATGTCGATCATTCTTCATCCGTTCTCTCTTTATGCTCTCTATCGGTATTCCTATCTTTATCCTTCTCTTTCTCTTTCTCTCTCCTTCTCTCTCTCTCTCTCTCTCTCTCTCTCTCTCTCTCTCTAAGTCCCTCTCTCTCTCTTAGCCTCTCACTCTCTTTTTATATATCTATCTCTCCCAAATTCATCTTAACCAATAATGTTATTTTCCCATTTTCCTCAACTTTCTGTTTTCAATTTGTATCATTTTGCTTCGCTTTCAATCCCCTATCTTGCTATCAGCTTGCAAAAAGTACACATTATATTCGTTATCTTTAGACTCATAGCACTCTAACATTGTTTGATAGATTTTGGTTTGAATGAGCTTGGCTTTATAAAGAGCGCCTCCATAACGATCAAATGATGACTATTGTGTGTTCATTCTTGAATTCGCTCCAGATGATTTTCAGATCAAACCATTATCATATTTGTACTATATCATGCACGATATTTATCCATCAAAAACAGTAAAGTAATAAATATACAGATTAAACTGACCATATGATAATTGAGCTGGAGATACAGTTGAAATTGACAAATGCCGAATTCGTATAAGCTCTGTGTTGACGATACTTGTCCCGTGGCTGTACGATAATTACATAGGTTCGATATGAAATTAGTGCACTCAACTCGCATTACCCCTCGCCCTAGATCTGAACGTAACCAATCCATTACTCGAGCTTTTTAATTGATTCTATTCCATCTAAAAAGGGGACTAACTTCTCATCAATAGACAGGTCCTGTTAACGTTGAGAGCTCATGGATATTGACGCGTGTACTATAAATGATAATTAAGCCTTCCGAGCTTCGGTGGATCATGGCTTCTAATTGTGGACATTTCTCATTTAAATTCTAATCCAATTTTGAGCCTGGGATAACTTCTCGTAATATTTAGGGTATATTTTTAGAATTTGGACTGTATGCACCATTTTTAGAGGGTAGCTAAATATACAGAGTTGTTTAAGGGAAGTATTTGAAATTTAGAAATATGATTAGTCCGTTTAGCTTTACCGGCGTCATTCGATCGAAATGTGATGACGTCCATTCCAAATTTGCATTAATAAAATAATGCTTATTATTATGGTATGAGTTTACTTTCGGTCATTAGAGACAGGCACATTGAGGGAAGAGATTGAAAATTACTGAGAGCAGAGGGACTGAATATATATCTCTACGTGCACTATTGATAAAACAAAAGTTATGTTATGGCCTTATCTAGTCGTCAATGCATCAAGATATAACACGCACAAAACACCATTTTCAAATGAAGATGAAAGTATAAGCATTGTACTTAAATCACTCCTGAAATGCTTGCAAAATAATTTCAAGCTGATCAATTATCGACTAAATGTGCTTAACAACGTAATTTTTTTTTCTTTTTTTTCGATATCTCCTGTAAATTGCCTTTAACCACCATTGGGAACCCACTGTATAACGGACGTAGCTATTCAAGAGTCGATTATTTTAAATGGCATCTCAAACATTATTGAAAGGATTTTACTTCTTTTCTTTTCGTTTTCTCATCAACTCCTTTTCCTTCCCAATACATTCCCCTGCATAGGTCTTCACATCTTTGTCATTGTTGCTCCTATCATCATTGCTCTCTCCAGCCTCACCCTCCAGGTCTCCATCCCACCTCGCAGCGTTCCTTCTTGAAAACACTCGAGAGCAAGAGACAAGAGCGTAGCATAGAGTCAAGTCCGTACATCAATACACACCTGCTAATATTCACGTCTGTTAATTTGACTATTCAGCTTCGAATTTATCAGAACCTTTAAGGCGAGATCAAACAACGAAAGGAGATCGGAATTATCTTAAACAAAATATTTCTCGTTAAAAAATAAAGAGGACATGATTAACCCTTTTCTTGATATTTCGAATTTGTTTGCAATACCCGAATTAGCAAATAGGCCTATGTCTGCTTATTACAAAGCAAAGCATTTAGATCTCTTCATATTCGTGTACTAATTGGCAATCTTACAACTACCACACTGCCGAAAAAGATAAGAACATGAAAGCAAGTGAACGATGCAAGAGACAGACAAAATGTATAATATGAGATCCACCAGGTTGGCCATCCACTCACACATTCTCTTCTATACAAAATAAAGCCTTGCATATACTATAGAAATATTTTAAATGCATTTAATTGCATGCACTTGCAATCTCGCCTGTAGATCAACTAAACAACACACTCATAGAACATACCTTTGAAATCTTTGAGATGGAAAATTTAAAAAATAGGTGCCCTTTCTGACTTTTAAAGAATCTTCCTCGTTTTATGTGTTCTGTTTTAAACAGGAGCTGTAGGAAGGGACCTTGTAATGAAAGGAACACACATGCTGACATATACATAACGAGATTAGCACGTACCCAAATTCGACCGTAACTCAATCAATTTGCACACGTTATAAGAACAAGATATAGGGAGAAGATACAAGGGAGACAGGCAGAAACATACACAGAGACAGACACAGACACAGAGACAGGGAGAGAGAGAGAGAGAGAGAGGGGAGAGAGAGAGAGAGAGAGGGAGAGAGAAAGAGAGAGAGAGAGAGAGAGAGAGAGAGAGAGCGATAAAGAGAATGAGACACTTAGGGACAATATAAGACAGATCGTAAAGAACATGAAAAATATGGACTTATATAATGAACATGCAGAGAGAGAAATTGAAAGACACCCCCAGAATAGTGTCTGATTAATGGAGCAATTTCACAAGTAGACATTCAGAGAGACGTGAATAAGGGGTGAATATGAAAGTTGCACAAGCAGACGTCATGATAAATAAAGATAAACAGAATAGAGCTATAAAAACTACTGAAGTGAGGAAGACCGAAAGGGAGAGTTGTGAGAGAGAGAGAATGAAGGAAGGAGAAAGGGGGAGTGGGAGGAAAGTGAAAGGGAGAGTGAGAGGGATGGTAGGATCAGGGATATGTGAGTTTAACTCACATATCCCTGGTAGGATGGAGAGAGAGACAGAGACAGACAGAGAGGCAGAGAGAGAGAGAGAGAGAGAGAGACAGCGCAAGAGTAGTTAAAAAAAATGCATCAAGTAGCAATATATAGATAGCAGATACGAATAGAGTTGGCGTGCATGGAGCAAAAACGTGCCTCCGATATGTGTACTTTTAATTTGGTCCACGGTCTCTCCGTCGCATAGCCATGAATATTCGGAGTTCCACTGGAAGAGCTCCGTAAGTCCGTTATGATAATCAGTGGTACTAGAATATTTGGAGCCAATTATAACACCGTAGAGAGTCACCGTAATACAGACGACAGACCGATATTTCATCTTATGCAACTTGATGATACCTGTGTTAAACATGTTATTACAAAAATAATAAAAAATGGCAGAATATGAAGTCTTGAAACGTTGTAGAAATCCCCAGAGCAGAAATATAATAATCACACAAATAGAATTAGAATTTACATTGCGGATATTAATTATTTAAGAAACTGAAAGTATAACTTTTGGTCGACAAAGGAATGAAATAACATTTAGCACGTTGGTCGATATGGAATTGCTTCCAAAACACAAGCCAGTTTACGGAGGACCCTGAAATGGCATCATATTTCTACCTGAGGCTGCATATGCTGAGTAGTTCCTAGGCTTAAGACGATTCGTATTTGTAAAGATTGAATGTCCTTGAATGTTTTTTATTTTCATTTTGTATAAACAGTGGTATGCACGCTCGTCACTTTATTCAGCATTGAGATACATGATCGAGGTAAAAAGAATCAACTAATGTGAATATTTATCATGGCTTCTTTCTCGGGACTTTAACATCAGAGTCACTTCTATTGATTCGCTATACAAAACATTTTGACAGGATTGTAAAAAAAAATGCTCTTAAACGAGGTCGTGATGATAAAGCAATCGCATTATTTTCTTTGAAGATGCTTTAATGTGTGTACCAAATAGGTAAACAAGGGTACATTGTTCGTATATGAGAGAAAGGGAAAGAAAAAGTTAGAGAGAGCGAGAGAGAGAGAGAGAGAGAGAGAGAGAGAGAGAGAGAGAGAGAGGGGGGGGGGGGGTAAAGATAAATGTCATAGGTTTTTTTGTTCTCCCCTAAAGTAAATATGTTCGTAGTGTACATTATGTATGTAATACATTATGTGTTATGTACTCTGTTAGTTTCTGTGTAATTCATTTTTTAATGATTGCCATGTCACTGCGCCTTTTAAAATCCTCTGATTCGCAGTCTAATAAATTGGCTTTCCAGCATAAACTGTAAAAAGCAAATTATTGTAATTATCAAAAGAAATGTATGATTACTCCTAAAAACGAGATGGCATTGATTCATTTTGGAAACCCATTTTGCCGAATCATGCCTACAACATAAACATCATCGTAACATTATTCCGTCTTAATATACGGGGTACTCCAATAATAATATCAATTACAGTAGGGTTGCATATAGTCACTAAAGTATTTACATCATCAGGATAATGTTGGGCTTGGGTGTATTAATGCTAAAGAACGTCATCTTTGGAATTATAAATCTGAACACATCCATTTCTTGACAGTTAAATAAGATCTTGGGACGAATGTAATTCTGAGTATCCCCGACGTGCTCCGCAGAGCTTTGGGGAGTTTATTTTGGCGGGAAAGATTACACCAAGTAAATATCAAAAAGATTCTTGACTCGGTCGCTGCCTGCCCCAAGGGCTGAATACTCGAGAGTGGAGCGAGTGAGATAGTGGCGTTTATATTATGTCTGGCTAGATATACTTGTATGGGTATGACACGGAGAGAGCAAATTAACGAGAGGGAATGTGGGAGAGAAGGAGAGAGAGAGAGAGAGAGAGAGACAGAGACAGAGACAGAGACAGAGAGGGGGAAAGAAAATTAATTTTGTTTGTTTAAATTGTGATCGTGAATTTTGAGTTTGTTTATAATATTACTAAACGAGAATAGAATAGTACAAAGTCACGAAAAAAAAGTCAACTCAGATGTAAAACTTTGCAAGATAGCTCTATTGAGTAACAGCCCTAATTATCTAAACAAAATGCTTTTTTTTATAGAGTTTTCCTCACCTAGAAATAAAATTACATTAAATAAATGTAAACCGGTTCACCTTTGTATTGAGGAAGCGCCTCTGTGTTCAGAGGACGAATTTAGTATCAGTGTGTTTGGTACTTGAATTGGTAATCAAATATAGAGATACGCTCTTCCAGCGCGAGAAGAACTTTGGTAACTATGGTAACCAAGGAAGAGACAACTCTCTTAACACTGTTTGCAGTCGGTTGGAAAGAAGTGGGGTTGATAAGAGCGCCGGTGGTTCCAAGAGTGGTAGAAGAGAAGATCGGTTTGTATTTAAGATGAGGTTGTTTAGTATATCAGGTGTATATCAGATGTGAGAATATAAACAGAATATTTTTCGTTTTATTCATTTTATTCCTTTTGTTCGCCGTTGTAGAAAGGGTTATTCAATTTGACGAAATTGATCCATGATCATTGAGATGTCTGTTGAATTGAAGTTTAATAACGTCCTGTAGAATAGTGCCCAATGATTACATCTCAATAGCTGTATTAGCTATTCTTTAGGTCATATAATGAGCTGATGTTTTTTATCAAGAACTAAAAAAAGTGTGATAATACATGAGGTACAAAATGGTGGTGTAAATGATTATCAGAGTTATGAAATTGTAATATATTTAATATTTGAAGAGCTAGGACATTTTATTTATATATCCATACGATGTAATTCGATGTTTCTTTACATCCGCATGACTGGTAAGTGGTAACCACATTCCAGTATAAGTGAAGCACTTTATTATGATACACATAATTTGCGATGCTATGTACATATAAAAGAGATAGGAGACTGCAAACTTGCGATTGATTGGAGGACTTATGACTATTTATAAGACGGTGCCCAGGTGTAACCACAACCTGTATAATAACCCATATACCCATCCGATATACCCATCCGATATACCCCTCACACAGTTCCTTGTCCTGTTTCTCGTTAGATCAATTATATTCATATAAATATTCTATGAATAATTCAACATAGTCTCGAAAAAAATTACCGGCGCCTAATCACATTACACAGAAGCAAGGCTAAACCAATCTCGAATACAACGGCGGATGACAGGGATGGTTTGGGAACCGAAATGAAATAAGCATACAACCTTGGCTATACCTGAAGTGGAATTACATTCTCATGATGGGTTTTGGTATCAATTCAATTTGTCGGGATATCAATATTGGCATGTGGCAATAATTCGGATATCGGCTTTTCGGAGCTAAGGGTGGAGTGAGTTTCAAGAAAACGCACAAATGCAATATCAAATATGATAATAACAGGGGCATTTTCGCTTAGCGGTAACCTACATGATACAGCAAATTCATAAATATTATGATACAATGCAAGATGATTTTTCACCTCTAAAATTGAAAGTGTAATATTTTTCACAAGACTGTTCATATCACTAAAATAGTTGGGGGGGGGGGTTACATTGCTTAATGCATGCTCAAACAAACGCGCTCTCTCTCTCTCTCTCTCTCTCTCTCTCTCTCTCTCTTTCTCTCTCTCTTTCTTTCTTTTCTCCATTTCTTTTTTTCTCTCTCTATCTCTCTCTCTCTCCATCGAGTTCATTCACACTACTACCCCTTCAAACCATGCTAATCTTCACAACAATTTCCACCCCCTTTCAATTCCTTTACCTCGAACTCTTTGACATCTCGACCTCACTTTTTTCAATCAAATAATTCTAGCCTCCAGTGTAACTCTGCCCCGAACAAAAGACAACATCCCACCTGTGAAAGAGGGCGAGTCTTAAAGAACAACGATAGGATCAATTCTATTTTGTTATCGAGAAAGAGAAATCAATGGCTAAAGAGGATACACCCCCCACCCACAGTTAAGAATATGAAAAGAGGACAAAGTGAATTTGAGTGTAACTGTTTTTGAAGACAGTTATATGTAATTTTCCGATGGGGGGTAGAACGTTGCGTTTACTTTCAGGTAATCAGTGAAAAATAATATAGAGGATAGAGAAGAGAGGGAGAAATGGGGGGCTTTGCGAGTTCTAGTGCAGTGTGTTTAATAATAAAATGGAAAAAATACCCATGTGGGTGACCAGAAGAGGGTGTTATAATATGAGTGACATGAAGTGTGTAAACAATACTTACACATGAATTACATAAATAATGGAAAAGCTTCACCTTATAACTAGCACCGTAGCACGTAACGAGGTGCATATTCACACAGGGCAATGCATTATCCATGAGGTCATCTGATCATGTAAGTATTCGTGAAGTTTTTGTTTTAATGCCTCTGCAAAGAAAGGGTCTACTATTTTACAACCCCATGGCCACAAGCTAGACAAGAACCTCCCAGCAACTAAATAAAAAGAAGAAATATTTCAATAACTTCTCTGAGGGTGCTTGAAACCTAACACCTCCATCGTAAATAAACTGTATGTCTTATTTTCTACCTATTCGCAATATATGCAAGGGTCACGGTGAAACTTCTCTCCAATACGATACTGTTAATAACGAACCAAAGGCAATGAACTTTAGTCTGCGTATAAGGGTCAAGAAAGCAATTTGCCTTCTATCAACGATTCATAATGTAATTCCTCGAGGGAACTCAAAGAAAACAGGTTTAAAATGTCCTCTCAATACTACTTCCATCTCAGTTGAGTGATTTTCTATGATTGGAAACCAACTGCTTTTTAAAGGTAAGATATTATTCGTAAAGAGTATTAGAAGGAGTAGTATAATAAAGGCAGATAATTGATGTAGATAAAACAATGGTCTGTTAAATGTTATATATAGGGACCCAATTCAACTCGACAGTTGTTGTTGATAATGTTTTTGCTGTTGTTGTTTTTGTTTTTGTGCCAGCAATGATACAGTCTGTAGGCTTCTTCATCCATTAATACATTTGTATAGTAACAAAATCTAGTCATATTCTGTAACATCAAATTTGCAATATGGCACTAGCCATTGTATCAACATAGTGTATACTCTCCCAATCTCTGTGTGAATTTGTTTTACTATCTTGCCTGAAAGCTCTGCGAGATGGGCTGACAGAAAAAGTCCATGTTTTTTGTTGTTAATCCTCTCTTCCGATCGATGTCGATTGTGAGCCATTAGATCCCAAGCAAATGTCTTTTAATGGTCTGTAAAGCTTGATCAAGAAAACCATCGATTGGACAGGTCTTCTGGAGTGAATTCAAACAAAGGTGTTTATGGTTATACCACGCCCCATCGAGCCCCTCCTAAGATCGAACGTACAGAACAACGATGTGCTATTATCAAACATGAAGCAATTTTTCTTCCTTGAGAATTCGTTTTCATAGCCTCAATGGTACTACACATTGAATGCATATGTCGTATTCACCCTCACAGGTTCATGTTATCGAGTAGGACTGTCTGTGTGAGTTTTGTTTTAATATTTGGTATCTATACTTGTAGACAAACACAATGACGCAACAACTTTTTTGTAATATTTTGTTGTTGTATTAACGGAATACGACGACCTTATTTTAGATTTAATGATTTCTAAAATCCCTAGAGAAAATGAACAAATGGATGATAAGTTATCAAAAACAGGATGAAACTTTGATGAAAAAATGCATATAGCTTCCATTCTTAATCAAACTTACAACTGAATTGACTAGTGTTGATTGCGAAGTTAGATTGAAAATATCGTTGTGATAAATATCATACAGTACATCATAAACACAGTAAGTTGTTAGTTGTATATTTACCGTACCTTATAAAGTCCTACAATCGGGTACTATGTTTGAATATTCATTGTTATTCGCACGGTGTTCTATGTATACAGTTAACTTTTCAAAGGCCTCAATCTGTTGAGCAAACTGTTATAACATTATTAGGTTCTCGAATCAATAAAAGTGGCGTTTTTTACCTAAGGCGTATATCGGTTAGTACACTTTAGATGCCGCTGTACTATGCAGCAATAAATGGGCTTTTAATGCAGTTAAAGGCAGTATCCTTGATTCAGTCTATTTTTAACGCTTGAAAATCACCATTGTATCAAAACGTATTTGAGGTAATGAGGGAAAATGAAATTTCACAGATCGAAACCAATCTTAGACTTTATGTTCAGAACGACAGATTATGTGGAATAGTTGCCGCGTAGAAAGTAGAGAATAGCTTAAAAGTGAGCAAATAAAGGTAAGAAAATCGTGCTGGGAGTCACGAGCTAGTGTTGGTCGTGCACTACATGTATGCGTTTTACCGAGAGCAGTTTCCTGCAAATTTAAATAATTTCATTAACAATTTCATTACTTTGTTAACATTTTCCTGGTCCAAATGATAATTTTACTGCTATTTATAGTAAACCGATAATCTATCAATTTTATCAATTTTCTCGGCGTGAATGTTCATGACCAGAATGCTTGTTGAGCTTTGATTGTAGGCATCAGATTGAGAACTTGAATTTAGATATTGATAAAATTACGATCTCGTATCAAACGTAATTTGTCAAAGACTGAAAGTTACGGTATGTGTGCAAGGTATACCTTTAAGTTGACACGATAACTGTTTTCCTCATTTTGCGTCAAGAAGACTTAGGATACAAAAGAACCGATTAAAAGGGTCTTCAACAGTTCACACTAATCCGTTAAAAGAACCTAACCTAGACTAATCCTATTTATCCTCCACGGTCTGCCATATATGCACTGTCTGATACGAGCCGAATCGTCAAAAGGAAGATGATCATAAAGATTTTTTCTGAGCCAGTAAAATTCTAGAACATAATAAAACCAAAGAAAGAGTAGTATTAACAGAGGGGTGTTAAATATTGAATGGACTCCTACTATTATTTAAAAGAGAGTCGTATAAATTTAATGTTCGAGTTATCCTTGGTCATTCATTTGTTTTCCTTTTTTTTAAACGTCTTCTTGATTTGATTTTACTGTTGGCCTGACTTTCACCACTCCGTTCTCTCACACATATCGCACCTCTGAATTTGAATCGCAAAAATATTTCAAACTGAAAAGTCCTCGCAGAATCGGAATTAACAGTTAGGTCGCAGGAAAATAGAACCCTGATGTTAAGATCCCCATAAAATCGTGTATTGTTATTATGTACAATGATTTTCATCATGAACGCGGGTTAATTTTGTCTATTTATGAGGTTGAGTAGTCATAACAAAATAGATCTCACCCCTTAATGCGATGCCATGAGTAACCCATGTGCATTAACAAACACTCCTGCTCCAGTAATCTATTTATAATAAGCACTTGGTATTATTAAGGTCAAGATTGAGATGGTTCATAATCTAGGACACTCTCATCATTTCTAGGGAGTCCATCGACCTTTGGGTGAACTCCATCTCACTTGGGCAGCCCTTGGTGATGGTGACAGCTAGGATCTGGAGGTATCTGATTGTAATGAGGCTTGTAATGATGATGTTGGTATTACGTATGTTGTTGCTGGTAATGATGATGTTTCTAGTATATATTATATATAACAAGATAGTAATCACAGAGTGATTTTGATGGTGGTGTAGGTGAGAATGGTGATTTCATCCTGATGTTGGTAATAATGATAATGATGTTGATGATGATGGTGGTGGTGGTATTGCTGGAAGTGGTGATGCTAATTAGGGTGGGTGTGGCGGTGGTGACGATGATAATGATGGTGTTGGTAATAATATTTGTGGTGTTGGTAATAATATTAGTGGTGGTGGTGGTGATAATTTGATGATGATATTGATATCGATATTGATGATGACGATGACGATGATGATGATGATGATAATGATAATGATGTTGGTATAGTAGCAGTGGTAATGATAGTGGTGGTATTGGTGAATGTAATAATGATATTGGGGATAAGAATGATACTAAAGATGGTTGGTGGTGGTGCATGTCAATGATGAAAATCATGATAAACATGGTAGCTTTAAAAAGCTGAGAAGATGGTGCAGAAAGCGTCGATTGGGATGGTGGTGCTGGTGGTGGAATAGTTTTACGATGATGGTAATTTATAATCTCATTTGAGTGGTGATAAGACTTATTGATGGGGCTGACGATGGCGGGCAGATGTATGACGTTAATTGTGGATCCAATTAAGGAATCTATCTACTAAATTCTAATTGACTCAAAACATTTGCATACAATAGCATTTCCGGTACCAACATACAACGTCAACGAAATCATCCATATTCTACTTCTTTTGCAAATGAAAGTCGATTTACCGTACTGCATTGATGTAATCAAACTGTATGCCCATCTAGTTCATTACCACATCACATTATGGAAGGTTTTGGCATTTGACCACCGGGAAATCGATACAAGCAGGTGCTAATAACACACTAAATTAGAATAGATCGATATTTACCAGCCCTCTCGTGAAGTTTTATTATGTAGCGAGTATTGTGACATCATAATTATATGCAAATTTATGTGACTTATTGGTAAAATGAAAAAGAAGTAACAAATAACAGCTGGTATTGGTTCTATACAACTCTATTCGTAAACGAAAGCGAATCGGGTTACATAATTTGGTAAGGGATGCATTTGCAAGGCATCTTTAAAACAAAAATTAAAGTGGATTTGTATTATAATGTATGCCTTCAAAGAGATAGATATTGCTAAAATTATAAATGGAACAGTATTGAATATAACGTTTTTCGAATAACACTGATCTAGTCATTCATCATAGATGAAAAATAAGATACCGATGGCCCTGGGTGCATTTGGTAGAGTTCCTATTGCGTTCATGCACTTATGCCTATGTGTCCACGTACATCCAGAGACTTAGAATTCAATTAAATCTATTTCTGGTTATGAATTTCTAATTGAATTATGGAAGAGGTCCGTAATTAGGATATATGCGAGACATTCGTTTTCATAACCCATTAAGAACGTCATTCAAATAAAACTCATCACATTGTGTCACGCATCAAAAATACATTATTTTCATGCAAACGACAATAACAAGAATCAGTTGCCCGGATGTAGGTGCACAAGTTCCCTTGATGCTGAAGTGCAAATTTCCAAATTTGTTGAAAGTGTATTTATCACCTTTTGTAGTTGCATTCATCTTGGCTGTGTTTACTACGTGTGTCTTGGGCAGATCGCAGATCATACGGGGGTAAGGGGACTTTATGTGGGGCAGAATGGAAACACAGCTCGTTATACGTCATAGCACGACGATATGGATATTACTCGCTATGACTTGGATAAATGTCAAGTATTTGAAGCGACATATCTTGGACTTCATCGAGCTTGACAGACAAGAGAAAAGCTGAGGTCATAACACCATTCGATGTGAATGGGACTATGGGAGAAGAGAAAATAATCATTGGATGGAATTATGATAGAAGAAATTGGAAAGGGCAGAGTACGTGTGGGAGCAAAATACAACGATTTACCAAGTCAGTATCATTGAGCAAGAATAGAGTCAACAGAATTTAGACTTTTGGATAAGAAAGGATAGGAAACCGGGATAGGAAAGAATAAAGGAATATAAATTGAGATATGAAGGAGGGATGGAGATAAAGACGAGGGGAAGAGGAAAGAGTGGAAGGAGAAAGAGCATAAGGGAGAGAGAAATAAGAGAAGGTAAAGACCAGACCAAAAGACAGACGAAAAGCAGTGAGAAAGGTTAAGCAAAGATAGATAAATTTGTTTGAATCGAACAGGGTTATTTTGGCAGTTATGACTTTGTTCTGGAACGAATGAAATGTTGAAAGAATATTGTTGAATACATGCAATCGAAATTGGCGTACTTTACGATTTCTTTAATTAACGTACCTTTTAAAACAGGCAAAGTGATGGGGTAGACAGGTGCGCTATATTAGATAATTAGATTGGAAAATGACTATAATTAAATAAATAGGTTGGTTATCACTATCGCTGATAGAAAGGAGCTTCAAAACGGTCACTCACACAGTGCTTGTCGTATTCTCAAGAAATCGCAGGTTGAGACACCAAGATAGTACAATCTAAAACAATGGTATTGAAGCGTGAGCAATGAGGTGATTGGTATATGTACTTTATATCTAATTTGGTCAGATAAACCCGAAGCCTCGATCTTCTTTTTTCTCGGTGAGGAGCAAGTAAGAAATGTTTATTAATAAATCCTGTTTTGAATGATTTGAAATTTCAAAAATCCCTCGATTTGCAGTGAGAATAGATTGAGAGAGAATATAATGAACTGTAAAATTGTACTTTTCAATTCGTCAAACCTTCTGATTTGGGAGAAAGCCAATCAGATACTTTATTGTTCTTGTATAATATAATGGGATACACCTGAGAAGTAGTCCTCCATACTCGCAGTCAATTTTTTCTTCAAATAAAGTTAAGAGCGATCTCCTAACTAGTCATAAAGATTAAACAAAAAAGAAGCAATGAGGCTTATGCAGGTATTTTGGTTTGTTGTGAGTTTACATTTTTCGAAATACTCTGTATTCAGTAAAGTCAAGCCTAAGAGATATCAATCTCTTGCCTGCTATGTCCATTTTCTATTAAAAGAAACGAGAGATTGTTTGATTGATACGACAAATATCTACAAGAGGCTTTGTTATTCGACACGAATACAAAGTGAAGAAAGGTGAAGATGGATTTTGGCAAGATAAAATCTTCTTATATAGGAGGAATTCAACATTCCATTCATAGCAAAATACCAATATTTTTGTTTATATAGAACATCTGATTGACAGGTCGACAGGCGATGTCAAAGGTCATGAGAATATCGATTTCAAAACAGGGTTTATTTCTTGCTCTTTACCTAAAGACCAAGGTTGTAAAGAAAACATGTCTTATTATGGTCTTTATGTGTTGTAACTTAAAGGATTATTTCATTCATTACGAATTCTCATTTCTTACACCTAACTGCAAAATTAATTTCAAATGAAATATAGCTTTACTTGTAATTATGCAACCATATCGCCTAAATATTGTGAAGATGTACGCAGTAGTATTGAATTGAAGAACAAACATTCTAGCAGAATGTTAACATCATATGCCTACATCGTTTAAATGCGACGCTCATGTATCTCGCATAATTACTTTGCATTAAAATAGCACCAAACAGTTGTTGATCTATTCTTGACTGATTCAATTAACTGTGTTTAAACGTCATTGCAAAGCTATTTCGAGCTCTCTGGAGGGTCTATGCCACACAGAAGACACGAAGATAACTTTAATTCATATCGAGTCGTACCATCTTTAACATGACCAACATGCATATATGTTTTGTCGTCCTCGTTTGACAAGAAAACCGACGATCGTTCTTTTTCGAACATTCAGAATACACCATTATTAGGTTTACTTATTCAATTACGAAACTGTTCTCTATGGAAGGCTATTCAATTTGAACTGACGTCGTCTCAAAATATGATAACAGTGTATGAGAAATAAGTTGCAACATCTTGATGTTTTACTGAACGTCAGTGAACAAATGAAATATGTACAAAGAGTATTAGTTTATTATCCTATATATCTCTTGGTATATTCGTTGTGAATTATAAACTTACCGTTTCGTAAACAAGAAAGCGCCTACAGCTAATCCATAAAGTATCCCGCAGAGAAAGTTCCTTTTCTTTAACGATGCGATGCTAAATTGTTGTGGAGAGGAGAACAATGTCGAAAATTACAATGAAGTCCAAAGCTTACAGTTGAAGTGAGACAATCTAAAAATCAAAATCCCTTCACATTTGGTATTGTTTCTCGACTATGGCTTTATAGACTTGCGGTAGATATCACGATGTGAACTGACCATTGGTCCTAATTTACACATCCAGGTTAGGTAGGGTGTTATAATAATTGAGAATGTATCAATTGCACGCTGAAGCTAGAATGGCTCGCGGAGTATGGTCTGAGGAAGACAGCAAGCGAAGATAGATTAGCATCCAAGGCTGGAGCACTTTCACTGAAGATAATACTTTCTATATTTCAGAAGACTCCTGAAATGTTACGGCGGCTTGTTTCTCAACAACATCCCATCAAAACGTGACTTGAGGTTTTAATCTCGAGGTAAGTGATGATCTGGATGGTTATTCCAGTTACAGTCTAACCTGGTTGCTCAGTCACTTCAGGCTGAACGAGACGACCCAAGACGAACGTCACCACCAGCATCCAAAGTAGTCAACTGACAAGGCGACCAATGATTAGGCTAGCTGGAAGTCAGCTTGGGCGGCTAATGAACGCACTTTAATCTGATGCTGCTCGAGTGCGAAAGCCAACGGACGATCGCCGCGGAGAGCTAATGAGTAACACCGTATGGGGTCCACACGAACGAGAACCGCGGCGGTCTTTTTGTATCGAGTTGGTCGATGCTGCTTCGCAGATCAACTAGAGATATATTGTTCGTCAAAAGAGGGCGTGTCGGAACATAAAGCACAACACTGTATTCAGTCTGACATAAAAGTGATACAAAACCAAAGTTTCTGATCAGGACTTGTATAAGCAGTGGGCGATCGAAGATGCCGAAAGACCTATTTCTAATTTCTTTCAAAGTCTTCCCAAATCGGTTTGTGTGCAGTGTGATTTATGTCTTCTAACAATTCATCTTCGTGATAACAAATGTGAGGGCCAAGTAACACTACATGTAATATTTCGAAAACTTGGAGAGATGGTCAATATCAAACCCATCATAATATTTATACTTTACCCGCACATGGAATTTCACTGTAACGAGTTGCCCATTGTAATAGCCCTGAAATACTCCTATTTCATTCAGGGAGGGCGTCACTAAATGTTTCGATAGGGAGATGAACATGATGGATGTCGAACCACAGTTTGCCAACAGAATACTTAAAGCTTCCTATCTAGTACAAAAACAGGAATCTTAGAATTTCATGAATTACATTCAGCTTACTAAACGTTTGCTCAGACAGTAATCGCATCGAAAATGGACGTAAAAGTTGTCTCATTTGATATAAGTGTGTATTTATTTGTGATAAAATCATTTTAAATTCCATAAAAATGGCCCAAAGGACCTACATATAAAATACATAAACATATTAAAGGTATATATAACATCATCAACATTTCACATTGATCTTTTGAGATCAACTACAGTGAGGGTCGAAACAATTAAACGCCCTACCCCAAATCAGTAACATTACTTCAATTCAGACAATATAGAAATAACAAAGCCATCGTTGAAATTCATGATTATGACAAAGTATTTGGTGACTAAAAATATATTTATAAAACGATAATAAAATATCAAATTTACTACAAGTAACACGTGGAAATTTCCCTTTTCTGTATTGTAGCCGATGATATCTCGCTATACAGAAAGCACACTGCGGTAAACTATGTTTAACAAAAACCACTGTCTCCATGGTGTCGTATCTGGCAATTGAAATTCATACTTTGTCTGCTCCGAAATAGAGAAATGAGCTTAAAAATGAAGAAAGTCAAAGATTATTTTTATGCTTCATGATGATAACAAAGTAAAGGTGTACTCATCATGCTTAATTCTTTGTGTAATAGTAATACAAAGAGTTACTTATACGTGGAACTGCCTGGTCTTTAAACTAAACGCCACAAACAAGATGGCGAGGACTTTCATGAAATAAGTTCAAGGGCAATTTACTTGTATACAGTAATCTACTAACGATGATAAAATTATTCCATTGTAAATATGTTCACATTTCGAAAGTGACATGCATAGCTATCGAACTTGTCCAAAGTTGAATTGTTTGCAAGTCTTTGCGATCTTATTCAGAGTGGATCTTAAGATCACGTGATATGATTTACAGTTCAATGGCAACGGTTACTCAGGTTGACGACTTCCACAAGGACAGGAAAGTAGCTCATTTTACCAGGCCCTAGGACCTCAGCCACGAGCCTGACAACATCTTCCGTGCATGTGCCATCGGTAGAATGTCCACTGCTTGTGCGTCGCTGCTTGCCGGATGCGGACGAGAGGATATTGTACGCCACAGAGGACCGTTCTGTGCCGAGGCGACGCTCAAGGTACATCTGCAAGAGTTCAAGTTTCCCGCGCAGGTCAGAGGTCAGCTCACCAGGCTTCTCCATGCCGGCGTGAAGGAACTCGGCAATCTCGAAGTCTTGCTTCAACTCCAGAGCATCGGTCCGAGTGCGGTCCAATGCTCTACCTTGAGATTTAAAAAAATACATTCACATCTTGTAAAGATAAACATTACGATTCTGGAATTTATTATTTGATAATGATCTCCCTGTTAATGCACAAGGTGAATCGTATTACTGCTTTTCATGACTGGTTGGGCATTTGAAGAAAAGAATGGAACTATTTTGCTACAATTTGTTTACCAAATCAAACTATTTAGCACATACCCAACAATTATTTAAAAAGTTAAAAATATTGAATATATTTGATATAAATAAATTACAACTAGCAGCGTTTATGTTTTCTTACTCTAAACAACTATTGCCCAATAACTTTCATGACTATTTCGAATATAATTGCAACATCAATAAATATAAAACAAGAAATTCCAATAAAATGTATGTACCTTTTTATATTTTTAACTTTTCAAGAACTACAGTAAGTTTTAAAGGCCCACAGCTTTGGAATGAGTTGCCAAACGTATTAAAAGAAATATCCACTGTTTTTACATTCAGGAAAAAATATAAATGTTATCTTTTTAATTGTGAGTAGTTTTATTTGATCTAATTGCCTTTTATGTGATTTATGTAAATAATTATGTTGTGTTTTTTATGTGATTATGCTATGTTATATTATCTGTTTGTTTGATTGTTTTTATTTTTTATATTTTGTATAATGTATTTCTCTTGAAGGGTGGAAATATAGGGGATCAACCTTGACAGGCCAATGGCCTTTGTTGATCCCCCACATCCTCCACCCTTCATCCTTATTTCATCAGTACAATGTAAATGAATGTTTTTTGTATGTATTTATATTGTTTTAAATAATGATTTGTTTGTATATCTTTTAATGTTTTTTTTTAAAGAGATGTGAAATAAAATTGAATACTGAATACTTGAATATGAAAGTGCGTGGCATGGAAGTAAATACAGACAGCTAAAACTTGCAATCAGTCCTTCACAATTTGTCGTACAACAGTTTAAAGAAACAGGCAACCATTTAGGGTATGAAACGTTTCCAAGATCTTATATCTATAGCACAGCAATTAGGGGGAAATGCACTTTTGGTTATGAAATGCAAAAGGTTACCAAGAACCTTCCGGAATATTATAATCGTAATCTAGACCCATATTAAAATCTGAAATAAAGTTACACATCCATTTTAGAGTATGTATTACCTAAATGAACACCTTGTTCTTCTTCTGCAGGTTCAAAAAAGACGTCGTCTTCAATGGGAGGAATCACATCAGGTTTAGCTCCCAGGCGAATTCCTTTGTTGCCACTATTCTGTCGAACGTTCTCACGAGACCGTCGTCGGAGTGCGTTTCTTCTTCTGAAGTTACCAACTGATGAAGAACTTGGTGAATCAAAATTACAAGATGGCTCGGATAAAATGCCATCAGCGAAAACCTCTCCATCATTTCTGTCTCGTTTCCTCTCTGTTCGGGCTTGGATCCTTTGGTAGGGAATGATGTCTGCATCGGAGTTAGACCTGGATGATGCCCGTCTACCTTGTCTACATTGACATTGGCCACACTTAGAGGGCGCCTGTCTACCATCCATGGACAGATTAGGAAGGTTGAGAGTGTATGTCCCGTGCTTGATCCGTGTACGAGGTCGCGGTGATGTTTCGGCGGATTTGGGGAAGAGGCAAGTTATTGGAGCAGTCGACCCCTTTCTAGATCTTTGGGAGTTCTCCGCTGCTGGTGCTGTTCGTGGGATTTTGCCGACCTGATTAAAAAATAGAATGGAAATGAAACAAATTGGAAATTTGTTGTTGGTCTGTCAATCATTCCCTCGTCTTCGAGTATTTTTTTAAACCTATCTATCTATCTTCAGTATATCTATAATTATATGTATCTCTTTGTCGGTTCTTGCGCTTAGCCCCAATTTTCGTATGATTTTCATCTCCCCAGGAATAAGCCGTCACATACAAGACAAATCCATAACGATATTCTTTCTAACTATCGATTTATCTGCATGAAATGACTGCCGATCTCCGGCGTCTCCAACGGAGAAGAATTTGAAAGCATAAAATAAACATCTTTTCAATATTGCATACTACACGATTGCAAGGACTTTTACAAAATCAACTGAAGGCAATTTCAATAGACCACCACCTTTGGAAACGTGCGAACATTACAATGGCGTATTACGTCCGAACATGATTTATATGGGATATACAATGTGGTATTGATATTGCCCCTGGGTTGATTTTTTTTAAAAGTTATTGCGACTGTTTAGCACTGATTTTGTCAAATTTGACATAGAGAAAAACAAAAAATACAATTAGATTGTAGAAAACTGATTTTTGTAAACAATACCCTATGTTTCTCTCTCAAATTTGGGGTCTTAGTCGACATCACTTCAATGTTGGTAGTTGGTGGTTCGCTTTGTCGCCTAGCAGTCTTCGCCTTCAGCATAAGT
Source organism: Strongylocentrotus droebachiensis (assembly GCA_035222895.1). NCBI lineage: Eukaryota > Metazoa > Echinodermata > Echinoidea > Camarodonta > Strongylocentrotidae > Strongylocentrotus > Strongylocentrotus droebachiensis. The sequence continues at coordinate 84,203 of JAVYIG010000875.1, read as the reverse complement.
CTGGAAGACTTTCGATGCTCTTGATGAGGTTCAGGCTTCTGGAGGACCTTCTCAGTCAACTTTGGATGAAGTCGCTTCGAGGTCCTGCTTTCACTCGAGAGAAGCCGAGAGAGAAACTTAGAATCTTTCACTCGTTCAGGCAGTGATTGTCGACGTTTCTTGGCTGGGATTTTAGATGACATGTCAGATGGATGATACGCAGACCCATATGCACTTCCATCCATCGCTGGAGCGCACGACCTTCTCTTTCTGGAAACTGTAGAGGGCGTCGCATGTAGTTCTTTTCTACGAGACTCTTCCTTGGAAGCATTTGAGCTTTGTCGACAACAAGCTCCATATCTAGAGACACCGTCAGAGATGCGTCCTTCCCGATGAGCTGCTGATGTTTGTGGTTTCTTGGATGATTTCCGTTGACTCATAGCCCTTGCAGGCCTATAGTGAGAAAGCATTGGCGCATCGCTAAGATGGGTTGGCTCGCTTGCAGAGTAGTGATGGACGATTTTCGGTTTCGCTTCCGTTGGTTTCTTTGTGATCCTAGTCCTTCTCCTGTCCTTAACCATCGGAGAATCCGTCCTTGGTTTCAGTTGTCTGCCCTGTTCTTTGGGAATGTCAAACCGTGGCTCTGGTTTTTGGAACCTTCGGACACGTCTCGAAGCGTTCTGACGTTGAGATCTTGGGGTTATTGCATATGGAGAGTTCATAGACACAACCTGAAAAAGACCTTCGTTTTCCTAAATAAAATGACAGAAAAAATAAAATATAAAAGTTCCTGTTCATGGAAATCAAGAAATATAATTCGCAAACATACTGGATTTTTTGTTTAATTGATAGCTTCCAGAAATGAGTTCGCAGAGGAAAAAGGACCAATAAAGAGCATATCTGTCACACCCCAGTTACAATTATATATACATTTGATTTGAATGAGAAATGATGTGCAAGACTTTATTTTCTCTATCCTACAAAGCTTGTCTCTAGACTTACAGATTTCTTGGATTTAGTTTGACACACTGTCTCGGGACTTGGTGCGGGAGAGTTAACAAGGAGTTCTCTCTGGTCAGTGAAAGCCTTGACGAATGGCCGCATGCTGTGTGAGGTGAGAATGGCATGGGCTGATGGTCGCATACCAGGATTCACAGAAAGAAGGACTGTCACCAGCTCCTCAATGACGGTTCCGTAGTTTCTTGAAATAAAACATGGTTACAGAGAAGCAGTGTGAACAAAATTGACGAATATTCTAAGCCTTTATAAAAGTTCCCACAGAAATGGGGAATCGTCTGTTCCCATATTCGCTTGTGCAGCGAGACATAACTAGGATGGTGAGACAGGGGGTTGTGCTTTGTAAAGGGTGAGAGGGGGGGGGGGGGCATATTTGAAACATCCCACTTCTGCCCAAACAACTGTGTTACAGTAAGTTTCCCAAAATCTCAGAAATGGTGAAGTATAACTTTGAGGACAGTTTAACTTTGAAATATCTCTACAAGAAGCAGCCCCCTCTGTCGTTCAGTTGCGAGTTAGAAATAGAAAATGGGGGAGAGGACATGAAGGCTAAATGCTGTGTGGTAACACGATCCAGACGGCACAACGCATGTATTAACTGGTCTCAACAACTACATGGAACACTTTACCCAGTGAGTTAATGGTAACTTGGTCCAGGTAGGCCTATGAAAACCGTAGGATGATTAAGGCTAAGAAAATATATTGTTCGCTCATTATCTGGATTACTGGCAATGACGATTTCTTCTTTCTCAAATGTGCAATTTAACAAGAATCGACAATTACACGATTGAATCAGTTTTCTCGTTTGTTCCATGGATAAAATAGTATAATAACGCATGTTTCTTAGTTGTCTCATGAGTCATGATGCAACAATGAACACCAATGAATGAAACGAGTATAAAAGGGGGAGTTACACATTTCAAAGCACATCGCTATTTTTTAAGCTTCCCTTTTCTTAGTCTCTATTGATATTTGGATAACTTTACCTATTGAGGTATTTTTTATATGATGATGAATGAATAAATGAATTGAATTGAACTGAATTGGAATGTAATAAGACGATTACCTACCTTGGAATAGGGGTATACAAGCCCCTTAAAATACGCATGATGAGGGTTGGGAATGCATGTCCTTCGAAGGGGCGTGTGAGGGTGACTAATTCATAGAGAATACAACCTGCTGCCCACATGTCGCTCTTCTGGTTGTATCTGATCGATAATGAAAAACATTGTCAAGGAAGACTCATTTTATTCTGGAAAATGTAGGAAGTTTCACCGACTTCTCATTCTCACCATGTCCAATCGATAGGCAAGCGAACTACATGATTTCATTGTTCTGTTATTGGTGTTGTTACTGCCATGCTCTGCGTGTATAATAATATTGTCAAGAAAAACTGATTTTATTCTGGAAAATGCAGGAAGTTTCACCGACTTTTCATTTTTCAACATGTCCAATCGATAGGCAAGCAAACTACATGATTTCATTGTTCTGTTATTGGTGTTGTTTCTGCCATGCTCTGCGTGTATAATAATATTGTCAAGAAAAACTGATTTTATTCTGGAAAATGCAGGAAGTTTCACCGACTTTTCATTTTTCAACATGTCCAATCGATAGGCAAGCGAACTACATGATTTCATTGTTCTGTTATTGGTGTTGTTTCTGCCATGCTCTGCGTGTATAATAATATTGTCAAGAAAAACTGATTTTATTCTGGAAAATGCAGGAAGTTTCACCGACTTTTCATTTTTCAACATGTCCAATCGATAGGCAAGCGAACTACATGATTTCATTGTTCTGTTATTGGTGTTGTTTCTGCCATGCTCTGCGTGTATAATAATATTGTCAAGAAAAACTGATTTTATTCTGGAAAATGCAGGAAGTTTCACCGACTTTTCATTTTTCAACATGTCCAATCGATAGGCAAGCGAACTACATGATTTCATTGTTCTGTTATTGGTGTTGTCAAGGAAAAGTGATTTTATTCTGGAAAATGCAGGAAGTTTCATCGACTTTTCATTCTCACCATGTCCAATCGATAGGCAAGCTAATCATAATTTCATTGTTCTGTTATTGGTCTTGTTTCTGCCATGCTCCGCGTGGATAGTTTCATGTTTTGCGCTGAAAGATGAATTTCAACAGTAAAGTAAAGGTTTTGTTATTGATTTAAAAGGTCTTTCCAACTAAAGCTTTGTGCATGATATATCTACTCCTTCATCTGGTACGTCACATTTTCAAGAAAATAGCTGCGCCCATGACATACTAAACGGCATCACATCATGCCAAGAATATCTTTATTTATATACCTCTTGTACATTTTCGTAAGGAATTTGTATATCAAAGGGCAGGAATACATCTCATTCTTTTAGAATAACGGCACTCAGTGGCGTAATGAGCAAAAACCTTTTGGGGGTCAGAACAAAATCCGCATCACCACCAAGTAGCACACTGCAGGAGCGGCAGAGCGTCTTCCAAAATAAGGGGGCACCAACAAAAAGGGCACTTTCTGGAAAAATGGGCACCTACAAAGGGAAACATAAACAAAAAACATCATGTAGTACACCATTTTTAGACATTGGTAATGGTATACACCCCTACCTACATCGTCATGATTGTGATTACACTACCAGTGATAACATCAATATGTGTTTCTTTCTTTAAGTGGTACAGGATACTGCTTAATTAAGTAACATACTTTGTAGTTGGGTGTGATGGTCTGTATATTCATTTTCGAGCGAGCGAGCCAAAATTTTATGATTTGCGAGGTCGCAGTGCGAAAAATAACATCTTAAAAAGAAGACGAAAAAAAAACCCGAATGAGAATGAAGCACAATCTAAAGAAAAAAGCCTGGAAAATTATGTTTTAAGTAACATAATTATAACATCTATAAATGTGAGCGAGCGTAGCTCCTAACTACATAACAGAATTACTTCCACTCAAAGTCCAGTCACACAGTCGTAGCCTGCGCAGTTCCACAAATAAATTATTGTTTCAGATTCCCCATTGTAAAACTAAAGTAACTCTCGGGGACCGTGCTTTTGCTATTGCTGCCCCCAAACTATGGAATAGCTTGCCAATAGAAATACGAAGCACTCCATCTCTCAATGTTTTCAAATCCAATTTAAAAACTTATTTGTTCAATTGAGAGATCTTATTTTGTAGAATTTAGTTTTTAAAAAAAGGAGCTCTTAACCAGCGCAGCTGAATATATTTTGTTTAACAGCTGCGCTATATAAATTTATTATTATTATTATTATTATTAGCGAGCGAGCTCTAGGGAAAATTAAAGAAAAAAGTGCTTTAAGTACGGTTGCCTTGAATTAGGAGTGCATGTTATGGAGAAAGGAAAAGTAGGCACTTATCAAAAGGGACAAGGATAATTATTAGAAATGAAAAAGTGCGCGTGTCAATGTAAAAAGGGCAATTATCAAAGGCAAAAATGGCACTTTTTGCGCCTGAAAAGACGTACTCACCAGAGATGGACAGACAGGAAAAGGACAGTTATTAGGAAATATAAAGGAGCACTTGTCGTATGTAAAAAAAAAAAAGGACCTTTTGGGGATTCCGCCTCTGGCATAATGGGCAAAAGTGAGAACAAATGGAAAATCATGTCATTTCAGCTACATTTGAAAATCACTGGTATCGAATTAGAAATAAACCACGTTTGAACTTTACTTGGGGGGGTCAACTGCCCCCCCCCCCCCCCCCCCATCAGCACGCCCGTGACGGCACTTATTCTTTGGGATGAGGTTTCCTTCGACTTCAGTCCCTTTATCATGAGAGACAAATTAAATTGGATTACACAGGATTGATTCAATATGATTAAATTTACATGCTATCTAATTTGGGTAGGTTCATGAGAGTACCTCAGTATTAATCGCTATTCTCCATGAAGGTCAGAATCTGCCATGGGGGATGCCATTTCTAGTTGAACTATAACTGGAGCATATAACAAGTGCCAACAAGATGGCCAGCTAAGATAAGCAAAAAAGGTCTATTGACTTGATATATTTGTTCTTACATTTGTCTTCTTGAAGTGCAACCGACCGCGTTGGAGAGCGGGAAAATCCACGCACGCAACGAATTTACACTCGAGAGCACAATAAGGGTCCTGAGATCGATAACAGATTAATGAATTAAAGGTGTTTGGGTGGATGAGAGAAAGACAAAAAAGGAAAGGTGAAAGGATGTCGAGTAGAAAGAAGATAAGTCCTGACCTTACAATGATACATGAGGTGATTAAGTCACCCTCGTTGACGATGTTAATTATCATCTCCCTTTCTATCACTGTCTCTTGAGAGTCTGTTTATCTCTCTGTAGCTCGATCTACCCACCTCTTTGCATGTCTCTTGTTTCTATCTCTGACTTTGTTCTCACTCTGTTGCTCTCCTCATCTCTTTTTTTACTCTTTCTTTTCCCTGTAATCAGGGGTGTCGCTAGACCTTTTTCAGTGGGGGGGGGGGGGGGTGCAGAGGCCAACGATTACCGACAAAACTAGCCACCAATTACCGACAAAATTGAATTTAACAGATTTTACAAATTTAACCCTATAAACACGGGGCCGAAGGCTAAATTGTTTTTCTTATGAACTATCTATAATTAGTACTTGCGTATGCGCAAATGGTCATCTTCCTCGACGACATAAATATATGATTTATTTCGTCAACTATATATTTTAATGTAGGCGCGTAGCTAGGATCTTATTTTAGGGAGGGGCGGTAGTGAGCAAGCGAATCACTTAAAGAGCGCGCAAAGCGCGCTCATTAGGGGGGTGTGGGTGATAGGCCTCCCGCGCAAAGCGCGGAAGCCGTAGACGTTCATTAACTTATTAGAAAAAGAAGACGATTTGGTTTACATTTCTCGACTCTTATTTCTTGTCTGAATTCAGTTTCCCCATCTCTCGCGAAGCGCGGAAGCTTAGACTTTTCATTAAATTATTAGAGAAAGTAGACGATTTCTTGTACCGTTCTCGACTCTTAACCCTTGTTTGAATAAAGTTTCCCCCCTCCCGCGCAAAGCGCCGAAGTTTTGACGTCTCAGTAAATTATTATTATAGAAAGAAGACGATTTGTTGTACCGTTCTCTACTTTTAACCCCAATTGTTGAATTCAGTTTCTCCCCCTCCCGAAGCTTTGACATTCCCTTAGACTTTTCGAGAAAGCAGACGATTCGTGTGACTGTTCTCGACTCTTAATTCTTGTCTGAATTCAGCTTCCTACCGCGCGAAGCGCGGAAGCTTAGACGTTTCCTTAAATTATTTGAGAAAGAAGACGATTCATTGCACTGTTATCGACTCTTTATAATCCTTGTCTGAATCCAGTTTTTCCCCTCCCGCGCGAAGCGCGGGAGCTTTGACGTTTCATTTAATTATTATAGAAAGAAGACGCTTAGTTGTACCGTTCGCGACTCTTAACCCTAATAAAATTGTCTGAATTCAGTTTCCCGCAGCCCGCGCAAAGCGCGGAAGCGCTGACTTTTCCTTAAATTATTAGAGAAAGCAGACGATTCGTTGTACCGTTTTTGACTCTTAATCCTTGTCTGAATTCAGTTTCCCCCCTCTCACGCGAAGCGCGTAAACTTTGACGTTTCATTAAATCATTGTAGAAAGAAGAGGATTCGTTGTAGCGTTCTCAACTCTAATCCTTGTCTGAATTCAGTATTCCTCTCCCGCGGGAGTTTTGACGTTTCATTTAATTATTATAGAAAGAAGACGATTAGCTGTACCGTTCTCGACTCTTAACCCTAATAAAATTATCTGAATTCAGTTTCCCCCATCCCGCGCGAAGCGCGGAAGCTTTGACTTTTCCTTAAATTAATAGAGAAGGCAGACGATTCGTTGTACCGTTCTTGACTCTTAATCCTTGTCTGAATTCAGTTTTCCCCCTCCCGCGTAAACTTTGACGTTTCATTAAATCATTGTAGAAAGAAGAGGATTCGTTGTACCGTTCTCAACTCTAATCCTTGTCTGAATTCAGTATTCCTCTCCCGCGGGAGTTTTGACGATTCATTTAATTATTATAGAAAGAAGACGATTAACTGTACCGTTCTCGACTCTTAACCCTAATAAAATTGTCTGAATTCAGTTTCCCCCATCCCGCGCGAAGCGCGGAAGCTTTGACTTTTCCTTAAATTAATAGAGAAAGCAGACGATTCGTTGTACCGTTCTTGACTCTTAATCTTTGTCTGAATTCAGTTTACCCCCTCCCGCGTAAACTTTGACGTTTCATTAAATCATTGTAGAAAAAAGAGGATTCGTTGTACCGTTTTTAACTCTAATCCTTGTCTGAATTCAGTATTACTCTCTCGCGCGAAGCGCGGAAACTTTGACGTTTCATTTAATTATTATAGAAAGAAGACGATTCGCTGTACCGTTCGCGACTCTTAACCCTAATAAAATTGTCTGAATTCAGTTTCCCCCCCTCCCGGGCAAAGCGCGGAAGCTTAGACGTTTCCTTAAATTATTTGAGAAAGAAGACTTAAAGGGATCGTTTAACAATGTTAAATCTGAGATACATCATACATGTTACCAGCGTCTGTGATATGTTGTAATATTGAAGCCCTAAAAAAAAATCGCGCTTCAAAATGATCAAGAAGTGCCTCAAAAAAGTAAAAATTCTTTGAGTGACCGGTTTTACCATACTCGTTTCCCCCAATATACTGTAGTGTTATGAAAACCGTTCAGTGAACGGTTTTCAAAATTTGTTATTTCAATCATTAATATCTTGATAATCAGACAGGCGAACGGCTTGTAAAAGTCATGGAGTTCCTGACTGACCTAAAGGTTTATAATTATCATTGCAGCATGAGCTAAATCAAGGATTATTTCTAAAGGATCTAAGACAAAGTTACCGGATACCTTTAAGTCTATTCGTTGTACCGTTTTGGACTCTTAATAAGCCCTAATTGTCAGAATTTAGTTTCCCCCTCTCGCGCGAACCGCGGAAGCTTTGACGTTCCCTTAAATTATTAGAATTGAATTCAATTGATATCTTTATTTATACACGGTTAAAAAGCCCAAACAGTTACAAGACTGATTTCCATTGGGGCCGTGTGAAACAATGTAGTACATCGAATTAACATAAAAATGACAATAGTACATCAAATGACATATTTAAAACAAACAGGAAATAATCAAGATAAATATTTTTTAAATAACGATAGAATAGTACTGCCGAACATATGAATAACAATAATCATGAGAGACCAAACAAGAGTACTGTAAATATACTTCAAATTCAAATTGGTAAAAAGAATTGTTACTAGTGCATATAAACTGCCAGAAATGATATATAACACGAATCAAATGTGACTGGTCAAGATACTGCATTATTGAAATGAAGGATATGATTACAATGTTTTTTTTTAATTTAAGTCAGTAAAAGAACACTTTAATAAAGTAAAGTAATATAACAAGCACAACAGATAAAACTCTATTAGAGAAAGCAGACGGTTCGTGTTACTGTTCTCGACTCTTAATTCTTATCTGAATTCAGTTTTTCCCCCTTCCGCGCGAAGCGCGAAAGCTAAGACGTTTTCTTGATTATTAGAGGAAGAACACGGTTCGTTGTATACCGTTCTCGACTCTTAATCCTTGTCTACATGAAGTTTCCCCTCCCGCGCGAAGCGCGTAAGCTTTAAGCATTTCATCAAAATATTAGAGAAAGGAGGACGATTCGTTGCACCGTTGTTGACTCTTAATCCTTGTTTGAATTTAGTTTCCCCGAAAATTTTAAACCTCTGATTTCTTTAGCTGATATTATAGGCAAGTGAAACTTCGAGAAAATACAAATATTGTAGTTGTAGTCACTCTCGAAATCGTCACAGCGGATAATTAAAGTCACATGTCGTAGGGGAAAAAACTTGTCGGCCGACCGACATGATACATCTCACCGACTTCAAACTTCTGCATTGATATAGTACACGAGGATCGAACAAGAATACCGACACAGCTGACCCGACACAGCAACATATTTATGCGTGTCTTTCTTGCTCCCTCGACGAGACAACTCCACCCAACAACCCACCTCTCTCTCTCTCTTTTACTCCCACTCCTCCTCTCTCAGGCTCCCCTTTCTCTCCTCTCTTTCATCCCCCATTTCTTTTGTTTCCCTTTCTCTTTTTTCTTCTTTTTCCCCTTTTCTTTCCTCTCCTCCCTCTTTTTTCTCTTTCTTTCCTCTCTTTTCTTTCCTTTCTTTTCCTCTTTTTCCTTTCCTTTCTTTCTTTTCCTTTTCTTTTTTTTCTTTTCTTTCCCTTTCCCTCTCTTTTTTGTCCCTCACCCTTTTCTCTTTTTTCCCGACGGCAGCGTAATTTTACTGACAAAATCCTGACAGGTGGGGGTGTCGCACCCCCCCCCCTCATCCCCCCCCCCCCTTTGGAGACGCCCCTGCCTGTAATACCTGTAAATTCCGAATTTTACACGACTTAGGAGTGAAGAGTAACAAGAGTAACATAAATTGGCCAAGAATATATTATCATCAAAACATTTCAATTTCTAAAAGAATTGTCCTTTACATTTTCGTAAATATATGCGGAAAGCCAACAAAATTCAACCGATGTAATCTTTATCCTCTTCACGTTGAGATCATGAGATGGGCAGCACTCTAAAACTCAGATTTTTAGCATAAAGTCATCGTCACACGATACACTTCAGGGAATAGTATCTAGACACAATAATTATAAGTAAGTCGTTAAATTGTGTGTCTCTAAAAACTCTTACACGAGAGCTGGCGTAGATTGGGTCCAGCCATTGGGGGGGGGGGGGCGGCACTGGTGTCAAATGGAGTGGGGTGGTAGCGGGTAATATTAACTTGCTGAAGTGCGAGAGAACACATAGTGAGAGGAGAGTGTGTGTGTCTTATTACCCTCTATTGCCAGGGGCGGCGATTTCTTTTCATGACCGGGGAGGGGGGACGAAATGCGAGGGACGAGGGAGCAGTGGCGCAATGAACAAGAACGGGGGGGGGGGTTGGGGGGGGGGGGGAGACAAAATCCGCATCACCACCACTCTTAAATGTTACGCAGGCCCTGGGAACGTTTTTAAAAGTGGGGAGGGTATTAACGTATTAACGATCAGGTAGAGCAAAGCAAAGCAAAGTGGAGCGTAAATTGGCGTGGGGTCCAGGGGTAAAGCCCCGGTGGTGTCAGGGGCGGAGCCTCATGAAGGTCAGGGGTTTTAGGCATTTGATTACGGTCAGAAGAGCATGTTTTGATACCGTATATGTAACACTGGCATGCAGGTCACTTATTGGAGTGGGGTCCAGGGGCGGAGCCCCCAGAAGTTCAGGGGTTTTATGCATTAGATTACGATTAGATGAGCATCCAGGGGCCCACCTTAGGGCCCCTGCTAGGGTCCAGGGGGCAGAGCCCCCGAAAGCTCAGGGAAAAATCATGCCATTTCAACAACATTTGTAAATCACTGGTATCGAATTAGAAATAAACCACGTTTGATTTCATTAGGGGGAACTGCCCCCAAAGCCCCCCCCCCCCATCACTACGCAAGTGTAAGGGAGCATAGTGAATGAGAGGGGTGAAGGTGACGGAAGTGACTACCCCCTCACAAGTTTTGTTGAATTAAAAAATCACGCTCCTAAGCAAAACTATAGTATAACAACAAGCAATATACTTTTTTCACACTTCAATTTTTTCGGTATTTATACTTGTAAATTTTGAAGGATATTATGCGAGGGAGCGTAGCTACCGAGAGAGAAGATTTTTGCGTTTTTATTTGTCTAAACGCTGCACTCGTGGGCCCCCCGACTGTGTTGCAGTCTTTAGTCAGTATTTGCTATACATTTTTGTTGTACTTTTTGGGCAAGCGCAAAACCAAAGAATATACGGCATGTTGTGACCAAGTGAAATCAAGTTGGCCAAACTCTGTGTATAGATGGCTCTGATCACCCTTGATCCATTTTTGATGCCACCTCTACTAGTAAATGGCGAAAAGGGGGAAAGATAGCAAACAAAAGGGTAAGGGGAAGGGAAGGTGAAAAGAACTTCGACTCCCCCAAATCCCCCTAATCGATGCCCTTTTAAAATTCATATTCTATCATCAATGGAGTAAGATCTGTGCCCCCATGGTGCATGACCCCCCCCCCCCCCCCACCCCCTCCATGTGTACCCTAAACGCTATGCCACTGTAAACAAACGATGCGTCCACGCATGCATCAGCTATGACGTATGAACAATATTTCATCTGCAGCGAGATGCAACTTATTGCTCTGGCCTGTTCTGCCTATTTTTACCGAAGAAATGTCTGACAAAAATAACTGATTGAAGCCTGAATAATCAATCTCACTTCAAAATAGCAATCCCAAAACAAAATGAAACAGAAAAGAAAAGGCAAAGTTTAAATGGTACATGCCCATCAAACGGATCCATACCAAATACCGATTAAAAAAGACTCCAGTATTATTTCGGCTTATCAAAAGAGCCTTCCCCTTAACGCCCGGTATGATACGCCGTTGCCAAGACAATGGTTTGTAACAAATTGTGGCGTTACTCTATAGTCTACGCTGTTGAGATTTATAGTAATATTGGAAAATCAACGTTGTCTGGTACTAATTCGAAATACATGAACTGAAATTGAACGTGTCAGATAACGAAGGGATAATGGGTAACATGATGCCGTGCACAAAGCGGATGCGAATTAATGAATGTAAAAGTCCGTAGGGAGTGAGTAAAGTGAACGTCGTTATTCTACTTGTCTGTTTCCTCGTCCATGGTTCCTTGCGACCTTGTCCATATTTTTAACTCGCATAATAATTATGCAGTGGATGGGTACAATCCAGAATCTCATCGACTAAGGAGATTTATCTTTAAGAAACCTTTTCGTTGTAGTCAAATTTATTTATCAGGTTTTCGAAGCAAAAACCCTGCTTTTAAACATAATCCCTTTTCATCATGCAAATTCAAGTACGAGAATGAATGAGATTTACTCATCCTGCTCTCTTTGTCCCTATGTAATTTTTATTTTGAACCATGTCCATATCATTCCTGTCAACATCGGTTACTTTATTTTTTTTAAAAGTATATTTGAACACATTTCTGCGATTTATGGTACGGTTTTGTTTGCACTACGCAAATCGGTATAGTTTCACATAATATGTGCCTCTAGCCTATTATAAGATGTGGTTCAGCTTTCTTTTCCATCTTTTATCTTAGGGGGAAGGACGAAAAAAAGCCAAAGTCATAGAGACAGCATGACAGCAAGCAAGACATTTAAAGGTGCTGAAGGGTTGTAAAACACATTGGAATTTGTTTTTCAAATTTGCTTTCAAAGAGCATTAAGACCACGTATGATACAAAACCATTTACTTTCATGGCGTTTGATTACAATTTTGTTTTAATGTACAAAAATGCTTGGAAAATCCAATAGGTTTCATGAAAAATGTAAAAGTTAAGTGCTTAAATGTACTCTAAATAATGGTAGATTTTGTTTGAGACCATATTTGGGGTTCCATATCTTAATGGCATAATATTACAGGAATTATCTCATTGAAAGGATACGGTTGTTTCTGGCAGATTTCTGGGGATAGGTAGTAAGGAGTCCCAATTGTAGTACTGGCGTGGTCCAGAGTATTTTGTAACATCTTTGAGATTCCGAAGTCACCCACCTTGATGAGGCCTTTCGATGTTAGAAACAGGTTAGACGGCTTGAGGTCTATCACGGAACCATCAAGAAATAAAGAGGAAGGAGAAATTATATTTTTTTCTTAATGTTATGTTTATTTGGTCATTTAATTCAACACTATCTGTGTGCTGGTTAACTTAGTTTGGCGTAAAGTACTACTGTTTACCAACTCTGCACATAGTGATTAGTTCGAAATACAAGACTTTATACATGTAGCAAGGCCTGACGAACCAATTACAAAATATGACTTGGAATATTGTTCAGCACAAGAGGAATGTGAGGGGAAAGAAAGGGAGAATGATAGAAAGACAGGGCCCGGGAGGGTAACGTAGTCGAGGGGGGGGGGGGTAGACGTGCAGCTCGAATTGTAAGAAACTTAAATTACAGAGCTGTCATAAAAAATAACATCTATCATGATCGTTTTTTTAATTCTGAAACGGGTTTAATTGTTTTAATATTTAAGCTTTATATCACGCGGCATATAATCTGTATGTCTATGGGAAAAAATGTTGTTCATGCACATACAAAACATTGCTGTTTATACCATCGCTAGCTTTTATGACTTTTTTATTAATATTACGGATCAAAATAAATATTCCAAAGCAGATATCCACCATTATACTCCAAACCAGGCGCGTGCGCAGGGGAGGGGGGGGGGGGGTGTTTGGGGGGTTACCCCCCCTTGAGTTTTTGTTATGTGTGTATTATATGTGTATTTTTTACCAAAACCCCCCTTTTTTTGTTAACCCCCCCCCCCCTTGAAAAAATCCTGCGTACGCCACTGCTCCAAACATAATAAGTAAATAAAAAACATGTGCCCCCTCCATGTGCCCCCTAAACGCTATGCCACTGTACATTCACTCTTTCATGATTTGTTTGTGTTTAAGACCTACATACACTACAGATACATGAATAAGATGGTCATAATAGAGGGTTCCCACAAGCAGCCATATTGGAGGACAAACACTAGCAAACCCGTGCACTAGACCATGCAAACAATGACTTTTCATAGTCTGATGCACAGGTTTATATTATTTGTCCTCCAATATGGCTGCTTGTGGGAACCCTCTATAGTTATGGTAATGATAATATAATTCATTAGGTCTTCCGGTTTTGCCCGACCTAAATAATTCTGAGGCAAAGACACTGTCAACAAAAATTTGTATAAGAGATCTAGGTCTCAATGTGCGGCAGTATCAAATAAATTGGAGCATATTTATGAGTTTCACATTTTGAGCATTGTGCTCAATAAGCATCGGGTTCAATGCTTATTTGAATGGACATGAATAGGAAATACAAATATGGAGACTAAAGGCTTGCTCAGATATGACGCGGAAAATCCAAAGCAGTATTTTTATTTAATGATGCCGTAAAAAAAGGCTTCATGCGGCTGTATGTTATAGCATAAAGCTTAGTGATACGTGCAAGATCTTTGTTACACTCATTTGTCATTCATTTGCACATTTTAAAAAAGACGGGGGATAGGGAGAAATGCGGAAGCCTTTTTTGGCGGTGGTTTGCAGCGCCATATAAAAGCCTATAATGATGATTCATATTACAAAAAGAGGTGTCAGAAAAAGGGGATAAATGAATTATATATTATCGAAGTATATAGACGAAAGGAACCAGATTTTCGTACAACCGAAACGTAATACCAAGTAAACAAAGGTTTTCGTTTTCCAACATTGAAAAAAAAAAGATGACTATTATGGAGTATAACATTTTAAAACTAAATTAATTCACATTTTATCACATTTTTTCTTCTTCACACATGACTTCAGGATTTCATAAAATTGTGTATGTTTTTTCTCAATACTATAGGATTTTCCGGCCAAATTCGTGAGTTTGTCATTTGAATTAATTTGTCTTGCGTTCAAATTCGACGTTTTAAGTGCTGTCAGATATATCTTGGGTTTATATTCCTTTTTCTAGTTTTCAAATCTATGAAGTTTTTGTTAGAATCTATGTATGTTTAATTCAAATTAATGAATAATGGGCTTCTTTCGCTATTTGGTCATTCGATTTTGCGCAACACGATTTCTGACATCGCGAAGGTGTACTTTTAGCATTCGAATTCATTTGTAGCATTTAAATTAGCACTTTGACTTACCTAATGGCTGACTACACCCATATGCATTGTCCTCAGAATTAATAAATGGAATAACAGAAAAGACCCTTATGGCAAACCATGCATTGAATTGCATTTTTAAAAACTGTAAACGTGTGTTGGATTTATTCCCCCCTAACATTCCTAAGTTGAATAAACATAATTCGAATACAAACGACAGGTGTTAATTTGAATGATAAATATGACGCCTCGACAAGTGACGATTAATTTGAATGCTCGTTGAGCAGTTTCTAAATTAAATGACAGATCTATGAAACCCTTCGACAAAAATCCTAAATTAAATACCAAAACGGGAAAATGTTATGATAATTGGCGTGGCAAAGCCGATCTGCGCTAACTTAAATGCAAAGTAAATGAATTCGAGTGACAAACTCGCGAATTTCGCCGGGAAATCCTATACTTATTGTCATCTAAGTTTGAAGATGTTTGTTACATACAATATCAATATCACCTTTCGTCATGTTTGGATATGTTAATTCAAATACCCTTATTTATACACAAACCTATGAACCGGGACCTACATAATACAAGCTTTGCTTTTTAATAGATCTCCCACTTTATTGATTGGTTTATATGATTGTATTCTCTGTTATAACTATTATCATGTACATTATATTAATAACCATTGTTCATTATGTTCAATTATGTTATTTTTGATAAAGTGAAATGAATAAACTTAATTATGTATGGTCTCAGGTTTCTTCCATCTTGTATGATATTCCATGACGTAATGTAAAATATGAAATGAAGTTGAAACTACTCACCTCGATGTAAGACTTTCTCAGAATGCATATAGTAGAGGGCGAGGCAGAGTTGCACAAACCAGTTCAGGATTTGAGGGGCACTAATACTCTGCCCCGACAGTTTGGCTTCCTCGATTTTCATCGCCAAATCTCCTACAATGAGTATTAAAATATTTTTGGTCAGAAATGTGAAAATTAATCATTGAAAATAAATTCTATGTCTCTTTCGAATCTCGGCATAATTAGGTTAAACTTAAAAAATATATATATATTGAAATGATAAGTAAATTTTGGCAAACAGTGGTTTAGCGTGGGCCCAGACCAAATGGACCAAAACAAACACTTCCCATCAACTATTACTGAGTTGAATTACGTAGTCTAATATCATTATCATGATTTGTATTATTATTATTATTATTATCAATTAGTCCAGTTGTCATTCATAAGGTCAGTTTTTCTCTAAAATGTCCATAGCTTCTTAATTAGTATCTGTCATTTTCTTGCCAAATTACAAATTATATAAAATGAAAAATGCATTACCAAGTAATTATTAAGGGGAAAATGAATGTAGATCTTTCCGGTGAATCTAGCCCCATCCTCTCCTGACCATCGGTGCCCATGCAGCAGGGGTACGTATAGGCCCGGGTGGTAGATTGTCCAAATTGCCCCGATTTACCCAAAGATGGGCGTCAATGGATCAAACGTTGTTGTCAGTCCCCAGTACAAACCCCATCAGTACATACCTCCATCACCATACTCCATAACGATAGCTAATATCCCGCCTCCCCCGGCAACGAAAGCTTCCCGGTAGCGTATGATGTTCACGTGTCTCAACCGGCCCAAGATAGCGACCTCGTTGACCGCTCTTTCTCTCTCCTTCTCGCCCATGCACACGACGTTGATCTCCTTGATGACATAAGGTCGTCGACTCTCTCGTGATCGTACTAAACATGCTTTCCCGAAATTCCCCATCCCTAAGACCTTTTGGTACGAGTACTTCTCCATCTTTATTTTTTCTTGGGGCTTTTAGCCTTTTAAATACGCTGCATGGTAGGCCCTACTCTTGATCGGCTTTGCGAGAGGTATCTCCCTTTTGTGTAGGGACAGAAACACGATAAATACAAGATCCAAATAGCAGTTGTCCTGAAAAATTCCTACTCACAAAACTGAAAAGAACTTTTTGTGTCATGTAGTGTTCATGAATTAACAGTTTACACATGTGTATTCAATTGAGTTAAGGTATTCCCCTCGAAAGGAAGACGTGTTGTTAGGTAGGAGAATCCATTGTGCTTGTCCTACCTAGCAACAGTTAATGTATGCAATACGCATTCTGACTATTAAAATATTCATGACAGGTGAATGACATGCTTTGTAACGAGGCACTTAACAAAGATGTGTGCATTAAATTTGATTCCATTACGAAAATGGCCTATTTATGGCTTGTGTAGCTTCAATGATGCCGATGTTTAAAGGAGTCACACCAAGAAGCAAAAGTGTATTGAATTGATGCAAAATTCATATCATTGCGAAGGGGAAGCCTTACTGATCAAATACAGCAAATTTCCTCTTCAAAATATGTTTGGGGCCCGCAGAAATCAACTTTAAAAAATGTTAGTTTTGAGATCCAGATTTACTGCCTTCAGCAGTCCTTCGTATGACGTCACTATTGTGACGTCACACCCTGGACACGCGCGACTCCGGTATACGGCCGGTACCGAGCTGTTTGTCCAGGGTGTGACGTCACTATTCAGAGCTCGCTACGCTCGTGTGTTTGGCTTACGTTCAGGGGCGCTTGAGGGTCTAAGAAGGGTCTTGAAAAATTGCATTTTACGCCTTTCCATGATATCTATATGATTTCTCAGCAAATTATTCGTGTTTTTCAAGAGAAAATCTTTCCATCCATATGTAATTTGTTCTAATTATCAGTTGTTAGTAAATTTTCTTTGTGTAGCTCCTTTAAACAAAAGTTTGCACTATGCCCCTGCGTCAGGACGTTGCCTCTGTGCCAGTATAGACTGAGCCTGGGCCTGTTCTGTGTATGTGTTTGCGTGAAGGCAGTCCACGTTCTCGTCGTGCAGAATCTAAAAGTCCCTAATGACTGGTGCGGCCTTTGGTGCGTCATGTGAAGGTTACATCGATTCAAAAGGCAATGCGAAAGTGCAAGTCATGCTTTTAATATAGACGTATTGGCTATTTCCCTTCACCGGTTTGATTAACTCAGGAGATAAAGCAAGCAAAAAGTCACCTCGCGTAATTTTGACTATCTTTTTTTTTAAACAGAAGCTGAATCTTGAGAGTTAGTGATGTATCGCTGTTTACCATTTACTCACATAACATATTCAATGCAAAGTTATCATCACGATTCTTTAAACCAAAAGGCGAAAGGAAGCGTGTCAATACCACTGTGGTATATAGGGGTTCGCAGGTTTCGACGCTTTATTTAAGTTAAGGGTCCATTTTAGAAAAGGTGCGATACATACGCCATTAGGGCCCAGTTCGGAAAATGTGCGATACATACGCCATTATAGGGTCATTTCAGAAAAGGTGCTTCTACTTCTACTTCTATGGTAATACTCATCAACGCCTGTTCAGCATCTAGATGAGGGTAAAGCATAGAGTTGTTATATACAGCTCTATGTGGTACAGTTCCTGAAAAGGGAACTAAATTGTTTCAAGAGCCACCTTGAACTGCTCTAAAGAAGGCTGTTCGATACGATACGCCATGAGGATTCATTTCAGAGGTTGATGGTCACGGATGGGTAGCACTTGTGTATGAGAGTGACCCCCCCCCCCCCCCCCCCCCCCAGGGGGAGTGGTACAGTGGTAAGTAAGCACATGCTCGCATTAAATGTCAAAAAACAAATAACGGATGGGTGGGACAACATGAGATGATGGTATAAAAGATCATCACACACCACCCCTCATCATGTGATCTTGTTCTTTTTCATTTCGTATACCTTAATTAAGATCGCCGCCCCCATCCGTTTAACGATGCCAGCCTACTTGAAAGTGCATTTTCATAAAACTACATGTCAATGTGCACTCGCTGTTAAATTCCATGCAGGCAGATGATGATATAATTATACGGTCGCATGTTCTAACAAGCCGTTTCCGATGTAAGTGAATGAATGTAATTGATATATTATATTGTGCCTTCTCATGCATATCTCCTTTCTGGTGCGCATTTCTCTTTCCTCATCTTCTTCTCAACCCCACATGCAGCTCATCATTTTGTATTATTTTCTGTACCCCCGATCTCTCACTTCTTTTTTGGCATTGTATACTCTTTGTATTATGACCGTGTTCTTCTATCTTTGTTATGTAAAGTACTGTCTTGTCCAGTTCTTGTCTCTGTTGGCATCCCCTCTTTCCCCCTGTGTTGTAGTTCCTTTTGTAGTTATGGACTTGTTAATTTAATTACTCGTTATTCCTAAGTATCATTTGAGGTGTTCACACTTGTACAAGCATTGCTTTTTAGTGGACCCTTCTGTTTCCAGCATGTATTTCTACATTTTGTTGTAAATGTTTATAGTTGATTTGTAATGTTCTGATGGAAACATGAATACATTGAAATTGAAATCGAAATTGAACATTGATAAAAACTTACTAAAAATGTTCCATCTCAGAATGACGCGGACAAATAAAAGCTATGGTAAATCCCATTGCAGGAAATTAAACAGCTAAAAATATACCACACGGCCCAAGAGGTTTCATAGTACTATAAAATAATCAATTTCGCGTTAAAAAGGGGTTTTATTTCTTTGTGCGCTTGAGGTCGTGCTATAATTTTAAACTATGCTGTAAACAGAGCATTGTGTAGATTGATATTAGTGCAGTGCTTCTTTATAAAAATTGAAAATGCCACAAATCATTTCCTCGTCCAATCCATTCCAACAGATCAAATATAAAACTCCTTATTTGATTACTTTTGGCAAATCAATTTAGCTGTTTAATTCTCTACGTCACTTGCGGCTTCTCCGGCGCCTGCCATCGCGCTCAAGCATTTTACGAGAAACACTTAATTAAAATTCAAGGATAGTATTTTTCCTAATAAATAATATAAAATACATGTTGGACAAAATGGATTAATCGACACTAAAGTAGCTTGGAGGTTATACCGTGTATACCTTCGAACTAACAAATAGATAACTAATCTTTTCTTGCCCACGCAGAGTTAGTAAAATTGCTCTTTCGTCCAAAAATTATTATTTTGCTAGGGGGCAGGGCCCGTCGACCCCCCCCCCCCCCCCCCCCCCATGGATCCGCGCCTGTTTGGTTCTGTGTATGAACACGAATTTTGGGCAAGTACTGTCCTGGTTAGAGGAAGATAATAGTTTTCACGCGTTGCATGTCGCGTTTGGTATGGTTTCTGAGTACTTGTTTCTGTAAAGGTAGTGTTCTATCAATATATTTGGTGTTTGAGTAACCCCAAGCAAAAATTACATAATGTAAATACGGCAGATAAAGGGTTGAGATAATAGTATTTTGTAAGGGAATGGAAGTCTAAAGTTGTTTATAACACCCATATTGCTCCGGTTGTCTCATTTTCGCTCGCTGAACCATTGCCAGCACAAACGTAGCTAGTTCGACGGCACTACCAAACTAGAATGTTCCACTATGTTGCAGGGTGTATATGCCATTGGGTTAACCGGGTGTGCAGAAATGGTGTGTTGGGGAGGGGAAGTGAGAGTGTTCGTGTGTGTTTGGTAATTGTATGTGTGTCAACAATTAAAGACTAATAATGACAGATGGCTAATCATAAATCTACAATGACGAGTAAACTGTCTACATCACAGTCCACAGATAAATATGACTTGAACGTATATAGCAGACGGCGATCGGCGGATCAGACGACACTTGGTAATGCTTTCGTATGTGAGATTGATTTGCTAAATATAAAATACAAGAACCATTTCCATATCTTTAAACTATCATTGATATCTGATTATTAAACAGTTAGTAAAATAAACCTACCAAACTACATAATACAATGAAATACTTGACTTAAAGTAGGGGAGTTTGATGTGGTGCACAATTGCACCCCTCTGTAAATAATCGAATAGTCCATGGCGTTCATGAATATTCATGTTGTTGCTTACCTTGGCAAAATGCTTGCCTATACTAAATGGAAAAACTACGGTGGGGGTTGGCTGAAATGGACATAATGAACCAGTCAGAATTGATCTATGATAATTCATGCTTGTTATCCTTCGTGTGCTTGACTTATAACCTCACAATCGAGTGGCAAATTGCGTCCAAAGTTCGATTTGTTGCACATGTGTTATATAGCCACTGGCGAGCTGGCGACCTATTTTGACCAAATTACGGTGGGTAAACTTTCAAAAGTCAATGGGACATGAGGGTTTCAATGAAAGAGCTGGTGTCAACGTACGTCGGGGTGGATGTGCTTTTCGTTTAAACAAAAAACGAGTTTTTAACGATTTTTGGGGTAAAAGTCCATAGGCTAACATGTTAGCTGCTGGACTCTGACGATAGGGGGCGTGGTCCAATGAGACTATTCGGAGCCATATGAATATTTCGTGAAACAAGTCGATGTGTGTTTTTCACGACAATTTGTTATCAATGTATATTCCAAGAATTTTTGTAAATTAAACAAAATCAAGGGCTGCCCCATTTATAAATACTTTACCCGGAAGTGAATCAATAATATTTCTAAATAACATGTAATTAGTTTTGTTAATAATTATTCAAGGAGAGTTTGTTTGCCTGGATCCTTTCATAAATTAATGTAAGTTCATAGTTAATAGTATCTAGTAAAAGTTGTTGGTCACGATGAGATAAAAGTGTTAGTGTCATCTGTAAATAAGATTAATGATAAGCTTGTAGATGCGCGTTTAAGATCATTTATGTTTAAAATAAAGAGCAGCGGTCCGGGTAACGACCCCACAATATGTATTATGCCTGACAATTGATTCGCAATTATTAACTGAGACAAATTGGGTCCTGTCTTGCAAATAATTCCTAAACCACCCCAAGGCCTTTACTCTCACACCATAGTGCGAGAATTTAAATAATAATATTTCGTGATCTATAGTTTCAAAGGCCTTGGAGAAGTCCAGGAATATGTCAATGGTGTGTGAATAATCATCAATTCCATGAGTGACTTTATTTATAAATATGAGCATTGCGTGAGTCGTTGTATTTATAGAATAATCTTTCTTTTTTCTGTTGAAACAACGTAGCAGCGAGATTATTATCCAAGGCTGACCAGGAGTTTTTTGTAATCATTATTTTCTGCCTGACGTTTTGGTGATATATCTGTGTTAAATTATGAAATAAAAGTTTAATAGAAGAAATACTTCCAATGAGTCATTTGTGTTTTCACATGCGACAAGTCTTTAAAACTTAAATGTTATTTAAATTTGTCCACATCATCCTCTGAACTTTTCTCGACGTTCCATCGCCAATTTCTGAAAATTGTCCTGGCCATTGGGAAAAGGTGTGAACGAGAATATTGGGAAGTGGTCGCTGATATCGGTCAAAATTTTACCCGTAGAAGCGTGTGTTTGATGATTTTAAAACATGTTCTCAAGTGTTGTTGAAGAATTTATGATGCGTGTAGGTTTGTTAATTAAAGGAATGAGTGAGTGTGTAGACAAAGCGTCTAAGAAAAACTCATTATCAATAGAAGCAGCACTACAAGTAAATAGATCACTTTCAAAATGCACCCGAATTGACGCATGTCTGCTCACAGAGTGCCCTCAGACATGCAACTTTCTCCGGCTCTTGGCCTCTGTGTGGGAGGGTGGGTTAATTATTTCCTCATCGGACAATGTGAACCATCCATATTATGATCATTGTGCTGACACCCCCCCCCCCCCCCCCCATCCCCCCTCTCTCTCTCTCTCTCTCTATCCCTCCCTCTCCCCCCTCTCTCTCTCTCTCTCACACACACACACACACACACACACACACATACACACACACACTATCTCTCTCTCTATTTCTCTCTCTCTCTCTCTATCTTCTATTCGCTTCTCTTCTCTACGGTAGTTGTATTGTCCATTTACAATTTATGTAGTTATTAGACAGAATAATCTCATAGTCCGAACTCCTCTCATCCTGAGTTGTATTTCAATCATATAGATCCATAAAAACCAAATATCAGCGTTTCGAATATAATTAAAATTAGCGTGTCTACGTTCCTCATAAAAACATCTCATTCTCCATGTAACAACCAGGATCCCTTTTAACATTAATGATAGTAACGCGTGGAGCATGGACGCCGGTCGTAAAAGTATAAAGGCTAAGGATAATCAGAGAGTCAGAAAGGAACGATGTACACTGCAAATAGAAAAAAATTCCACGGGACTCATTAATCTTCGGATTCTCTTGGACTTGGATACTTGGATATAATTCACTTCAAAACATGTTTCATTTGCAGGACACATTTTCGAATTTGCTGGCATATGTTTGCTCATACTACATGTATTTCTTCATGATTTAATTTCAAAAAAATGATCTTTTCCTAAGTCTTGTAAAAAAAAATCCAGCTTGCACAAGCTTGATTGGTTCATTTATTCGAAAGTTTCTTGCTAAATTGAAAACCTTGATATCAAATATAACCAAACTATCCTCTTATAAGGTATTTTTCAGGAATTGCTTTATATGATCGTTCTCCCATAATTTTTCTTTAAATAACTTTTCTTCCATACGATGATTTTTTTTTATCATCATAATCTAGATAATATTTTAAGACTGTAAAGTTCAACCCTACGTCTAGCATGGTCACTGTGATTATCCCGAACATTGTCTACATTCTTACAAGACAGACTCTATTCAGTCAAAATCTTCTTAGGAAATAATAGGAAGCTATATTCTTTCATTCATTTATTCATTCACTTCGGTTTATTGAATCGAAATTCCTCGTTAAAACAGTCAGGAGACTGATACAAACAAAGATTCCAAAGTTGAAATGTTCAAAAACATTAAGAAAAATTACATATACAAGAACATCAATATGGAAAAGAAACAAAAATTAGTTGAAGGAAATAATAACAATAATGGAAACTTCAATATATTGCACTTCATACATAATACAAATCGAGTTTACATACAGTACATGGATAAGTGGGGGGGGGGGGAGAGAATGGACAAAGCGTTTCATTCCCTTTTCTAGTAACATTTAGATCTTAAGCGTTCACATTTTAAACACAATTAACAGAAATGGATTCATAAAACACAAAATAATAATGATAATACCGGTTATACATGTATTACAAATGAACAGATCTACTAGAAAATATGAAGAAAGTTGGAAAGTAAGAAATGAAAAAGGAAGCTGAAGAAGATCTAAAGAAACGAGCGTGTGTAAATAATGTGTACAAAACGCAGTGTCTCATTCTAACATTGTTGCACTATAAAATAAAGGTTTGGAATGGGTACATAAACCATGTAAACTGAATAAAGTTGTTTCATATTATAGGAACATAATGTATAACAAAATATTAACAAGGTGAAAATCCAAGGCGCTTGTAGGCTATATTGTGCCACTTTGTTTACATCCATTTAACGGTTAACAATTTATTTGTATATTCAGGACACATGTATATCATGTTACTAAATACACGTAGGCCTATAGTATAGGCAATCATGTGGTGACATTAAAAAGCAAAAACTACATGGAAGATTTAAACGTTCACGATAGCCCTAATTATGACGGAGGACAATATCTCTTTAAAAGAAAAGAATGGTTTCTTTCAGCAGCAAGGGATATTAAAAGCGTTGAAATCACAGGATAACAGAAGACGAATATAGTCACGTCTCTCCCATTTTATTTGCAATTTCTTTTTAATGGACAGAAGTTAGATCAATGCGTATATACCAATCGGTATTTTTTTTTAAATGAGAAGTGTGATTTAAAAAAATGCTAATTACTTCGGTACACGCTGTATCTATATATAACACCGAGTAGTACTTTGTGCCAAAAAAAAATACAAACTGTGATAATATAATAATGTCATATTCCATACCAGCCACAAATTGCAATTTTATGAAACAAAGTGTTTCGTATACAGTTCAAACCCTAAAGGTGATACTCTCTGAAAGGTACTATGTCCCATTTGCAGGCCAAAGAAATGAAAAGGTTAAATTCCAACGGCATTTGAAAGATAATACTAATTTAGAACTTCCCTAAAAGAGGTGGAGCTTGAAAATGTCTTCAAGTGGAAAATAACGACTATGAGTTGTCAAATCGACTTAGGAGCTATAGAGCCAATAAGTAATAGTCTTGATTTTCAGACCATTGTACCGAATGGTTATACGTTTTATGCTGCGCAAAGATTCAATCAGTTTAATTTTGGCCATCACAAGAAGTAGGTTATTGATGTAGACAAATGCTCATGTACCCTTTACAGCTCATTTTATGTATGTTATTACCAAAGAAGAAAAAAAGCCAGTCAGTCACTCAATAGTGTCTGACAGTGAAGTCCAGCAAGTAAACGGGTTTCCTTGCATAATTTGAATATTAGGACACTGCTAAGGTTCAAATTTCACAGATAGGACATACATGACATATTCATAATTTCTGCAAAGTTCTACAGAATTTGAAGTTGGCTGCAAAAGGGACATAATACCTTTAATGCTGATTATTGATAATTTATTTCTCTTTTTTTTTTTACTAATCACATAAGGGATTACATAATTTGGAACTGAATACACTATAATTCATTCCCTCAAATCAATTTCTCCCCCCCCCCTCTCTCTCTCTCTCTCTCTCTCTCTCTCTCCCTATCTACATATCTTTGTATAATTATGTCTCTCTCTCTCATCTTGCATCCTTGCCAATGTAATTATTACCACCCATAATTAAACCGTGATACAATCCAACGGTTCCTTTGTGAAATAATTATTACATGCAGTTTGACATTTAAGTGCAACACATTTTTACAGCCATGACAATCGATCATTTAAATAACGGACGTACCTCCAGTTTTCCTAACGCTGGAGTCGGGCTTGTTCCCACTGAATACGGGTGAATTTGCGTTGGTTTTTCCATTGAAGAGCTCTTTGGTTGCGACCCTGAACTGTGGATTCTGTGCAGCGTAGATGAAAGGATTCAGGCAACTGTTGTAGAAACCAAGGATCGTAAGGACTCGATGAAGAGGAGTACCGATGTATTCAGACCATTCTATGAAACCAACGATCACACCTAAGAAGGCCACCTGATTGGGCAGCCAGCACACGATGTAGATGATGATGATCTCTAACATGATTATGAGCACGCGATTGCGAGCGACAATGTGAAAAGAGGTGTCAGTAGAGCTGGTATTCCCTCGGAAATTTTTCGATTGACGATGGAGCTCGAGCGCGATCAGGGACTGGGTGATGAGCATGGTGGCGACGGGAACCAATATACGAAGACAGAACCAGTAGTAACCCATAGCTGTTAAGCCTTGACGAGTCGTCACCGTCAACGTACAGTATCCATACGTTTCGTCGATACCTGTGACGAAGAATCCGAACAGTAGAGACAACAAGGCTAGACACCAGATGAGGCCAACAGCTATGTTTACACGCCGGACAGTCACCATACTACTGAAGTGCAGTGGGTAGACTACGGCGATGTACCTTTCAACAGACATTGCCATTAGGATGTAGGAGGAAGCAGTGACAGGTAACCAAAGAGGGAGGTTCTGGTACATCACCAAGCACCATAACATTCCTTGCCATGAATTGGGCACACTGATTGGGGTCGGATAAGGAATGATGGCAAAGGATGTCACGAAATCAGCCACGGCCAGATTTCCAATGAGAATGTCGGTTGTTCGGCCAGACAAACGACGACGACTGAAGATGACCATGATGACCAGCAAATTACCCAAGATTCCAACTATGGCTGAGAGGAGTTGGAGAATGATGTCCCACTTCCATGTCAGCGATGACCAAAGCCATTCTGAACCACCTAATGTAAAATATCACAAATTAATTCGAGCAGTTGTTATCTTATTACAGAACTACAATCGGAGAGGAATCTATAACAAGGTTTAGTAAAAGGGAATGTGTTTTCATTTTCATGTCTTGGACATTCAGGCGCATATTCCCACATTCAATCCTGGATAAAATACTACCCCTAACCCTAAACTTAGCCTTAAACGTAACTGGAACCTACTCTATATCTTTGACGAAATAAAGCCCGGAACAATTGTTACTGGGGCAATGTTGGATCACCATTCTGAGCGTGTCAGCTTGGTCTTAAGTCGAGTTTGGAGGAAAAAAAGTAGTAAGACTGAGGTGAGAAGATCGAAGTTCTCTCTTTCTGGACTCGTCTGGTCTCAAGCGTCTGGTTTATCTGAATTATTATGACATAGAACTGTATATCCTTAGATGTAAAGCTTAGATCTACCTCTTTCATTTGCTGCAACTCATATGACGCATATGAAGTCTTTCGTCTATGGCTGGTCGTCAACTAAACCGAGTTAAGTCTGTTGTCAATTCAGTTTGTTGCTACGGCAGACAGCCAATGAAAACGAATTCGTTTACTAAAATTATGGAAATGCAAGCATTACTTTGAACAAACAGAACTTTGTTATTCCTAGCTCATTTTTCCTGATTGAGGTGTCATATGAAAGGACAAAAAATGAACTTTCTAGAAATGTGATTTTCTCTTTGAAATTCAGATACCGTCCGCCAAATGACTTTGTGGTACCCTTTCTTCAAATTGATTTTAATCACTCATGCGTGAAATATGCATCATTATGAGTTGTATCAAATGAAAGAGGAGGATTTAAGCTTAACACAAATTTGTAATTTATCAATTATAATTGTGATTAAGTTATGAAAAAAACACCGATAATTCTCGGTTTCGTTTTTTCTGGGACGCACTGTATAGCTACCATGATAATTATGAAGATTAAGTTAATGAAAAAGGAAGACGATATGGTTCAACTCATTAATTTAATAAACTATGTTTTTGAGGAGAAGGGGAGGGGAGTTCAACTATTGTTATTATTGTTCTTACTTAATTACACTTCATCTAATTATGTTTTACTTGATGTTACTATTCATCAGCTTCAGCTTTGCACTTACCTGAACCGAAGTCTGCAATTTCTGTTGAAAAGTTGGACGCAGATGACGAAAGCTTCTCCGAGGTCGTTCCGTCACTGGACCAATGCACACTCGTAATGGCGCTTCCCGCGCTCGTCTCACTTGGCGCCGTATTCAAGGCGCCGTCTTGCTCACCGTTGGTATGTAGTGATCCTCCAATGGTATACAATGTAATCTCGGTGACGCCATCGCCAGGGCTGGTTGCGGAGTCAGATTCCGTGGTGCCATTTTCACTGATTGTAGTGAAAGTGTTAGGGGACGTGAATGAGGTTGGCGGGCTGTTGTCATGTGTGGTGGGCGTGGTCAGATCATGGTTTGTCACTGTCTGAGTAAATGCTGTTCTGATCACCCCCGAGAACAAGAGGAGGGCCATAAATGTCCACATGGTTGCCGATTCGAGTGGTGGCATTTCGCTTTCTTTAAAAAAAACAATGAGGAATGTAGTTTCAATATCTTGCACTAAACATTAGGTTAAACGGTGTGGTAAGGACAAGTTCGTTTGTCACATATTTGTTTACCGAATACTAGAACCACAGTTCACGAGAGAGAGAAATTCTACCACGTTTTATGTATAAATTTACTGTTGAAGCAAAATGCAAAAATTATTTATCAAAATGTATGCACTGCCACAAATGTTCATTTATACGAGCAATTATCATGGAGGAAAATCATCTAAATTCAGCCATGTATATTGCTTCATAAAGTAGATTAATTGAGTTTGTTTTCTGACTGAAATGTTAAGGAGGAGAGAATGGACTCTCCAATTATGAAATAATAATTGACACGATCGACATAAGTCTTTCTTGATTTTGTTTCTTAACGTTATGTTTGTTAATTTGTGTTTGTTTGTTTATTTGATTGATTGCTTGTCGCGTTGTGATTTTGCTTGAATATTGATGCTAATGTCATGTGTACCGGGACACATCCATACGTTTGTAATCCCGTGCAGATTTATGTATTAATATTCCTAATTAGCAAGATGCAAACACGATCGCGACTACTTTAGATCTTGTACGTCATCTTTTGTAATTGTGCGAATGTTGCAATGTTATATTACGTAATCCGAACATGATTTTTAATGGACGTACAATGGGGTAATTAAATCGATTTTATGCTAACGTCATGTATACCGAGACGGGTCTAGTTTTAACCAAGACCAGCCATCCTAGCGCTGCATTTGATTGGCTCAAAAGGAATCTATACGTCATGCGCTGGTCATAAATATTCATAATACTCACGCAAACAGAATATAATGTGATAATTTATCATTTTATGAGATTGCATACAAAAATTGCAAGTGCAAAGCTAACTGACATCGCGAGAAAATCGATACGCTTGCCGTAAACAAATGACTACCCAGCTCGGAACTTGTCCATAATAATTGCGACATACCGGTTAGTCCAGTATCTGGCCGATTTAATTTGTGATCTCCACCACACCGTACCAACGCAAATATTAAAATATTCAAATGCAGCGCAAAGATGGCTGGTCTAGGTTAAAAAAGATACTACCTCCATAAATTTGTAATCCCGTGCAGATTTATTTATATGCCAAAAGGGCCTTAACTGCTTTTGGCCATTCCGAGATAATCGCGTTTAAAGTTTTGGCCTCTCTAATAATCAAAAGTTTGTGGTCGTTTTTTTTGTTTTTTGAAGCCAATTTCGATAAATGTGTTAAAGGTATTACAAAGTTTTGGTAAATTTTGAAATTGGCTGGATAGTGATTCTTTACAATTTTTATATATATGGAAGCCCCTATGGATGTATTATAAGCACTAAAAAATTTAGCCCCTAAAACACTTCTGCTTTCGAGAAATATTGAATATACAAATTTACCGGTGCTCCCGGTAAATTTTGATATATTTCAAATAGCACCTACTATACGATGGTAGCTGCGACCATGAAAATCTCAGAATATGTAGTTGTGATATATATATATTCCAAACGGTAATAGCAAAGCGGTCGATTTTATTCCAACATTGTTTTATAGCTAAATTAATATATTGACCTTGAGAGGGCGCTATACAACATAAAGAGTTTATTATTTACAATTTCATCACTTTAGACTCGATTTCAACTGCGACAACAATCACTGAATATTGTAGGACCGCATATGCTTCCAATATGTTCATTTGAACCAAATTAATGACCCCATACCAAAACTTTGTATTACCTTTAAGTTATTAAGTTTGACATGAAATGTGTTAAATGTGTTATAAAATATTCAGAATTTTACATGCTATGTGCAAAAAACATGTTAGGGCCTTTTTGGCATAAGGCTTGAATGTAGCGTATTTATGCCAGAAGGGCCGTAACCTACTCGGCATTATGCCAAAAGGGGCGTAACCTACGCGGCGTTATGCCAAAAGGGCCTTAACCTGCCGTTAACGTACGCGCGCATAGTTAGCGCCAAAGACTTTTAAATATAATTATAATTGTAGACTAATCATGTTTTTAATGGTGTTTCTACTCATATTTATTGAATTAAATGGAAATTACGAAATAATCTGTCATTGATAAAAGATTTGCCGTGTAGGTTAAGGCCCTTTTGGCGTAAGGAAAAAGATGAGATACGCGTTAAGGCCCTTTTGAAATTCATAATTATCTTCATAAATAAATCGAATTTCAACAAGTGAAGCACATCATTTTAAAGAAAATGTTGAAATCTACAAGGTGATGTTAATAACTCAATAACCCCCAAAATCGGGTTAAGGCCCTTTTGGCATAAGGCCGACGAATATATTCGTAATTAGCAAGATGCAAACACGAGCTCAACTACTTTAGACTTAGGCAATTCGATTGGCTATATACGTCATCTTTTTAATTGTGCGAATATAACAACGTTTGATTACGGATCCGAAAATGATTACTAATAGTACAATGGGGTATTGAAATTGCTCTCGAGTTAATTTTTCGAAAGTATAATTATAGATGCGATCGTGTTGACCTAACAATTAAGGTATGTACCCTGAAATTACCCTACATATTTTGTACAGGCAATCGTCTGGAAGCTTATGAAATAATTTGATTACAGCCGGTTTGACATGCCCCAGTTAATAAATTCTTGTATTCACCGTAAATCCGGATTGCGTACCAGCTTTATCTTGCAGTTTACATTGAAACCTTAGTAACATCATGATCTTCCAACGCATGTTTGAGCTAAAATGGGTTTAGAATACTGGATCATTTTCGTAATGTTATCAACATTTAATGCATAATTTTGTGTTAAGTACCATGTTGCAAATTATTTCATTCACCAATTAATAATGTATTTAATAGTCAGTATGCGAATTGCTAACATTACTTGTTGTCAGGTGGAACAAGCCATAATGTTTGTCAAACCTAGCAACATTAATGTATGCAATTAATTGGCATAAAATTTGATAACATTACGGAAATGGCCTATTGAACGAAACATGTGTACCAACAGATCACTTACAAGACTTTGGCCTGATGTATGCCCGTTCCTATATGACATATACATTTCGCGAAGCATGATAATAGGTTGGGGTTATAACAGATTGGGTTAAGGGTTGGGGAACATGGAAACAGGGTGGGGTATAGGACGTGGAATGAGGAGACCTTTACAA
Source organism: Strongylocentrotus droebachiensis (assembly GCA_035222895.1). Lineage (NCBI taxonomy): Eukaryota > Metazoa > Echinodermata > Echinoidea > Camarodonta > Strongylocentrotidae > Strongylocentrotus > Strongylocentrotus droebachiensis. The sequence continues at coordinate 53,054 of JAVYIG010000875.1, read as the reverse complement.
TCTTCATAAAACCAATAACTATTTATTTTTTGTCGCAGTCCTGAGTGGCGGATCCCAGATTGTCGACAAAACGAGAAAAAAAGCTTTTAATATTCACTAGCCATCCCACACAAGCGGGGATAGGGTTTAGTTAACAAATATCGCTATTACTTCCTGACTCGTTTTTCTTTTGTCCCCCCTCACCCTCCAGCCCTTTCTCATAATTGATTTACCCAATAGAATGAGGGCTGCTGTTTTGAGCCACCCCCCCCCCCCCGCCTGATCCGCCTATGTGATGTTTATATTAAAGATTTCTATGAGATTTGTCACCATCTGGAGCAAGATAGAAAGACCTTTTTTTCTAATTGGAATACAGCATTGATTTTAGAGAGAAAAAAGTCATAAGCAAAATCAATTACCACTTTCATCTTTGTTTTCATTTACAAAATAGGGGTATTCCCTTTCGTTGCCATAAAACGCATTCATGCGGAGAAAAACGGAAACGGTAGTGCATGTTCTTTTCTTCAATTTTCAGATCTTATACAATTTCCCCCTCTAACTAAATCGTTTTCGTTTGTTGAAATCCGGCCATGTCATATCGTGTTGACAAAAATTGCTCTTTATCATGGCCCTTTATTTAAATGACCAGTCATTCATTTGAAATGGGTATCACTATTTTTATTTATTGACGTCATGGCCCTTTACTTAAATGACCAGTCATTCATTTTAATTGGGTATCACTATTCTCATTCATTGACCTCTCATAATAATATATGCAGGTATATACGTGGCAAACAATCGAAATCCTTTTGATTTTTACAGGCACTTATGATTATGATTTTATTCATATCCTTATCACGTGTTAACATCCGGATTTTCTGTTTCATGGTATTTTAGTATGAAATGTAATGGGGGTTTTCCCGTTCATTAACGTTGACTGCTTTATAAGGGTATATAGCTGTTTAAGGTTTGTTCGCATTTACCAAACTCAAACCATCATTTTCCAGATAAAAATCAATCGACCTTTCTCAAACCAAAAATCTATATTTATTAATACACATATTTTTCTCTTGTAGAAAAAGAAAATTATCCCACGAAGTGTTGCTTAATAGAATTAGTAATCTAAAAGAATAAGCTGTTTGTGACAAAGTTTCAAAGAAATTCGTATACATACATACATATTGATATTTATATAGCGCCTCTACGTTAACATGTTCAAAGCACTTTAAAAACAAAATCATCATCCGTTGTGTTTTAAACTAAAGATTATATCGCTACCGACACTACTAAACATTTTCATTGATTTTTGTTTTTTTTAACTTTAAAATTTCCTCCCACAGTAGGCGTTTTATTGAATAATATATTGGTATAGTCAATATAAATACATTTTAAACAGAGTGCAATACCATATTTTATTGATCTTCTTAAAAATCGCTGATTGTTTTAAGTTTTTCTTTACAAACCCAACCTTTTTTATTTGTATATGTCGGAAACACATATTAAATCTATCAACGAGGTGCTATCGGGAGTAACACGGGTGGGTTGTTGAACAAGTTGAGTAAAAGGCATCAGTGCTCAAAATTCATTTACTAATTTTTTTTTCTGTATAATCTTTAGGACAATTCACATTTATCAAGTGGACTAAAATTTAAAAGATCATGGAGATAAAAGGGAGGATGAGTGAGTTGCGGGTGTGGGTAGTGGGTTTTGTTTGATATTACACTGTCGCTCATAACTAAATCATTGTCAAAATAATTCCATAAATTGGGGTAAAAAACAATATATTCCAACGTTATGAGCGACAGTGTATAAATTATTTCATATGACTTTATATTTTACGATTGTAATTTATGAATTGCACACATATTAAGTTATTTGAATTATTTTATTATGATGAAAAAGAATTGAATTAAAAAAAATTATTTGTATTGTTTTGATATTGAATGAAATTGAAATAAAAAAATAGAGTGGGAAACAACAACAAATGTGTGTGTAGGTGTGCGTGTTCAACAATGTACCAGGAGATTATGATACTAACACATGCTTAAGGATGAATTCTTAGATTCATGTATTTATTTCTTTTAATACACGTACTCAAACGTGTTAAGAGCAAGTAAAACGCAAGTATGAAACAAATTGATAAGTTCATGACGAAGATATTATTTTTTGTTTTTTGTTTTGACAAAATATGATATAGGTTCTTTATCAGGAAAAATTGTATTAAATCAGTGACTTCTATGAGTATTGGCATATGTTTGTTTAGAATACATCATTCATTTTTATTTAATAAGCCTATAGCATCATCTGACCAAAAAAAAGTGAAATTAAAAAGAAAGACCGAGTCATGTGCAGGAAAAGAATTCATAATTACTGATTTAGAATCGGTCTTACGGAAGCATACATGTAGATCTATGTTATGAACAATACTTCATGAAGAAAAAAATATTCTTGAATTATGGGCCCTAAATTCAGATGTACCATAAAATAACCTCACCTTTCGTTCATTTATATTTTGTTTCTTCACACGTCATGTGTTAAATTAGGCATACTGCGTTAGATTTTTTATGGAATTGGTATTAAATAGTTGCAATAAAAAATGCGTAAATGGGATGACGATTCAACCGCAAGCATTGTGTTTTTCAAGTACCACAATTCGTAAGATATCTGAACTTTTCTTAGTACTCTGTGCTTGAGAAATTCAGAGATGAATATGGATGATTCTTTTATCACTTAGATGGGCCCACAATAAAAGCAGAAGAAAAAATCCAGAATGCCAAGATCAAAAAACAAAAAGTAAAGTACAAAATATCAAATGGTACTGCAATGGCTTAGAAGAGAACATAAATAAAGGAATAAATCATAAGTGGCAGAAAAAATAATCGACGAAGTAAAAATAGAAACTTACCTCGGCTTCGAAATTGCTGGAGAATAAACTACTGATCCTGTTTCTGCATCCACTCAACGCGGGGCAATGAAAAAGTGTTTTATGTAGCCATATAATCTCCGCTGTTTATATACATGTAGGACGGCACGCGCAGAGGCTTAATTTCCCCTCCTGTCCTATTATCGTCCGTGTGCGTAATAACTCTTCCTGTGATGTCATTTCATACACTTTCTTGGTATTTATGTGATGCAGGTATGTACGAACTCAAAACCTTGATTACTGCCCAACAAGAGTCATATTGATAAACACAATACCAGATCAAAACAAAATTTATATGACAAGAGATTATTCAGAGGCAGAACTCACAAATGCAACAAATTTAATCAAAACAATTCTGGAAACCTATAAATGGAGCATTAATTCGATTAAAAGAGACTTCTGGCCTACAAATCTGCTTTGAAAGCGGATATATACATTTTTTCTGACCTAATTCATGAATGGTTTCATTGTGTCTAATTTTGCCATATTTCCATTTTCTGGAAATATGGCAAAATTAGACACAATGAAACCATTCATGAATTAGGTCAGAAAAAATGTATATATATATATATGTCACTGTTTCTATGCAAGAAACCGAGTTTGCGAGGCTTTAAATGGAAAATTAATTTTTAAACTTTAAAAAGGATGAGGAAGATCATTTGGCCTAACAAACAGTTCTATGTCAACTATAAGTACGGTGAAATTTCACTGACCGTATATTACGATCTTGATTTAGAAGGAGTAAGATGGAAAACTTCCATATTATATTGTTGCTTTTAATCTGATAATTTTTCAGAAATAACAATAAAAACATTTTAAAACAAATTTATAAAAAAAGATGGAAAACTTCCGTTGATCTAAAACATGTATTAACCAAAACAATATCTATTCCTTTTGATGAGAAATGTAAACTATAGGTTTTTGTTCATATATGTATACTAACATGGAACGTTGTACAGAAAATAATTAGATTATGTTTTTTAACCAACTACAAAATTCAAAAAAATATCTCTAAAAACTATTGTACTAGAGGCCTTTAAGATACATGACATGCATACGGGCAAAAGATACGGACATTAAATACAAAATATAGAACTTTATATTGATATTACCCAAACAAGCATTTAATAATAGTATTATTAAACTATATATATTTTCGGCTAATTCGTATAAATTTCACATTAAAATGCAATTATAGCTCTATAACTCCCGTGAGATGTAGGAATAAACCTAACAGTCGACCATTAAAGATACGGATGGGATTCGATCGTTGTCGAGTTTTATGTTCTTTTCTGGTTCCCGATCGCAGCCACTCTCGAAAAACCAATTTAAGGCAAAATGTCATTTTCATAATATAATCAAATTTAATGCACAAATCTTTGTTTAGTGCCTCGTTACAAAATATTGTATTCACCTGTTACGAACAATTGCATTTCAATAGTCAGAATGCTAATTGCAACATTAAGTGTTGTTAGGTAGGACAAGTCATAATGTTTGTCCTATCAATTCCTTTTTCCTTTGATAGTCACGGCTTATTAAACCGAGAAAAATATCCCTAAAAATCTCAGTAATCGGACCGTAAATAATTCTCCAAAGGATTACAGATTCTTCCTTTACAACCATAGATCGCTCGCTGTGGAATCAACAATAATTGTGAAGGAAATTTCAGCATGAAACTACATTACTGGCTAGCTGAACTGCAAAGCAGATAGTTTTAAATGGCGACCGGCAAGGGCCTTGCACAAGGTTCATACGCTATAGCGCCCCGCCAGATCGGACATGAAGGAAAAACACCGTGACGCTCATGAACATGCCTCATTAAAGATCAAGAAGTACTTCTTATAATTATAACATTGTATAGCGAGTCAAGAAAATTTAGTATAAAGCTTAAGTAAATTCAATCTCCGCTACAAAAGTTTGAGGTACATTCAATCGGTGGCATCTCGAGGCTGTATCTTTAGGAGCAATAGTATTACTAACGGTCTCAACATTCGTAACTCTTGTGTCACTGTGTTTGACTTGAACGGAACCCATTCCTCCCAGCTAACAGATGAAAGCTTATTTACCAGAGTTTTGATTAAAGACATACCCTTTATTGTCAGTCCAGGATTCGACCATTTTGAACGAATTTCAAGCTAGACAGCTATACTAAAGGTGCCTGGAAGGATAATACATCAGCTTCTAAGAGTTAATGGTAGACTCACAGAGCGCTTTACAGGGGACAGGGTGTCGTAGGCCTACATTGAAAAACCAGCCGAACCCCTCCCAAGGTTTGTCTTCTTCGGCTCATGCAAACTCAAAGGTAGAGTTGACCCCCCCCCCCCCTCCCATAAAATACAAACGTGGTTTCTTTCTAATTCGATACCATTGATTTACAAATATTGCTGAAATGACATGATTTCCGGTTCCTTTTCCTCATTTTTGCCCATTATGCCAGAGGCGGCGCTCCTGGTGGGGATGGGGGGGCACTGTGCCCCCACTTTTCAAGTATCCCCAAAGTGCCCCTTTTCTTTTCTAATAACTGTCCGTTAGCTCTCTTTTCATCTCTGATGAGTACCTCTTTTGAGGTCCGAGAAATTCCCCCTTTTACCTTTGATATTTTAGCCCTTTTTTTATAATATATTTTGACTCGTGCCCCTTTTCCTTTTTAATACGTGCACTTTTTCATTCGTAATAATAACCCCCTTCCCTTTCTCTTAAATGCACTTTTCACCTATGATACGTGCCCCTTTCCTTTTCTAATAAGTACCATATTTCCTTCGGCTAAGTGCACCTTTTCCTTCTTTATATGAGCCCCTCCCCCTTTTCAAAATGCCCATTTTCACATCTGATAAATGCCCCTATTAAAATCTGATAGGTGCCCTTCTCCTTCAACAGATTCCCCATTTCCATTCTCACAAGTTCAGTGTCCCTTTTCAGGTGCAAGAAGTGCCATTTTCATAATTCTGATAAATGCCCTTTTTACTTTGACACGAGCACCTTTTCTTTTCTAAAAACTGTCCTTTTCTCTTTTGATAGGTGCCTGCTTTTTCTTTCTCCATAACATGCACACCTAATTCAAAGGCGACTTAGATCCCCTTTTTTATAATTTTCCCTAGAAATCGCTCTCTACGCTCGCTCCCATTTATAAATGTTATACTTATGTTACTTATAAAAGAGCTTTTAAATCTTTCTTCATTAAATTGTGCTTAATATTTATCAGGGTTTGTTTTTTGTCTTCTTTATAATTTTTTGCACTGGGACCTCACAAATCGTAAAGGTATAGACCAGTTCTGGTCATGTGATTGCATTGTGAAAGAAACGTTGTGGAATCGATCAGCAAAGGTTGATCATCTAGCATAAAAGTATTGGTGTGTACTGCAAGGTTCTGGAATCATCAAAATGATAAGAAATTTGGCCCAGTCTTGGTAAAGTTACAAGCACTGTACACAGAAAGATGTATATGGGACTACGGGATCTCTATCCAGTCCGGATAGATATAATAATTTACCAAATATATCAATTAGTAGGCGGTTTCCCGGCAAAAATGTTATCATCACGTATTAGTCAAAACATATTCTTTCACATGATTGGTAATAAGAGCTTCCATTTCATTTTTTAAGAGGGGGCGTTTCCAAAACTGGTCTCTACCTTTAAAATTTGTTTTCACTGGCTTTGCTTGCTCGAAAATTAATATTCAGACCACCACACCGACTGCAAAGAATGTTGCTTATCTTGTACCACGTAAAGAAAGAAACAAAAACTGATGTCATCCCTGGTAGTGTAATCACAATCATGACGATGTAGGGGTATATATACCAATGTTTTTGTTTATGTTTCCCTTTGTAAGTGCACCCTTTTTTCTCTCCAGAAATTGCCTTTATGTTGGTGCACCCCCCCCCCCCCTATTTTGGAAGCCACTGCATTATGCTACTAATTAGTGGTGATGTGGATTTTGTTCTGACCACAAAAAAAGGTTTTTGCTCATTACGCCACTGATACTAATCATGTCAACCAAAATAATGATGGTAGAATTTTGCTTCTAAAAGTAAATATTGATACCATGAATTAAACTCTTGTCAATGTGTATGCACCCACACATCAAAAGTTTAGGGAAAGATTTTTAACGATGTAAATGAAAGTGGTTCTAATCTGATATTAGGTGGAGATTGGAACTGAGTAGTAAATGCGCATTTTGATGTTCAAGGCACCAGAAGTGGATTTTATGAAAAGACACGAACCTTTTGTAAATTGTTTAAACGATATTAGCTCTGTGACGTTTGGAGAAGAAGAAACCAACTCGGTAGAAAATTTAGATTGAGTAATTCTTTTCTACAAATATTGCCTTTTTTCCATCTTCAAAAGACTTAATGTGCCGGCTCACGAGTGCTTCACCTATTGAAATGTGCAAATATGAAACATTTTTTTGTTCGTAATGAAACCAAATTTAATGCACACGTCTTTGTGAAGTTCATCGATACAAATTATTTCATTCACCTGTTACAAATAATTGTATCTCAATAGAATTCGAATTACATACGGTATTTGTTGCTAAATAGGGCAAACTACTTAATAAGACATGCTGTTAGCATTCTATTAAATTATTTATAAGAGGTGAATGAAATAATTTGTAAAGAGGCACTTTACAGAGACGTATGCATTGAATTCGGTTAGATTATGATAATGAAAATATTTCTGTGAAATTTAAACGTTAGCAGTGTCCTAATATTCAAATTATGCAAGGAAACCCGTTTACTTGCTAGACTTCACTGTCAGACACTATTGAGTGACTGACTGGCTTTTTTTCTTTTTTGGTAATAATATACATAAAATGAGCTGTAAAGGGTACATGAGCATTTGTATACATCAATAACCCACTTCTTGTGATGGCCAAAATTAAACTAATTGGATCTTTGCGCAGCATAAAACGTATGACCATTCGGTACAATGGTCTGAAAATCAAGACTATTACTCATTGGCTCTATAGCTCCTAAGTCGATTTGACAACTAATGGTCATTATTTTCCCACTTGAAGACATTTTCAAGCCCCACCTTTTTTAGGGAAGTTCTAAATTAGTATTATCTTTCAAATGCTGTTGGAATTTAACCTTTTCATTTTTTGGGCCTGCAAATGGAGTTTAGGTTTTGCTCAGAAATGGTATCAAAAGCAATTTTTTTTTTTAAATAGACCTAGCACAGATTAACTGGTGTATCTTTATTACTGTAATATTTATCATAATTATTGTTATCATTATAATTAGTACTAGTAGTATTTGTATTATCAGTATAATTATTAATCATTACAATTATTATATTTACCCAATTACCCAGTATGTAATCATTTACCGCCCCAAATCATGAATACGATTAAACATCAGATGTCATTGGTTCCCTGTAGGCCTATACTGTATGTTTGTTTGTTTTCTTCTCTCTTTCTCTCTCTACCCCTTTTTTCTCACTTACTCACCTTCTCTCACTCCCTCACTCTTTCCTTTTGCAACATTCTCTCCCTCTGCCTCAATCTCTCTCCTATCCTATTCACCAATCTTCTACTCTCTCCCCTCCTCATCTCTCAATTTTTCTGCACCAGCGCCCCGTTTTCTCTCTCTGCTTCTCTCCTATTCCCTCCCTTGACCTCAATCTCTCTCCTATCCTATTCACCAATCTTCTACTCTCTCCCCTCCTCATCTCTCAATTTGCATGCACTAGCGCCCCGTTTTCTCTCTCTGCTTCTCTCATATTACCTCCCTCTGTTATCTCACTCACCAATATTCTATTCTCTCCCCCTCCTCATCTCTCAATTTTCCTGCCCCTGCACCCCTTCCCTCTCTCCGTTTCCCTCCCTATGCCAAGGGGCGTCGCTAGACCTTTTTCAGTGGGGGGGTGTAGAGGCCAACGATTACCGACAAAACTAGCCACCAATTACCGACAAAATTAAATGTCCAATATCTACAAATTCAACCCTATAAAACCTGGGGCCGAAGGCTAAATTGTTTTTACTACGGACTATTTATAGTACTTGCATATGCGCAAAATTGTCATTTTCCTCGACGGCATAAATATACGAATTATTTCTTCAATTTAGTCAGCATCATAGCTATATATTTTAATGCAGGCGCGGAGCTAGGATCTTATTTTAGGGAGTGGCGGTAGTGAGCAAGAGAATCACTTAAAAGCGCGCTCATTAGGGGGGTGTGGGTGATGGGCCTCCCACGCGGAGCGCGGAAGCTTAGACGTTTCCTTAAATTATTAGGAAAAAAAGACGATTAATTGTACCGTTTTCGACTGTTAATCATTGGCTGAATGAAGTCCCCCTCCCCCCCCCCCCCTTCCTGCGCGAAGCGCGAAAGCTTTGGTGTTTCATTAAATTATGAGAAAAAGCAGACGATTCGGTGTACTGTTCTCGACTCTTAATCCATGTCTGAACTCAGTTTCTCCCCCTCCCGCGCGAAGCGCGGAAGCTTTGACGTTTCATTAAATTATGAGAAAAAGCAGTCGATTCGGTGTATCGTTCTCGACTCTTAATCTTTATTTGAATGAAGCTTCCCCCTTCCGCGCGAAGCGCGGAAGTTTTGACGTTTCATTAAATTATTAGAGAAAGAAGACGATTCGTCGTACCGTTTTCGACTCTTAATAAGCCCTATGCATCTGAATTCAGCTTCCCCCTCTCGCGCGAAGCGCAAAAGCTTCGACGTTTCCTCATATTATTAGAGAAAGAACACGATTCGTTGTACCGTTTTCGACTCTAAATAAGCCCTATTAATATTTTCTGAATTCAGTTTTCTCCTCTCGCGCGAAGCGCGAAATCTTTGACGTTTCCTTGAATTATTAGAGAAAGAAGACGATTCGTTGTACCATTCTCGACTCGTCTAAATGAAGTTTTCCCCTTCCACGCAAAGCGCGGAATTTGTTGGCGTTTCATCACAATATAGAGAAAGGAAGATGATTCATCGTACCGTTTTTTACTCTAAATAAGCCCTATAAATTTTGTCTGAATTCAGTTTTCCCCTTTCGCGCGAAGCGCGGAAGCTTTGACGTTTCCTTAAATTAGTAGAGAAAGAAGACGTGTCCTTGTATCATTCTCGACTCGTCTAAATGAAGTTTTCACCTTCCACGCGAAGCGCGGAATTTTTTGGCGTTTCATCACAATATAGAGAAAGGAAGACGATTCATCGTCCCGTTTTCGAATCTTATTAAGCCCTATTCATCTGAACTCAGTTTCCCCCTCTCGCGCGAAGCGCGAAAGCTTTGACGTTTCTTCAAATTATTAGAGAAAGAAGACGATTCGTCGCACCGTTTTCGACTCTTAATAAGCCCTATTCATCTGTATTCAGTTTTCCCCTCTCGCGCGAAGCGCGAAAGCTTTGAGGTTTCCTCATATTATTAGAGAAAGAACACGATTCGTTGTACCGTTTTCGACTTTTAATAAGCCTTATTTGTCTGAATTCAGTTTCCCATTCTCGCGCGGAAGCTTTGACGTACCCTTAAATTATCAGGGAAGGAAGACGATTCGTTGTACCGTTCTCGACTCGTCTAAATGAAGTTTCCACTTCCGCGCAAAGCGCGGATTTTTTTGGCGTTTCATCACAATATAGAGAAAGGAAGACGATTCATCGTACCGTTTTCGAATCTTATTAAGCCCTATTCATCTGAATTCAGTTTCCCCCTCACGCGCGAAGCGCGAAAGCTTTGACGTTTCTTCAAATTATTAGAGAAAGAATACGATTCGTCGCATCGTTTTTTACTCTAAATAAGCCCTATTAATTCTGTCTGAATTCAGTTTTCCCCTCTCGTGCGAAGCGCGGAAGCTTTGACGTTCCCTTAAATTATTAGAGAAAGACGATTGGTTGTACCATTCTCGACTCGTCTAAATTAAGTTTTCCCCTTCCGCGCGAAGCGCGGATTTTTTTGGCGTTTCATCACAATATAGAGAAAGGAAGACGATTCATCGTACCGTTTTCGAATCTTATTAAGCCCTATTCATCTGAATTCAGTTTCCCCCTCACGCGCGAAGCGCGAAAGCTTTGACGTTTCTTCAAATTATTAGAGAAAGAAGACGATTCGTCGCATCGTTTTCGACTCTTTATAAGCCCTATTCATCTGTATTCAGTTTCCTCCTCTCGCGCGAAGCGCGAAAACTTTGAGGTTTCCTCATATTATTAGAGAAAGAACACGATTCGTTGTACCGTTTTCGACTTTTAATAAGCCTTATTTGTCTGAATTCAGTTTCCTATTCTCGCGCGAAGCGCGGAAGCTTTGACGTTTCCTTAAATTATCAGAAAAGGAAGACGATTCGTTGTACTGTTCTCGACTCGTCTAAATGAAGTTTCCCTTACCGCGCGAAGCGCGGAATTTTCGGCGTTTCATCACAATATAAAGAAAGAAAGACGATTCGTCGTACCGTTGTTAACTCTTAACCTTGTTTGAATTTAGTTTCCCCGAAAATGTTAAACCTCTGATTTCTTTAGCTGATATTATAGGAAAGTGAAACTTCGAGAAAATACAAGTATTGTAGTTGTTGTCACTCTCGAAGTCGTCACAGCGGATAAGAAGTCACAGTTCGTAGGGGAAAAAACTTGTCGGCCGACCGACAATATACATCTCACCGACTTCAAACTTCTGCATTGATATGGTACACGAGGATCGAGCAAGAGTACCGACACAGCTGACCCGACACAGCAACATTTTTCTTGCTCCCTCGACGAGACGACTCCACCCAACAACCCCCTTCTCTCTTTTACTCCCACTCCTCCTCTCTCAGACTCTTACCTCCCCTCTCTCTCCTCTCTTTCATCCCCCGTTTCTTTTGTTTCCCTTTCACTCTTTTTTTCTCTTTTTTTTTCTTTCTTTTCTTTCTTTTCCTTTCTTTCCTCTCCTCCCTCTTTTTCTTTTCCTTTCTTTCTTTTCTTTTCCTTTTTTTTCTTTTCTTTTCTTTCCCTTTCCCTCTCTTTTTTCCCTCCTCCTTTTCTCTTTTTCCCGACGGCAGCGCAATTTTACCGACAATATCCTGACAGGTGGGGGGGGGGGGTGTCGCACCCCCCCACACCCCCCCTTTGGCGACGCCCCTGGCTATGCCTCTATCCCACTCACTAATCTTCTATTCTCTTTCCCTTTTCCAGCCCATCCCCTCGATCTCTCTGCCTCTAACTCTCTGCTATCCCACTCACCAATCTTCTATTCTCTTCCCCTTTTCCAGCCCCTCCCCTCGATCTCTCTGCCTCTAACTCTCTGCTATCCCACTCACCAATCTTCTATTCTCTTCCCCTTTTCCAGCCCCTCCCCTCGATCTCTCTGCCTCTAACTCTCTGCTATCCCACTCACCAATCTTCTATTCTCTTCCCCTTTTCCAGCCCCTCCTCTCTCTCTGCCTCTCACTCTCTGCTATCCCACTCACCAATCTTCTATTCTCTTCCCCTTTTCCAGCCCCTCCCCTCTCTCCTCCCTCTGCCTCTAACTCTCTGCCATCTCACTCACCAATATTCTTTTCTCTCCCCCTCATCTCTCCATTCCTTGCCCCGGCACCTCTCCCCTCTCCTGTCTCCGATTCCCTCCCTATGCCTCTATCACACTCACCAATGTTTTATTCTCTCTCCCCCCCCCCCCCCCCTCCTCATCTCCTCATTTTCCTGCCACAGCACCCCTCCCCTCTTCTCTCTTTCTGCTTCTCTTATATTTCCTCCCTCTGTCCCAGTCTCTCTGCTATCCCCCTCTTTTCTCTCTCCCTCTCTGCTTCTCTCATATTCCCTCCCTCTGTCACAATCTCTCTCCTATCTTACCCAACAGTCTCTATCTCTCTGTGTCTACTTGTTGGTAATCAGTCAATGCAAATGTGTAAGATTCTTTTTTTTCTCCAGCCAGGACCCAATATCAATTCACTTTAATCTTCTTAAAAATTATTTTGGGAAACTGAATAAATCATCAACACATTACATAACAATGGAGACTGTACAAGACTTGTCAGTGATTCTACGTTTTGTACACATCTTAGTGGATTTTTATTCCAAATACAAATCACATAATCGGCTTCATGGCAATACAAAGTAACAAAAATCTTCTTTTCAATCTACAAGATATCCCACCAAGAAAGAGGTGAATCTTTCTTGAACCACTGTGACTGCAAGAAAAGCAAGCAGATTTGGGCGACGATGAATAATTCCTTTATCCACCATGGATAATGTATGATCACAAAAGAAAAGAAAGAAATAGACCCATGTCTGATTATAAGAAATCAAAAATTGATTAATAATGTACCATACTGTCTACATTAGCTCTCCATAATGTCACACAGAGGGTCATGATTCTTATAATAATCTCTACAATGTGGTGCTTGATCAAAGAAAGGGAACTGAGAGCAACTCGCAACTTAATCATTCAGGCATATTAACTTATGAAGGAAAAGACTCTCGGGATCCCGAGAACTTCTCATTCAGTGCCTAATTGATTATTATTGCATAAGTAGTCAGACAGACTACAGATTAAGATTTTCCTTCTGGACACAATGTAGTATCCTTTGATCATAGGTCACATAAATGGTTCAGAGTCAAGTGCAGTACAGATTTTGTTTGATGAAATTTGAGGCTAACACATCTGTAGACATATGCAATTTCAAGCCCTAAATGATAGCAAACACAATGTATATAGACTAACTTATATAGAGCTTGTCATTAATGGTGTAAACAGCTCAGAAAAAATATTCATTTAAAAAAAGCATTGTAATGTCCAAAATATTCATACTCGGAAGATTACTAATGCATCATAAGAGCATTTAGAATTTTGTTTTCTTCTTTTCTATTAAAGAAGAAATTCATACTATTTTCCAACAAGTTTATGGAATCAATCTTGCCAGGGAATACTTTATCCATTACATAGAAATCTGTTGGTGTATGTATGCAAATATCTTTAGAGATATCTCCTCTGTATGGTGGGTACTATAAGCTATCACTGAGGAAGACTGAGTAACGTCTGCTGTCCTTGCGGTAGGTAGGAGACGTTACGCGACCTTGACATCTGGTAAGCGATGTCCTCTGCTGCTTCAAGCTTCCTGAGCTCAATGAGACCGTTGCCTGCCTTAGCGAAGGCTTTGGAGAGGAGCGAGGCAGCAATAGAGTCTCCCTCTGCGGTGGTGATGGCCGCCCGCTTCTGGTGCTCCGCCTAAAGTTGGAAGAAAGGTAACAGGTTGGACAGTGAAATCTATTTTGAATACTCATTCATCCCAAGTGCCGTGAAAGTATAGAGCAGGTGTTATGAAACATCACTACCCATACAAGACATAGTAGTGATGCTATCGCACAAAAAAAACATGATAGACTCCTGGCTAACAAAAATGCTACAATGTCGTTCAAGGACTTTTATTAACAATTGCCTCTAGCCTCATCCAGGTTTAGTAATTAGAACCAATAATCTGCTTTAATATATAGGCCTCTGTAATTTTGGCACATTCTCTATACCTCAGGCTACTAGTAAGCCAAACATGAATTGGCTATCATGTTCATATATTTTGTATGCATTATAACCCATTAGCAATTGGTCAACGAGGACAATCTTTAGACTCTTAAGTGCAAGTTTCCCTCGATCCTATCAATTTTTCCTTTTTTTCCAGCTGTGCGTTAATGCAACTACACGTACGGTACAAGGCAAAATCATATTGATTTTGAGCACACTTTATCAAGAGACAGAATAACCTTGAGCATTCAGACCACCGTACATGTATGTCCCCTAGTACTTACCTTCTCTACAAGGAACCTTGCCCTCTCTGCTTCTTGTTGAGCAACCTGCTTCATCTCTACAGCCTGGGTGAACTCACGTCCAAACGTCAAATGGGTCTACACATACACAAAGTATTTTCAAAATTTGCTTAATATTACATTAGCACTGTCAGAAATATAATACATTCCAAATGCATGGTGATTTGCTCTACATGTTCATTTCCCCAGAGGCCTTTACCTTTTACATAGATCATGGCCTTGTCTTGTGTATATAGTGATCGATTGCAAATTTGCAGTCCCCTATCTCATAGTTGTGATTAATATGTTGCTGTTGAAAATTCAAGAAGTAAGGCCATGAAAGTAGTCAACTTCTTGAAAAGGAACTTCTATCAATCTTCAACAAAAACAAAGGAGAAGCTGTATTCTATGCTGGTTAAACCTCATCTTAACTATGCTTCTTCAGCCTGGGATCCATATACGAGCACCAACATCAGCAACATTGAGAGAGTCCAGAATGCAGCAGCTAGATTCGTCAAAAACACTTATACAAGATATTCAAGTGTCACTGCTTTGAAGGACTCAATGGGTTGGATCCCCCTCCAGGAGGAAAGACGGAAGTCTCATATCACCGGTTTGTACAAAATGATTCACGACTTGATGGACATCAACTACAAGAATTACATCTCACCGAAGGTAGAACAAACAAGACGGGGCCATGACCAACAATTCTATATCAACAAAGTCAGGACGGATGCATACGCATACTCATTCTTCCCAAGACAGTTAAGGACTGGAACAGTCTTTCTTCCTCAATTGTAGCCCAACCTTCCTTAAATACTTTGAAATCTGCGCTTAAAACCAACTTAAATCCAGCACCTTAAGTTGGTGGGCGCACATGACGACACACCTCCAGTTTAAACACCTTTACGGCGTCTTTTGGAGGAATCCTACCAAGTACCAAGTTAATTGCAACTGTTCATAGGAAGGGCCCATGTCACTTTTACATGACTATACTTGAAGAGCTTTCACTAGTTACACATTGAAGACTAGATACATCTAGACTGGATGAATCAATCTTTGTTATTAAACTTAGAAAACATATCAAAAACATTTCAAATACAAATTCTTAAAGATATCAAGGGGAGCATAAAGAAAGGAGAAAGATTCTAGCCTCTCTCTCCCCCCCCCCCCCCCAGAGTTAAGTACTATGCAGAGTATCCACTTACCAGTGAGATGTCATCACAGACGATACCAAACTGTTTTGCTCTTTCTGCCAGTTCCTCGTTGACCTGCTGTGATACCACTTCTCTCTGTGTGATCAGCTCTCCAGCATCAAACTGAGCCTAATAATCAAAAGCAAAATTACACATTCAATACCCCTTAGTTAACAGCAACACGTTCAAAGTGTTGGTGAAGCCAACCTAATACCTTTTGTCAGAATTCTGTGACTATGTGTAACATAATAAATTCTAAAATGTGGTAAATCAAATGTATGTACTCTTCAGACATGCTAACCGGGTTATATCTGTGAAAATATAAAGATAAACTGACTGTGATATCGTGGTCTATCCCTGACACGAACTAACCTTTTGAATTTTGATTGTTCACAGCTTCAATTCAGTAAGCATACATAAGCAAAATATATGTCTTGAGCGAAAAACAAGCTTCATACCGCTCTAGAAGGGTAAATCACAATACAAACCAAAGTAAGACAATTCAGTAGTTATGCTTTGTTACTGAATAAGTTTGCAATCAGGTGAAGAGGTTTAAATTTATCAATTTGGATCAAAAGTTTCATATTTGAGAACCTTTAGAGTTTGAGCAGATTTTCAAACCATAAGACTTCTTGAAATAAAAGTAAATGTGGAGCCCTAATAAAAAAATTTCAAGTGTAGAACTCCCATCAGTAATGCTCATTTTGTTGTGCTCATTTTGTTGTGCTCATTAATATCATACACAATACACAATTACACATCATCATGTACTTGGCAGATAAAGCAAATAAAATATTTTGTCTAATTTCTAAAGTCTAAACAAACATCTTGGTTTCGATTGCAAGCAAAAGTATCACTGTTTATTATGTAGTTGGCCTTTTGGTGTCCCAGTATGGTCAAATTTTTTCTTTGAATCTCTTGTTCATGCATCCATTTGCACTCCTCTGCCAGTGACACAAGATCATCAGGATTCAGGATGCTTACCACAACAGCTTTAAGAACTTCATTGGTGATGGACGGGAGTACTCTGTCATCATAGTCTTCACCGAGGTTGACGTACAGCTTAGGAAGTTCAGAAACAATCGGCCGGAACAGGACACGGAGAGTGATGTTCACATTCTGCAAGTCTACAAAACAGAGAAAAAGGGTAGATCAACAGAGATGCACAGCATAAATAAATTGATGTTACATACATGATGACTGTATTATTGTTTGTAAACAAAATTCAGCTGCATAGCATTAACTTGCACGAATATCAAAGCAGAATTTAAAAGGAAATCAAACACTATTTTGTTCTATGTATGATTGGGGTCCCAAGCTTTTATCTTCAATAAAAACTTCAGTACTTTTTTAAGTACTAATTTTGTACATAATCAAGAGAATTTTTAAATACTAAATTATGCATTCAGTAGGTTACGACTTACAATTTGTAGCTATATATGTGGTTAACCATAGTTAGTTGACCCACTGTCATAAATTTATGGCTGGCACTTTTGAGAGGGCTGAACAGAAATCCATTTGATTCTTTATCACTAATATCAGCGAAGGGGAGAAGGCTCATACAAAGAAATCATATTTGTTTGATGATGATTGTTTTACCTGACTGCTAAAAAAAATGTTTGTAAGGAAACAACTGTCCAAGTAATTTTTAATGTGTAACTGCACAGCGCTAAATTCAAGAGTAACCTACTAGCGGACACCGAGGGGAAAATAAGTTTTGTAAAACTGTTTGCCTACTTCCAACTCCAAGGAATGATATCCAAAGTATGACCGACAGCTATAAGTCCTCTCCAAGGGACTTGCATGGTATGAGAGTAATGCCATACCAAAGGGCACAAGCGTATTGACTTTGTTTTGAACCAGGACCTCCAGTTACAAGACCACTGCTCTACCAGTGGTAGACTACCACTGGGCCATCATGCCTCCTCCATACTCACCTTTACTACCAGTAGTGACAGGTACGTTCCTTGGTCTGCTCCTGCAGTCATAGATGATGGGTCTTTGGACCAGAGGGATGAGGAAATGTGTTCCCTCCCCCATCACAATATCCTTCACTCCAGCAAATCGGTCAAAGATGACGGCTCTGTGACCAGCATCAACTGTAATACATTGGGGAAAAGCAAAAATATTGAATAAAATACAAATTTTACAGAATTGTGTTTGGGTTTCAAATGGAATATTGAAGCAAGACTAAAATTTCTTGATTGAAATTAAAAACGTTCAATACTAGCATGACTAGCTCTAGGCCTACAGACTTCAGCCTCAGGGTACATTTGCACTGCCACCAGGGGCAGGGCATGCCTTATTCAGTATTCCATCAAATGCATTGGTTTCCTCATTAAAATTAAAGGCGCTATGCCGCTATCCATTGCGTTGTGTGTTAACGTGCCCCTTCCCTTGTTCATAGACGCAGGTTATGTCAAGTGGAAAACACTCCGTCCCTCGGATAGGACGTTAAATGGAGGCCCCGTGTAGTGGTCCACCTGCACACCCCCAGTATAGTACAATAATACTCTGTAAAGAGGTCTGTACTCAAAAGGAAGAAGAGAAGGGAGTTGAAACTAAGAGTCTAGGCCTACAGTAGTCTACATAACTTGTGTCACTGTGTGACAGAATGAAGCATGCCAGTGGTAAAAGTGCATTAGCACTGATTGTGACGTGACCATGGTGACTAGATTCAACTTTAAAGTTAGGCCTAGTCGTTATTTCAATTATTGTCATGTCAGATAATCTCTATCATCCATGATCAGAATTTGGAAGATGAAAAACCATGAATGTCTGTTGTCGTTGATACCACCAAGGCCAAGCTAATCATGCTAATAGCAATTCTTCATAATTCACATTGGCACCAGGCCAAGAATAAAGATGCATAGACGTGTAGATGGACGTAGCTGTAGGCCTAGACTAAACCTTAAAACTAAAATGAAAATGCTGCTGATCATCATCATGCATCATCATATGATCATCATGGCATCAAAATCAGATCATCCTCATTCATCTGTTCATGATTCAGCGAGTCAATAATTGAGATCAAGCTTCCTTACCATTATACAAGGCCGAGTTTACAATACCTCCTGCGATGGCAACACCTAAGCCGAGCGTCCCAAGCCTGGAGAAAACTTGATTTAAGGCCATATTTTACTTTCTCTTGGTTCTTCTTTGGAAAGCTGAGCTGAGCTGCGAGCTGAACAACGCAACGCGAGGAGACTCTACCCGGCGTTATCCGACGCTTTTTAGTACCCAAGTCGCTCCCGTGAAAGGCCAACTAGATCTACTGATTCTTGAAGTCTCGATTCGGCCTAGGCATGTAATTTATATATTTTACTGATATATGTTATGCATATACAACAATTCATAAGCTACACATGCAGTAAATCACAATATTATTAGTCGAAGCCCTCCTATAGAGTCCTAGCGTAGGCCGTTAGTATGATGAAATGTACTTATGAATGTGTTACATATGATTTGCACGTACGCTAGTTTTCGTACGTAATGCAATGCAATTGCATCACATCCATTGATCACATGTGCGTATATACATTGCACACATGTGTTTCACCGTACGTACGTGCAGCGCAGTGCTATTATCCTGAGATTTCGTTTCGTACGCAAGTTTGTGGCTAGCACTTGTAATCGAGGGGGAGGGGGAAGGGGTGCTTTGAAAATCTTGGGTGGCTCTCGAGTATTTAGCAAAGATATTTGATCACAAAGTATGCCACCCTGCTAGTGTTTCGTTGAGAGTTGGTTACTGTTGTTGAAACTCTTATATACTTAAAGGTAATGCAAAGTTTTTGGGAAATGTTTGTATATACAAGTACATGTTCTTCTAATTTATTACTTTAATTCATTTGCAAATATAAACTTTGTAGTACCATTCTCATTGTTATGAGTTGATCTTTTACATGTTATTCCAAATAACCTGCAGACGGTTTATCTTGAAATACACTGTCAGTACCACCCCCCCCCCCCCACACCTTTCTCTCTATTTTCAATGTTTGTAATATTATCATCAGACCATGGAAGGGAGAAAGATTCACTTTCCACAAACATACAACCAAACTCAAAGTCATGACTGTTACAAGATATGTGATAAAACAGAACTTGAAATGCACTATGAACCAATTGTATTTAAATAAATTCCCACATAATAAAAGGATATACGACAAAGAACACTCATATAAAAGCTTCTTAGAAAAACACAATTTTATTGCTTTGCAATATACTAACACATGATACTGATCAAAAATTATTTTATAATCATTTTCGTCATAAACAGTAAACACTCCGCGACAATGAGAGACAATTAAGGCAAGGTGGTATATACGTTAATAATTGCTACAAAAACTGTATAAAAAGAAGAAACTATGGCACATTTGGAAAAAATCTATTTCACACATATACTTTCAACTGATGGCATAATAGTTTATATGTAAAGCAATTTACAAGGAAAGATTATTGATACACAAAATACACATTGAAAGACATAATTTGTTGAAAGGGATTAGGTTGGCAGCTTCCATGTGTAGAAGAACAGAATTCGCTGACACCAGACTGGGTGTACAACTCTTAAAACAGCAAACTTATAGGCCAATCAAGAAATATCCCCTCGTCTCTTTGAGTATTCAAGTGATGCAAATGTCAGATAATGACTTTTCCATATGGGGAAATGCAGAGCATTACATAGAGCATGTTGGTCATAAAACTGACAGCTAATCCTGGTGATTATTAAACAACAATAATGGGTCAACACCAGAATGGTGTTAAATTCCCCATGACAGCCCACTCTTACGTGTCTTTAAGTCATACTAAGATAATGAGTGATAGGAATGAAATACACAATAAATTATATTCATCAGACATTAATTCATGTAGGATGTAACCTTATTTCTGAAAACTTATAAAATGAATAACAACATACTTGCATGAGTGTGCTTGACCTTTATACAACATAAGACTAAAATATAAGAGTACAGTGAGTTACTTTTCAAATCATAATTTGTTTTCACTGGCAGAGAGTGAGATAGAGAGACGAGAAAAGGGCAAGCGAAAATAACCTTTAATCATCTTTCTTGAAAGTTAAAATGATTGTTCCAAGTACTTATCTAAGGTTTGAGTTGATAGTAAGCATGTGTGTTACATATCTAGGAATACATGTACATGATAATAAAAAACCTTACCTTTCATAATTGTTAACATAATGCAAGGTTTGAGTTGATGGTATATAACCTTTAACTCTGAACAAAATAATGAACATAGTCCTAATCCTAAACCTAAACCTAAAGTAAAACACAACTGCAACTCTAAACCTAACCTTATACTTTTGATGAAATCATAAAACCTGGAGCAATGGTCATTTGAGAAAACGTTGGATCATTGGTGCACATGTATGTCACATGAAGTGTTTTTAGCAATATATCTTATCATTATAATATTTCATAAATTGTTACCAAATAGAGAATATTCTCCTGGTTGTACTTTATTTCACGAAATTGGCGTCTAATAAATATTCCCATTTGCATAACAAACATATTTTAAACAACATTTACCGGTATATAAAAAACACCTGAGTAAAAAAATCACTGTACTTTTTGAATTTTTATTCTGCTACAGAATGGATTTGAGTAAAGTATTGATATAATTGCACCTATAACCCTAATGTTAGGACAGCTTTAATTGTTTCCCTAGACAGGTCTGACATTACAATTTACTATGAATTTTCGATTCTTAAAGACAAGAATTCTTCCCATAGTACATTGTTGTTTCATAGCGTTTTACACTATGTAAGAGATAGCTTTCCTTGTTTTACTCAAGGCGCCTTTCTACACATTTGTCACTGTAAAGTGTTCATAAAAAAAGAAATCTATAATACAAGCCACAGTATATAAAACATTCAAGTGAAATTGCTGAAACATATCCTAATGGCATGATAGATGATTATGTTTCTTATAATTTAATAGGTTTTTCATTCAGATGTATCCATGGATGACTCAGCACTTGTAATTACAAAAATTTGCCTAAGTTTAGGATTAATGGAATTCAAAGGTTACTGTCATTATGTTATGAGAGCACAATTCAATTGAATGTAGACCATTCAACCAAACCTTGGGTATAACATCCCTTTCATTAAAAACTTGAGTAGAGGCAAGAGGCAAATTTGACACAAGTCAAGAGAACTGGTACTGTTCAGCTATCCATGGTGGTGGTTTAAGGATGTAGCTGTCCGATTGAAGAAACATGATAGGCTATTTCAGAAGTATGGTTGAATATATTTGCAGTACTAATTCAAAACACTTTCAGCATTGAATCTGCATTTTTTTCTTTTCTTTTCTTTTTTAACTCGCATAGTAGATTATAGTGAAGCTACCGGGAGCACCGTTATTCAACTTTATGTCAGAAGAAATCTCAAGACATTGCCGCTTCATAGGGTCTTTCACTGAGAAACTTCTCTTTCCGGATGCAATCTCTGACCCACTCTGAGGTGACTACATGCTGCTTCAAGGCTCGTTTCTGGCCACGAAGACGGAACTCTCTCACTCTGCTCAGGTCACTGCAAGAAAAAAAAATGGTATTGAAGTTAATTAGCATTTAGAAATGGATTACCGGTACATTCTTATTTGTGTATGTGAACTACAGAAGCCTTGGAAAATATCTTCAGACAAAATTAACAATTCACAAGAAAAAATTAAAATTAAAGACGGGTACAGGTACATGTAAGAGGAGCAACAGAATTTGAGCCTGAACAAAATACAATCATATACATATAAGTGTATGTCAATTTAACTACTACTCTTTTAGAATTACAAGAATTACAGCTTGAAAACACAAAAATTATTCTTCAGGAAATGTAAACCAATTGTTGTATACTTGACAAGATATCAAGAGAATCAATCAATGAAGGTTCTGTCATTTTTACTACTGCTACATAATTCCTAATTGGTGTAAACCGTACCTTTTGTCTATGATGATGTGAGTGACCTGCCTGTCTAACGTAGGACACATGGTGGCGCCATGAAACCTCATCTCCAAGGATACCAGGTCAAGGGAGCAGTCTTTGATGTGCTGCAGGGAAAATAACACAAATATTAAAACAAAATTGTCAGTGTCTAAAACCTGTCTGATATTGGGAAACAAGGGAAACGCTCTCGGCGGTCTCGCCTGCATTACGCAATTCGATATGATGAAAAATTGAGGTTGGAACATTATTTATAGGCAGGGTGGCCAATTAGCAGGCCCCAAAAAATGAAATCCTCTGAATATAATCAGCATTTTGAAGTGAATATTGATTAAGAATCATGAACAAATAACAAAAATTGATTCATTTATTCTCATATTAAGTTGTGAAAACATAATCCAAGTCTACTGACCTGGAATTTGTGTCATATGAATGTGATACTTGATAACCCTTGGGTACAAGTTTCATGGAATTTGAACAAACACTTTTGAAAATATGCTAAAAATTCAAAATCTTGAGGTTGATGCCACAATAAAGTCTAAGTCTGTTGACCTGAAATAACCTCTGACCTTGACTTTGTGACCTGAAATTCAACTCACATGATTGGGGATACTTGATTACCCTATAGTCCAAGTTTCATTGACTAAGAACTGATACTTTCAAAATGATATCAAAAATTCAAAAACTTAACCTTAGGTTAAGTTTTCGATAATGACGCCACAACATTGTCTAAGTCTGTTGACCTGAAATGACCTTTGACCTTGACTTTGTGACCCGAAATTCAACTCACATGATTGGGGATACTTGATAACTCTATAGTTTGATTTTCATTGACTAAGAACTTGTACTTTCAAAATTATATCAAAAATTCAAAAACTTAACCTAGGGTTAAGTTTTTGATGTTGACGCCGCCGCTGCCGCTGCCGCCGTCACCGGAAAAGCGGCGCCTATGTCTCGCTTTTTTGCTACGCAGGCGGGACAATAAACCAGATAAGATAAGGGATATATAGATCCGGGCTAACTCGGACCAGGGGACAACTCGGCCCAGCTGCAAAAACGGTAACGTTTTGGTCATTTTACCCTAACCCTAACCCTAAACATGCAAAAACTGATTGTTTTTGCAGCTGGGCCGAGTTGTCCCCTGGTCCGAGTTAGCCCGACTCCATATATATAAATCCCTTATAAGCTGTTCCTCTTAAAGCACATCAATTTGTAGGCCCTTTGACAGCTTTTATGCAAGCAAATATTGCCTCCTTCACATCCCTTGCAATTCAGCAATGAATAGAACATTATTACAGATAACATGAACAACAACTCTTTCTAATATCTAATAATAATGAGAGATTGATGATATAATGAAAGCGATATGTCCTGATATTCCTACAAGTTGAAACACCAGGGGGGCGTTTCACAAAACTTGTCATCAGTGACAAGTGACAGTCTTAGTTATAAGCTACTGAAATCCTTGCTTCTGATTGGTTATCAGCAGATTTGTCACTAATTTTTGTCATTTGTCATTGAAAAAAGGCCTTGTGAAACGGGCCCCTGATTTATACATCATCCTGATTCTACTTACTGTGTCCTCTTCCCCAATCACAAGGCATGAATCCATATAGACACGGCACAGACGAAAGAGACCAAGGAGTGAGTCTTGAGGAAAGTAGTCCATCTCTATCTCGGCTATCTGTTCTGCAGTCATCGGCTGCTTACTCTTCTGTGATAACAATGAAAAGACATTGACATGTACGGCCTTGTTCACATAATGTATGACATGATAAAACTAAGTAAAACAAATTTCTTTAAAAGCTAAAGCAAAATAAAATGTTTTAACTGTATCATGTTTCGCATATCTGTATATTACTGAACACATAAGAGTAAGTACTCTGCATATTATACAGACAAAATATAATAACAAGTCTCTTTTAGGGGTACATTCGGAAACTAATGCCTTAGAACAAAGTTACTTACATATACCACTACACATCTCAAATGAAAAAGAAAGTTTTATTATCTAATGGAAAGTCAACAGTTCTAATCAAATATAGTTCAGATTCCCAGTCTCAATCATCTAGATAATGAGTGAAGCAATAACATTAACCTGTAGAAAGAAAAATTACATGTTTAATTTGTATCTCAAATTTGGCGGAATTTAAAATGGCCATAAAACTGCCTCACAGGCTCACCTTCTTCTCCACATTTGCGAAGACCTCCCTGAGTTTCTCTTCATTGACATCCTCTGTATAGCTGTCTCCATGACTGTCATAGTCCAAGGCAAACTGTGCCGTCATCTTAGCAGAGGTGAACAGCATATGAGATGGTAACCATGGCAATAAGCGACCAGCATCCTATAAGCCAAGAGAATACACAAGTACGAAGGATATTATCAGCAGTTCTGTTGTTGGTTGTTTCCACAAGTACAAGGATCAATGGGAATTAATTAGAGAGCATTGCTGTCATGAATTAGTATGACTGATTAGGCAGTTATACACTTAGCATAGCCCCTGCGCAAGGATGACATGCAAAACCGTGAAGCGTTCCATAAATTGGGGGCAGTTATACTATTATACAATTCTTGAAATATAACAAGAGAGCTTGGTATAGTGTTGCAAGTTACAGGTGTTTTTGCAGCTGGTTCTTCAAAAGTGACTGCCCCCCCCCCCCCCCCTCCCATGCGCCTAAGAACATTAATTCCCAAGTCCTTGCTAAAAGGCTCTATTAAGTTTCATTCATTCTAAACAATGACAAAAATAATGAGGCATTATATCTCACCTTCCATGAGGGATTATGACATAATTAATAATTAAGATAATTAATAATTAAGGTAGTCAGCAATGTCGCATTTGTTTATTTTCATGAATGTTAACCAACTGACTACCGGATGCTCCCATTCCCATAAGCTTAGTACAGGAACCACCCGGTTCTGGTAGGCAAAGAGTTAAGTGGTGTAATGCATTTGCGAATCTGAATATAAGTTAAAAATGTCTCACATCATGAAATTAAAGTATATATGCTACCAGACATACATGTGTACATACAAGCTTAACTTAATGCAGTCATATGGCTCTGTAGTATCAGTATGTGAATCTTACCAGGCTTTCAATGAGCCATGAAGTCTTTACAACGTCATATATCTTGGCACTGTAAAATATAAAAAATTAAACATTTCATGAAAATAACATTTACATTGTATCAGCTTCAGTGCCTGTTTCTGGATGACTACCTCCTGGTCAACAATGTCAGAGGGCTATTGCATCCTGGAATACTACCCCAAGACAATTATCCATGTTTATACAACTCACTCCGAGATCCTAATCAAATGATTGGTCATGCGCGGTCATGTGTGATTCATTTACTGAGCCTATTGCACTCGTTTTCATGAAAAGGAGTGCAATATTTTTCAGTACTATTGAACTCGTTTTCAGAGCGCAGTAGTGCGCGTAGAGGTTACTGACAGCGCTTAATACTGCGTGAGCATGAGCCTATTCTTGCGCAGCACTATGCGTAAATGGGTATAGAGGTAATTAGTGCGCTTGCTATATCTATAGCTATGTGTGCGCACTAAATTAAGCCTTATTAAACTTGAGATTTATTTGTCAGCCATATACTGTCACAAAATAATCTTGGATGAATTCTTTTCACATCAAATAACAAGGATCTAGGAGTTTCGTTGTATAAAACAAATGATGCATGTTTTCATTCGTTCATTATACGATCTATCCGCCCTCGTTGATGCTGTGTGTATCTATCGCACTCAGCCTAACGGCTTCATGCATTAGATACACACAGCCTCAACTCGAGTGCGGATAGATCTTATAATGAACTCATGCGCATGCATCATTTGTATAATGAACACCACCTCCTTCCCCATAGCACCAAGCCCCTGACAATCTATGCATAACCACACAACTAGCTACTCCAGAGGACAACTACACATCCCCTTGACAACTGCACCCCTCTACCATTGGACAATTGAGCCTGGACAAGTGTGTAAAGGAGTAGGTGTCTAGTCCATAGTTTCAATATATTCATGATGGCCTCTACATGTACGTACAGGATTTGAGTTGTTAAAGAAGGCAAATGACAAGCGATTTTCAATATATATACTTACTGCCTTTTATGCAGGAGTTTGATTGATTGAAAAGGTTTTATTATGATTGCACTTAGCAGCCAAATGGCTGAATTATGTTCAATTTACATCGGCAATAATACTTATTGATAAAATTGATGTAAACAAAAAGAGGGTCACGATAGAACAGACTTCTATTCAAATGAGATGGCTGCTATAGCCTCGTTCAAAATGACATTAATGGAGAGGGCAATACAAAATTGGTATTTCATAACACACTGATAATATGCTAATGGGCTATTGTATAGTGTACAGTATATCATTCATCCCTATTTGCCATTCATTTACATGTACACATAATGTACTTCACATTTTCCTGCGGCATCTCTCTCTCTTTCTCTCTCTATCTCAGGCAGTACATCACCTAATGTGTGAACAAGGCTTACTGAGTAATATTCACCTGAATATGTTTTTGACCTTCAGGTTAACCTTGTCAGCCAGCACACAGTATGTATCTATACCTGGGTTCTGAACCACTAAGCCTCCACACTCTACTATCTTTTTCTCCAGCTGATCCTTAGGATGGCTTGCGGGACTGTTCATGATACAGAGCTCTCGACCCTCCAGCATTTCAGACGTCTGGAAACAAAAATGGAAAGACAGAAAAGATTTCAAACTAGGAACAATTTCTGGATCATTACTCCTCCACATCCTACTTTTTTCTTCTCTCATCCTTAAGATGGCTCAGGGAACTGTTCATTATACAGAGCTCTAGTATTTCAGAGGTCTGGAAACAACAAGGAATGGACACAAAGGATACAACATAATTACTAAATGAAGAAGGACTTTTCTATTTGAGAAGTATGTTTGTTTCATGACTATTGCATAATGCTTTAATGCACGAGAGAGCAATATGCTGTACCAGTATATATGCCAAAGAAAATCAGCCATTTCCTGTAAAATAAAGTACACAGGGGATATTCTCTGAATGAAAGGAAGGTATTCATCCATTATACGCTCAAACATGTACATTTTTGTTCATGACAAAATAAAGAAACTAAACCAAAGATACTTTAAAAGAACTATATCAAGAGAATACTAGTTTGTTGAAGTACTTGAACTTCAGTACTATTTAAAAATACATAAGGAAATCAAGGGTACTTTACAGAGCTGAATCAAAAGAATATTAAATATCATTTTGAACTACTTGAAGTTCAGTTCTATTTAGAAATACTTCCTTTCCACAAAAGAATAGCAATGGTCTTTACATACATGTACATGTACATCATTCCAAATGGTGTTACTGCAAATGCAAACTCTTATAATATCCGCAATGAGTAATATATTTAGCATTCTTATAATATCTCTTCACAGTGAAAACCCACATAGCAACACCCCATGCTTACCTGTTTGACATTAGAAGTGTCTGCAGCTCTGAACCTTGATGGCACAGCAACCGGGATTACTGCTCTCGTTGCCGCTTTCCTTCTCTTGGTAGTCACAATCTCATCATCATCCACATTAGCATGTCTTCCTGTTAACTTGCCCTCTGCTTGCTGCAATAGAAACATACATTGAAAAATGGTTACAAAGACTGCTAAAGGGACACAAGAAAAGGTCATGGGTGAGAGTGAGCATTAAATTTTTATTTCCTCAACCACCCCACCCCCCCCCCCCCCCTCGAATAAAAAAAAAAGATTCGGGGGGGGGGGGGGGGAATGGCATCTTATTACATCCCCCCCCCCCCTTTTGAGTAAGAAAATTGGAGAAAAATCTGGAAAATAGGGGCAATATTGGGAAGAAAAAAAAAAAAATCAGAGAAAAAAAAATTGATCGTCAAGAATTTGACTGCTAGAAATCCTCTTCTTCTTAGTGAAGCCCGTCATCATAAAGATTCACTACTTTGGAGCGGAGGGATAAAATCTGAATCAATTAGACCTTAATAAACTCCAACTCTGATTTGCTGTGAGTTACCTGTCTCATATTCTCCATTTCTTCTGTGGTCATACACTGGTGCCAGTCCTTATCGTCTCGTACCTTCTCCAGACGAGGGAATCGTAGTGTACATCCTGTCTTGTACCTGATGGGGAATACAATAAAATGATTAGATGCACTGAAGGGAGGCACGTCCAACAAAGGGAGTGGCTCCATTTGTCAGAATTCTGCAATTTGCGGAATTGGAATGGAAAAATTAAGGTGCGAGTCTACGCGGTATGTTTTAGAGTAAGTGGGCCTATTTTTTCTTCCTTTCTTCTTCTCCATACCAGTATGTATAGGATTTGTGATTATTATTAAGTGTCAGTTTCCCTATGGTACAGGTATAACTATGTCAAGCATGTAAGTTTGTGAAGGAAATGGCAGCTTCAATGTAACACTGTAAAACCACACATATTTCTATACCTTGATCTTTATTTTCTGTTATCATTTTGGAGTTAAAATCATTTAGATCAACCGTCAACGTGAATCATATTTTGGCACGATGCACATTCGTATAATGAGGTTAATTTCCCTTTCATCAAACAGAAATGAGAGAAAGGCTAGTACTGTTGAGCAATATAAAAGTTCAGATGATTTACTTGCACAAACACTTTTCATGGATGACCACCCTAGCATACATAATCCCAGTCTTGCTCATTCCAAGTGTACATATTACAGTGCTCTTCATGTGAACTTACACATTAGATGAGTTGATTTCGGTAGCTTTGACTTGAACTATGAAGGAATGCTGGGGCTCCACGTACAGCTCTGGTTTCTCCTACAAACAAAATATATATACATACATGTATGCATATTAGAAAACACATAGCTTATAAGAATAGATTTATCAGGTGAATTCAGTGCAAGATTTATAGTACATTTAGGTCTAAACAATAATCTGTAGGCAGAATATTAATATGAAACTGATTTGCATCTATTCCGGCAAGGGAGGTGAAATTTAAATACATAGTCTACTGCAGGAAAAACCCCTCAATGGAATTGTGCTCATTAATATGCAGTGAAACTGACAATGAATTCAACAACATGGACAGGTAATACCTTTTTGAGATATTGAAGTTGATTTTCAAAGAGTGATGGATTTTAGTTGGCTGAAATTTGTGTAATTGCTTAAAACTAGGGGATTTCCAAGAAGTTCATTCTATGTGGCTAAAACTATAGTATACACATCTACAGCATACTCATTTCTTTTAACGCAGCTTACATCAGCTTCAACTGTATAAAAATGACAATGTTAACAAAAACATTATAGGCTAAGGTACTTTTCCTCTCATATTATTTTTTACAATTCAAACTCTTAAAGGTTGATCCACAGACTTAAATCAGATCTGACTTATACACCACTTTTATAAATCAAATTACACATATATTACCCTCACGCTTCATGTAAGGAACATGTAAACAATCACAAACCAATTTAATGAATACTGATCAAAGACTTTCCCTTACCCTTGTGCATTGTAACCATCTAGGTGGGTTCTCTTTGTCATACTTCTTCCAGTGCTTGGCAAGTTTCTGGTTGAAATCAAGGAGCTCCTGTAAAGTGTATCCCGATCCGACCTAAGGAAAATAGCAACAATTTTGATTGAGATGAATCAAATCTAAAGACAATCTTCAATATTAATGTTGGCATTGCATTTCAAGAGATCGTAGAGGCTTCAATTAATTCATCATTCAGTAGATGGGTTGTTTGAACCAGTAATGTATATAAAAATAAACAGAACTTGCTGAAAATCGCACCGACTGAAATGCACAATCTCGAATGAGGCCCAATGTTACGTACTCGGGCCTCAAGTATTAGCTTGATTTATTAAATCTGCTCCCAACTCCACTTCTATACATTTTCCACCAAGATTCTTTCACAGATATCATCTATTTTGTAGTTTTCATAATGCAGTAAGTTCATTTGATGCAGTCATAATTTAAGAAAATTAAAAAATGTTTGCCCTACACCTACAATATGATGTTGCCTGTCTCACATAAATAAGGTATGTAACAATCATATGATATTCTGACCCCCTCTCCCCTTTCCTCTATCATTTATTCTTTATGAATTGGGGGATACATCATCAGACTGGATCACATGGTTCAAATCCCGCCGCATCACTAATGTCCTTTGGCAAGACATAAATCCGACCCAGGTGAGGTAAATGGGCACCTGGCAGGAGTTACTTCCTTGAAATACCAAAAGGACCAGTGGCAGCCATGCTCAAACCGGGGTAATACTTGTGAAACGCCAGGAGTGTCAAGTCTGACAGGCATGAGCGCTATACAAGAACCCACTATTATTATTATTATGGTTAACTGTTAGCATCTCAAGCATGAACATAAGACGAGTAGAGCAAGATAATCCTCCTGACGGATAGTCAACCTGTTCGAAACGTCGAGCCACTCCTACCACCCATCCTCTTCAACTCGTGCTATAGTTCTCCTTGCTACTATAAGCTAAGAAAGGTAACCAACAGTCTTTTTCAGGACTTCACACAATCAAGAAAGAAATATTACCGAGAATCCTCCCCCTCTCTCACATGGTGCAACCGCAAGCCTACTGTATAAGATAATCCTTACCTTACAAAAGGAGTAAAAGATCTTTGGATGGTCTCCTTCCCTGCTTGGAGGTACAGCTAGTGCGCAGAGGAAATGTGAGACGAGCTGCGACCGATACTAGTAAAACAAAGAGGTAAAACAAAGAGGTAAAACAAAATACCTTGGTTTAGAGAATTCATTGGAACATTTAGAAAACCAGTTGTTCTGGCACATCTAAGAGTGAACAATTTTGATATACTCAAAGACAGTCAAACATTCTTACAAACAAGACATGTGACATGCAACTGAATTAGGAGGAATTCCAAATTTAAAAAATGTAAAATTACAAATTAAAAAATAGATCTATCCAGATATGACAATTACTTTATAACAATACAACATGAAGTATAATATATGTATTTTGTCTGCAGAGAACCAGAACCATTCATGATTATCTCATTAGGAGTGAACACCCCTGTGGCTCTTGGCAAACAATCTACCGGTATGTGTTGTCTTACCCCTTTGCCAAAGTATCCTCCAACGATAAGAAGGTCCAACTCATCCATCAGATTGTCGACATACTCAGGTTTGATCTTCAACCAACCACTACCTACAATGGAACAAAATGGAAATGTTGAACAATTTATGCACTGCTACAAAATTGAATCATTTTCATCATTCCCCCACCTCACCCATGGCAATAAAATGATTAATTTTCAAGACATGAAACTTTCACTAATCTTGACTACTTGTAAAGCCAACAAATTTTCTGGTGTCACACTAGTCATCAAAAGTATTCAAAAAGCATCTCATCCTTCCAAGTTGTACCATATAATTTACATGTACAAGTTTAAAAAAAGAACCAAGGTTAGAATTCTATTTGAAAACCACACAAATGAATAGCTCTTGAGCAGTAATGTTTTACAGCTCCACCACGTTGTGATATACTGTATGTACTTGAACTATCATATTATGTTTCAGGACTTTCAATTGTCATACATTCTCTCTTTTTCTTTTGCTGTGATAACAAGTGAGCGTTCAATGTCATCAAACTTCATAACTCATGAGCTTATTCTGAATTTCAAGATGAAAGGCAATCTTACTTTATAGACAAAATATGTTATTTCAAAAAGACTAAGCAATTAAAACAACCTATTTCACAGTTATGGTAGAAAGTTACCCTAAAACAAAATAATTACAAATCAACAATTTCAGACATTCAGACCTTTCCTCTTGTCAGGTCGATAAGTTGACTCTGGATGCTTCACGACGATTCCTTCTTCTCTTTTATCTATAGCCTCATTCAATGCCTCTACAACCTCTGCCCTGCGAGAGAGAGAAAGAGAGAGAGAGTGAGTCATACCTAGTCACACCGCCAAACAGACTCCAAACCGACCAATTTTTGGCCATTGGGAGATATGAAACTTCTTGTTCCGTCTGCTGTCAGACTCGTTGGTGTGACTGATGTACTAAGCAATGTCAAAATCAAAGTGAGATGCCAGTCATGGAAAGTAAAAGTGTGCTTCTTTTGTCTTGACATGATAATACTCTAATGCATTTCTTTCAGAGCAGAATTGATGATACACATAGTTAATAGAACCCAAGTTTGAAATCAACATATCATGTGACACGTTTGTTTGAATCCTGCTTTCATTTTCCTTGATCTTCATTTGTATATTTTACTGTCTAGTTGAAATGAAATACTTCAAACGTGTACCCTTTAACCTGCCTTCATGATTTTGTAAAACAAATACCATTCATGGATCAGAAACATTTCTTTGAGTACAAAGATTGGACTGTATAAATCATGCTACAACAACAACTGCTCCGGAACCAATTCCTAGCATTTATCAGATTCCCAACTTCAACCCTGAACTCAACACTATACCTAAACCTACACCATATACCCAACCTTAAAAAAATAATTGCACCCCAGAACTTCGGGTTTAAAATTAAAGGACCAAAGTGCAGGGCTAAATTAAAGGGCCAACGCACTTCTATATATTCAATTCAGTTTGATATGACAACAAATTATTTTATAACGCAATTTTCTGTTGCAATAAAGTAAGGATTAAAAAGAAGAGAAACCAATAGATTATGTCAGGGCACTTTTTTTTTTTTTTTTTACTGTTTTGAGACAAGGGAACATAACAAAATAAACTTACTTTGTCGATGCATCTCTCCTTTCCACCAAGACCATTCTTCCTTCAATTACAGTGAACACTCTACAACC
Organism: Strongylocentrotus droebachiensis; assembly: GCA_035222895.1. NCBI lineage: Eukaryota > Metazoa > Echinodermata > Echinoidea > Camarodonta > Strongylocentrotidae > Strongylocentrotus > Strongylocentrotus droebachiensis. The sequence goes on along the minus strand of JAVYIG010000875.1, from coordinate 19,482 downwards.
GAAATTGAACACAAACATACACTTTAGCCTTGACATGAAACATAATTCACATTCCAAGGAAATCAAGACTGCAAAGATATGCTACCAGATAGAGACATATGTAAGGTTTCCTGACTTACGGCTTGTTCAAATAAGCTATGATAAAGTAACCATGGCAGTTTACCACACGTTTTTAAAGCATAATTAGCATAGTGCAATTCACGTTTTTGTATTTCATAACATACAGATATTTGAGTACGAGTAACAGTTACTTTTTGCACCCTTTTTTGAAAGTATGAATAACATAACAGTACTGTATTTAAAGGTTTTAAATTCAAATCTTTCAAACAGAAATCTAGGGCTAAAAAATATTAAAGTTGGCAATTGGTACCCTTTATATAAAACCTACTTTCAAAGAATACTTTCAAAAGAACTTGATGTAACACAGCCTTGGACTTACTTTGGTAAGTAGTTGAGTCTCTCCTTAAGAGGGCGGTTTGCAAGTTTGGTATCGTTCACAAGGAGGACATCAAACACAGCATAACACACCTGAACATCTAAAAACGAAGAAAAAAATAAAATATAAAGGAATAACTTCACATAAATACAAATATAAATGTCATTGAAATTTAATTGGTTCCTGTAAAGGTATCACAGCAAATTGTAGTGGCAAATGAAACCAGACTGGTATCCATAAAGGACTACTAACATTTGGGCAAATATAGTCAGCTGATCTATGGAGCGCAAGGTGTAAACCTGCATGCCTCAAAATGATCATATTTCTGTTACTCTGTTTCTGCGTAAACAAGTTGCCATGGTAATATTCCTAATGAATTCAAAGTGACCTTGTAGCTCTGATAGCAAACAATACAGGCATTTCATTGCAAGAGTATTTAATCACTTGATGATAATTTTATGTCCCTAGAAGATGCATTTTCAGTGGTGTTGAATCTAGGAACTTGCAGGTTCAGTATAAAACCAGTTATAGGTAGGACTGCTTCAAACAATTAACCTTCGTCTTACCTTCTTCATCTCGCAGGCTTTTGATGTCAAAGTTTTCTCCCTTTGAGCTGTATTTGGAAAAGAGACATAATTCTGTGTTTAAGAAAAGATCGAGTTCGGGTACAGGTAATTATACTAGTGAGCTTTGTCATTAATTTCAATTCTGAGTCAAGTTTCATAGCATCAATCTTCATGGAATATAGAAAAAAAATGTGGTCTGTTATAGAGAAGAGTGGTCTTTCTACATGTAATGGAAATGTATTCTACAAGTTGACGCTAAGGCGGCTTTCACTATATATGCATCAAGTATGTTAACAATTATTTATTAGCAAACTTTGAGAATTTCGGGGCTATATTAATTGCATTAAACAAAGCAGAATAGTTTCTTGAAATAATAACAGCTTGGTATACTCACATAAAAGCTTTGGTCTCTGAATTGAAGGCACACATCTCACCATCCAATATGCAGGAATGAACATTACTGCAAAAGTAAAACATCACAGTCCTTAACAATTTACATTTACTTGATAATGTCAAATAATTTTAGAAATGCTCATTCTAACTGCTCATGCTTTGAACCTTCCACAACATGTTCATTCAAAAAAATAATGGAAATGGACTAAAGATTAGGGCATCATCTCATGAAACCGTCACAAGTACAAGTTCGTTTGCATTATAATTAACACAGATTTAAGTGGGATGCCAGCGAACTTGTACTTTTGATGGTTTTGTGAAACGATGCCCTGGTAGATAGGATTATTGGGTAATTTGTTATGTAAAGGAGGGTTAGAGAATCTGCCTCTGACAGAAAGATCAAGGGGAAGAAAGGAACAGGAAGAAGGGTGCTTGGGATAGACAGCATAAAGAAACAGAATGATGAGAAAGGAGTGACAGTACCAAGCAGCATGATCACCAATGTTCTTGGGATAATGCAGTGAGAAAGAGAGAGAGAGACAGGCAGAGATAGAAAGAGAGACAGAGACAGAGAGACAGACAGGCAGAGAGAGAGCGAGAGATAGAGAGAGAGACAGACAGACAGATAGACATAGAGAGAAATAATTTGCTCAGCAACATGTATCTAAAACAGGAAATATCAAGACACAGGTAAGTAACTGACCTCTTGAAGCAGTTTGCAATGTATGGTGTCAAGCTCCCTTCCATTGGGCTCTTACCAAAGGATCCAGAATAGTCATGAGACCTACAACACAAACAGGAGGGATAAGACTTCCATTACAAAAGCATAGTAAGTACATTAGAAACATCATGTTTAATGATTTATTTGAAAAGGGGGTACTTAAAAGTCAAACTAATTTTTTGAGAGATTTTTATGCATAAGAATCCATTGACAGAAAACAATTGTACTTCATGGTGACTCTTTTTGCGACAGTTTCTGGGCCATTTTTTGTTGTTGTCCTAGACACTTACCTTCTTGAGAAGTACATGTACTTGTCTCCTTCTTTGTGAAGCTGCATTCTCTCTCCATCTAGTTTGGTTTCAATCAGGAAACCTTTGTGCTCCATCATACGCTCAACCTTCATGTAGACAGACAGACAAGTCAATAATTAATAAAGCAGAAGGACCTTGGGGGTGTTTCACAAAGATCTTAAGTTGAACTTATCTCTAAGTTGGACTTAACAATTATGGAAAGCAGTTAACATCTTTGAAAATATTTTGTAAAAGTTATTTAAACGGCATAAAATGTAGATTCAAATCAATCATATTTTCTATTATCGAGGAGATTGCATGTTGTTGATGTGAAATTTATGCAAAGTCTAAAATACTTGAATGTTTGATTTTAAGGCTACAAATGGCTCTCCATAATGTTTAAGTCCAACTCAGGATCTTTGTTAAGTTTGAATTAGGATCTTTGTGAAACACCCCCTAGGTATGACACTTTTGGTATCCCAACATTATTGCACAAATATTAAATGCTTCAGGGTGAAATGGTTTAAATATTGGCCGAGTAGATCTCAAAATTGTGAAATCAAGAGGCATCATATAGTCTCAAGAAGGCAAAGGGCAAGATTTTCTGAACTCTAATTTCAATGGAAATAACAATTTCTCTTTGCAATGATTTCAGTAATTTTAATTTAAAAAATGTTTACATGTACTTCTTCATGAAGCAGTTGTTATACAAACAATAACATAGCACATTATTACATGGAATTTATGCACTGGAAATGAGAATGAGAGATGGGTATAGTTTAAACAATAGAAGATCATCATTCAGCTCCATTTTCTGCTGTTCTGAACAAACTTTTCCTGAGTATTGACATTGACACGACCTGGTACCCACCCCAGTTATTTTGGCTCTTTCACCCAGCATAGGACTGAAAGGACTGAAGACGCTGATGGCAATCTCATTCAATCTCACACTCGGGCTAGACAGATCACTGCAAACCTATAAAAGAATAAAAACAAGATTCAAGCTTGAATGACAAACATAAAAACCAGAAACAGAGTTTAATACAATTTTTAAATGTATTTCATATTCAACAACGAATAGATTTTGAGAGCAGAATACATTTTGGAGAATAGCTTCAATTATTCCTATATGTTCAAAAGGAGTGTGTTGAACCTCCCCCTCTCCCAATAAACCACCTTTGTGGAGTATCAAAAATTAAAAAAAAAACATTTTACCTTTATGTATACCGGTACATGATTGATCAAGCATCAATGCTTTAAACATTCCATTGGAGACAGCCTTTTTAAATGTGGTTTTACATTTCAAAGCGTACCAATCGCCTTTAAAAAAAAATTGTGTATAATTAACCTAACAAATCTTGATCTGGCATTCTGTAGGTAAACTGTTAAGGAGTATGAAGAAAACAAAGGATAACATAAAAATATATGTATGAGCTCTATTCTATGCCAGTGGGTACACATGTGTTAAGTAGTCTACGGTTCATAGGGAGAGTATTCAAACTGCAATATCTCTGTGTTGAAGAAAAATGTGAAGCTCATACAGTTTGACTACAGTATAGCAAGATGGAACCCCTTACATCAAGAGCAAAACATGTTTTTGGTGATCAGTACACTTTAAAAAAGTCATTTAAATGTGCTTTTACCTTTGAGAGACTGTTGGTAACGTTGAACAAATCTTCTGCATCGGGATGAAAGGTTCCAAGAATGGACTGCTGACTGAGACCAACTTTCATTTCCTGCCAAAACAAGGAATATATAAATCTGAGTTAACTTTCTCTCACCAATAAATTGGTCGTTAATAGCAAACCCCTTATGGTTTAAATATCAACTCTAATGCTTTTTATCATTAATGAAATCAGTAATCCTCTTGACAATATTTATGGAAATGTCGTGGATTTGAGAAAGAGACATAAGTGCCCAGTGGAGCAAACTAACGACGCTACAAAGCCGCCGCCGCCGCCGCCACCACCACCACCACCACCACCACCACCACCACCACCATCATCATCATCATCATCTGTGTTACATCTGTACACAGTCATCTAAAACTGTTCTTCAACCCAAATGTAATAAATGTCTGAATACCTTGGGGGTTTTCTTAAAGAGTTTGACTTTCTATTGGAGCCCAACAGTGTTACATTTCTTAAAGATACATGTACATACACAGCATGTTAAGTCCATTCAGTGTATGCAGACAATTATCATCAAATATGAAGAACTTAAGTAGGATAGTGGGTATATGTCATATATTCACACATATCTTCCAAATAAATTGTCCTTGAAAATGAAAATACAAATGGACATGATGTACCTTCATAATCATACGTATGAACCACTTCTGTTCGATGGCGCTGGTTTTCCTGAGTAAGGTCAACAAACTTTGCTTGACCAAGTCCTTCTTCTTGGTAGCATTGTTGAGAGCGATAGAGTCAAGATGGTCATTCACATCCTTAATGGTCAAGCTGCAAGAGAAAAATTATTCATTTATATCGGTCAAAAATAGTAGCTAAAATATGAGTATTTTCAAATTTCCTTTGAATACATGAGCAAGGAAAATCAAGTGACTTTTTTGTTGCTAGCCATTGTTTTAAAAATATTAAATGTGCAATATACACTAAAGTTATATACAGGGAAAGGTATATTTCTTATTTGGGTAGACACTTTAAACATACTCCATAATTTAAACAGATTCAAAACCCATTTACGGGGGCTCTAAAGCTGCTACACATTATAAATTCATATACAGTAGGCTTGCGGGTGCACCATGTGTGAGAGAAAGAGAGGGTTGAGGGGTGCTGAAAAGGACTCTGACTCGGTAATCTTTCTTGGGGGTGTATAGTCCTGAAAAGGACTGTTGGTTATCTTTCTTAGGTTGACTACCGGTATCCGTCGTTAGGAGTGGAGAAGAGCTGGCGTGCGTGAGCTTATTATAAATTCATCCTCTATTTTTGTGAGAAATATTAGAAAGGGTCACCAAAGACATAAATTATCTCATAAGACAATTATCTGTCCTCTGAGCATAGCTAGGGAAATTTCAAAAAAGTAATCAATCTTCAGGCATGCAAAATGAGTCAGTATTCATTCAATTCAATTCAAAATTTATTAATTTAAATCCACACAAATAGGATCATTCTCAATTGTTTCATTGTATTCATTGCAAAGTGTACTAAGACAACTAGCCCCCCCCCCCCCCCCCCCCCTCTCTCTCTCTCTCTCTCTAGGCAACCCAAATAAAGCAATTACCTGTCTGGTAATGCTACTTTATTGGGTTTGTTGTCAGGGAGAGGAAGGTAGTAGTCTCAGGGGGTAATTCCATATGGTGTAAATGTCTAAGAATGTTAGAGGAGGCACGATAGCTCAGTTGGTAGAGCAATGGTCTTGTAATCTGGTGACCCGAGTTCGAAACAAAGTCGATGCGCTAGTGCCCTTTGGTAAGGCATTAATCATCATTATCAGGTCTCTCAGAGAAGACCTTAAGTCGTCGTTCCTCTGGTTGCTTACTATAACAAGCATTTATGCTTTTTTAGCAGTCAGGTAAAATAACCACCACTACACAAAAAACTTAGCATACTTGCCTTCCTCTCTCTGGGCATCTATTACGCAGGACAAAGAAAGCAACACTAGCAAAGTCTCCAGCTTCCTGTACAAAAGATTGATCATGGTATGAATCATTCACAAGTGAGTTTGGATCTTAACCGGCCTTCCTAGGATCTAATTATTCCCTAAAACTGCTTTCATTTCAAAATCCTATTGTTTTAAATAAAAAAGTAATGAATCTTTCAAAATCATGAAAATCATGGAATCTTAGAGACAAATTGTCAATGTGGTCAGAAATTGTGATGTCATCCCCTTACAACTCACCACTGATCTGAATGACAGAATGACCTAAAATCTCCATTCCTCTGAATGTTATTGGAATGGTACACCTACCTTATAGGGGGGTGCATGAAATAACACGTTATCAGTGATATATGATCGAGATAGGAACAAAATATATCACATACATCATCATTCTATGAAATAGTTACCGGTACCTGGTTTTATCCAAGTCAATTTCTTCTCATTTTTCCCTCTTGTCAATGGTAATGACTCAAACAAAGTGTCTCAAAATAATGAACCAATGGGCAATATATTTCTATAGAATTCAAACAATGCTGTTTGATGGCTCAGCTGTAGAGCAGTGTCCCGGTTCAATAATCAATCAATGTTCAATACCTGCTTAGCTGTTGGAGCCCTGTAGTTAAGAAGTTTCTTGGCATCAGTGCTTTCTTTGGCTAAACCAAAGATGTCGATATAGAACTTAGCTAGGGTGTGCTACACAGCAAAGGCAAAAGACAAGAATAGATATCCAAAGACAATGAATTTGTTTAACTGATTTAAGGGTCTTCAAAGCTTTCTTTATAAAATAAACCAGAACGTCAATGACGTAGCGCTCATCCGCATCTCGCAACAAAAAATATCGAAAATTTTATGTGGTACACTTTTGAACTGGAAGGATCGAAATATGAAGGAGAAGAAGCATTTTTTGTGATTTTTTTAATTATTTTTGGAATAAATTTGCATAAAGTACCATAATTAATCAATGGAGCAAAATCTCAAAATTCTGTGTAGAAGTTTAGTGTTCCAAATTTAGTTCTACTAGATAAGGCAAACCAAATCAAAATCTGTCGAAAAATGAAGAAGCATTTTGTTGTGATTTCGAATAAATTTGCATAAATTAGCATAGATAATGAATTTCACGATTCTGTGTAGAATTTTTAAATCCCCCTCCTAAGCCCTATCATATGAAACAATCAGAATCAAAATCGGTTGAAAAATAACGGACGGACGCCACGCCATGGCATAAGCTCATTGGGCCCTTCGGGCTGGATGAGCTAAAAAAAAATCTTTTGCAATGTTTGTATAGGTACATAAAGAACACAGAGTTGTTTTCTTATTCAACACATCACTTTCAGAATTGCCAAATATTCCACTCAGGGGCATAATTGGCAAACTTGGAAAGCTCCTTTGAACACCCCCCCCCCCCCCCTCCCCCCTTCCCTTACACTTGCATTCTACAAACAAATTAACATGAATGTTGTTTATAAAAACCTTTGTCATACAAAACAGATAATTTTGGAAAATCATATGAAAAAAAGGATTGGTTTTGATATAGCATGTTTACTAGGAAATTGAATGGAAAGAAACATTTACTAGTACCTCTTTGATGCCATAAGCCATTCTCTCTCTCTCAAGTTGGGGTAACAGTAGTCGCATTGCTGGATAGAAATTATCTGTCTGTTTACAAGGAAGAGAAAATTATATGATGAGATTTAATAAATACAGGACAAAAGTAGGCAGAAATTTTAAAAAGTATTGCTACCTACATATGTGTGCTGATGTTCACATCTTCTTACAAAATTTTATTTCAAATACGTTCATTTATAATAGGGTCTGTAGAACACACACAAATTGAACATTGCCACCCCCCCCCCCCCCAAACACACACACACACACATACAAGAAGTGTCTCATAATTTCATTAAGATCTATTGTCAGAATAAAAGGAGAAAATTAGGAAAACTTTTGATTGATTGATTAAATAATATAGCAAATCATCAGTCCTAACCGTGTCTGGGTTCTTGACATGCATCACCTTGTGGAATTCTCTCCATTTTTCTAAGAATTCCTTGAAGAGAAGTTTCTTTGCATCGCTCCCCTTCTTCTTCTGGACTTTCTCTAGGAACCCACAAAGCTGTACAAAAGGGATCTGGCTTGCAACGGTTGGCCCCTCTGGCTCCGTGCTAGCTCCTGTAGAAGTGCCTGCAGAGGGCTGCTGGTTGGCACTAGCCATTTGTACCTACAGAAAAAGAAGAGAACAGTGGTTCAATTCCCAAAATCAAAAGCATTCAGTTCATGAAGTGGTATATGTTTTAGTCAAAAAAGAAAATGCTATGGAGTGCCACTTGATAAGTCTTAGTGGAAAAGTTACAGAAGTTAATGAGCTGGATGATTGGTAACAAGGATAAAAAAAACAAGCTTCTACTCTGGCAGAGCTGTATGTCTTAGAATTGACCACACACTAGGCTTCTGTGTGCATTAGCCGGGATTGGTACAGGGTACATCATACGTGTATGAGGAGACGAAAATATTTATCTAAAATTTGATTTTGAACTTTTGAAACCCAATATTTGAAAAGTCTGTAAATCATGTAATCAAGCAAATGGGCTTATGCCGAAAGGGTGGGTAGCGTCGCGTTGCAGCGCGTTGACTTGAACGCGACCATTCGTCCAAAGCCCCCCGTTTGGTCGAAAGGGTGCGTTGGGAGTGTCGTGTCGCTTTCTGAATTCCATACATAGAAAGAAATGGACATCATTTTTCGTTATTTTAATAAATAAACGACTAATATGCAAGACTAGGTAAACACCTTTATTAGACATTTCAGATATCATAGTAAATTATTTAATTGTGTTTCTTGTTATTTATTGATTTAATTCTTATAAACGTCTGATCTGCAAGACTACGTAAAAACTAGTTTAATTTAATTTTTAATCTGTTTCTATTTTGATTATTTTAATTTAAACGACTTAGATTTCTATTCCTTAAATTCTATTATAAACGACTGATGTGGAAGACTAGTCAACGCACCCTTTCGGTCAAACCGGGGGGGCTTTGGACGAATGGTCGCGTTCAAGTCAACGCGACGCTACCCTACCCACCCTTTCGGCATAAGCCAAGCAAATGCATGTTAATCAAATCTTGCTTCCATTAATGTTGGTGTTTACGTTTACAAGTGCCTGCCAGACAATAATGACCCTCTGGTCAATTACCACCACAGTACTTATCCTAAATTGTCTCCCGGGGAGATCTAGTAAAAAGGGCTCTTAACTTAGACTCTGAAAGGGCCATTATCAGAAGAGGAAACAGGCATCAACACAGTAACACTAAGTAAGTACTAGTAACAGTAACAGTTAACACATCTACAGACTACACTGCAGTTATAATTTACAATGTAGACTAGCTAGTCGTAAATTGTACAGCATCGATTCATCATGGCAAAGAGAAAGTACGCGTGCGTGGTAGTGGCGCAGCAAATATGAATGCGTGCATACTTTCTCTTCGCCATGTTGAATTAACGATACAACATGGAAGAATCGTCGGGGTAGGACGAAGAATCACCCCCTTTTTCCAATCGAAGACTTCTTCAAATTATAATTTCAAATGGCCTGCGAGATGCCCAGAGGAGTCGAGCAGCCTAGTAAGTCAAAATTGTAATTACTCCCTTTGAATATTTTGAGATAATGTCGCCCAACCCGCTGTTTGAATAGTTTTTCTAAGCAGCCTCTGAAGCTTCCTGGAGCTGGAGTATACTGCTACTGGCGTAGGCCTACTCTACTGCACTGCACTTGTCTTGACTTCTCTTGATCGACTCGAATTAAAAATCAAAATAATGGCCATCTAGATCTAACCTTAATTATCGTCGAGATATGGTGCTTATTCTTCTATACATCTAGAGTCCAGACTAGAGTTATTTGATCGCGTTCGCTCACCAGGCCAGGTCCAAGGAGATAGGAGAGGAGTAAAATTAGATTCGCATGGGCGCTGCCATGTTTTCTAATTATTTATTTTTGAACGCTAGCTGGCGCTCGGCCTATGCTTGCAAAGTAATATGGGAAATTATGGGTATATATGATTTTGGATGATTTTTACTTTAGTAAGTGTCAATCTTTTTCGGAGCTTGTGACAACCAAAGAGATTCGAGTATCCGCGTTATTGAAGTAGGACTTAGGAGTGTTTTTCAAAATGCATTTTCTAAATAACCATTTTGGGGCAGCAAAGCTTGGTTTAAATTAAGGGCACTCTTCGTTCTTGTTTTATTCAGGGGACTGTTACACCCCTTCCCGATGCACAAATAGTGTCAGTATTTATACTTTTGGTAATCAATGTAACGATATAACGTACAACCATAGCTCTTCCCCGTCTCAAAAACTTTTCTTTCTTCTTTTCTTTTTGATGCTAATATGCTTCCCACGCCCCTCCTCATAGGCGCCGGAAGTGGGGGACAGGGGGGCACTTGCCCCCCCCCCCAAAAAAAAAAAAGTGGGGGGGGGGGGCAAACGCATTTTTGCCCCCCAAAACGCCCTCCCCCCTCCAAAAAAAATGCAGTAAAGGAGTAAAGATGGTTTGTATTTTCAACCCAAAAGAACATAACAATAATAAAAACCGGAATTAAATCACATATAAATTTCATTCAAAGAAAAGGAAGGTTAAAGGTACTATGTCCCATTTGCAGGCCAAAAAAATGAAAAAGTTAAATTCCAACTGCATTTGAAAGATAATACTAATTTAGAACTTCCCTAAAAAAGGTGGGGCTTGAAAATGTCTTCAAGTGGGAAAATAACGACTATTAGTTGTCAAATCGACTTTAGGGCTATAGAGCCCAAAAGTAATAGTCTTGATTTTCAGACAATTGTACCGAATGGTCATACGTTTTATGCTGCGCAAAGATTCAATCAGTTTAATCTTGGCCATCACAAGAAGTGGGTTATTGATGTAGACAAATGCTCATGTACCCTTTACAACTCTTTTCATGTATGTTATTACCAAAGAAGAAAAAAGCCAGTCAGTCACTCAATAGTGTCTGACAGTGAAGTCTAGCAAGTAAACGGGTTTCCTTGCATAATTTGAATATGAGGACACTGCTAACGTTTAAATTTTACAGATAGGACATACATGACATATTCATAATTCCTGCAAAGTTCTACAGCATTTGAGGTTGGCTGCAAAAGGGACATAGTACCTTTAACAGGAATTCAATTTCCTAAACATTCCGCATGCCACCTATATTTATCAATGGAGGTTTATATAATAGCGATACGCGCATATCGTGGAAATATTGTGAGAGGATGGGAAGCGTGTGTGTTTTTTGTTATAGGGGTGAGAAGTCATGAGCCCCTGAACGCTGGCGTATTGATGGGGGGGGGGGGTATTTCTTATTCGATACCAGTGATTTACAAATGTTGCTGTAATGACATGATTTTCCGGTATTTTTTCTCAATTTTTGTGTAAGTCATAAACCTTTTTTTGCGTTTGTTGGAAAATTAGAAATTCCCAAATTTACAGTCGGGCGAAAAATATGCTTTTTTAGAAGCCTTCATGTCAGGGCCTGCAGAAACGGCTGGGCTCGGAAGCTCGAGCCCCCCCCCCTCACTTTTTGAAAAAGTATGTTACAGAGAAAAAGAAAGAAAGAGAAAGAGAGAAAATAAGTGACCTGCCAATGTCAAAAATGAGGTATAAAAATATGCTCATCTGACCGTAATTAAATGCCTAAAACCCCAGAGCTTACTGGGGCTCCGCCCCCGGACCCCACCAAGGGCCCTAAGACGGTCCCCTTGATTCTCATCTGACCGTAATTAAATACCTAAAAACCCCGAGCTTCCGGGGGCTCTGCCCCCTGGACCCCACCAAGGGCCTAAGACGGGCCCCTGGATGCTCATCTGAACGTAATCAAATACCTTATACCCCTGGGCTTCCGGGGGCTCGCCTGCCCTCCTGTATAGGTAGATTCTTTAAATACTGAAAGGTGCGTCTGGTTGGGAGGGGGAGATAAACTACAAGTATAGCCCCACTGTAATTTTGAATACACATTATGCCCTCCGGCATATTCGATGAGGACTAGAGACTAATGCTACGGTCACAGAGGTTCATACGAACGATATTTTCGTACGAACGATATTTTCGTACGAATCTCCCTGTTTTTCCATTGTCTTCCCGAATTTCATTTGTCTGAAAATAGTTCGTACGGCGTTCATAGCAGTGTCAGGGGCGTCGCCAAAGGGGGGGTGTGGGGGGGTGCGACACCCCCCCCCACCTGTCAGGATTTTGTCGGTAAAATTGCGCTGCCGTCGGTAAAAAAGAGAAAAGCGGGAGGGAAAAAAGGAGAGGGAAAGGGAAAGAAAGAAAAAAAGAAAAGGAAAAGAAAAGAAAGAAAGGAAAAGAAAGGAAAGAAAGGAAAAGAAAGGAAAGAAAAGAGAAAAAAGAGAGAGAGAAAAGAAAAAGAGGGAGGAGAGGAAAGAAAGGAAAAGAAAGAAAAGAAATAAAAGGAAAAAAAAGAGTAAAAAAAGAGTAAAACGGAAACAAAAGAAACGAGGGATGAAAGAGAGGAGAGAGAGGGGAGGTAAGAGCCTGAGAGAAGAGGAGTGGGAGTAAAAGAGGGAAGGGGGTTGTTGGGTGGAGTCGTCTCGTCGAGGAAACAAGAAAGACACGGTCAAATAGGTTGCTGTGTCGGGTCAGCTGTGTCGGTTTTCTTGCTCGATCCTCGTGTACTAATATCAATGCAGAAGTTTGAAGTCGGTGAGATGTATAATGTCGGTCGGCCGACAAGTTTTTTTCCCTACGAACTGTGACTTTTTATCCGCTGTGACGACTTCGAGAGTGACTACAACTACAATACTTGTATTTTCTCGAAGTTTCACTTCCTATAATATCAGCTACAGAAATCAGAGGTTTAACATTTTCGGGGAAACTAAATTCAAACAAGGTTTAAGAGTCAACAATGGTACGACGAATCGTTTTCCTTTCTCTATATTGTGATGAAACGCCAAAGATTCCGCGCTTCGCGCGGAAGGGGAAAACTTAATTTAGACGAGTCGAGAACGGTACAACGAATCGTCTTATTTCTCTAATAATTTAAGGAAACGTCAAAGCTTCCGGGCTTCGCGCGAGAGGGGGGAACTGAATTCAGACAAATAGGGCTTATTAAGAGTCGAAAACGGTACAACGAATCGTCTTCTTTCTCTAATAATTTAAGGAAACGTCAAAGCTTCCGCACTTCGCGCGAGAGGGGGAAACTGAATTCAGACAAATAGGGCTTATTAAGAGTCGAAAACGGTACAACGAATCGTCTTCTTTCTCTAATAATTTAAGGAAACGTCAAAGCTTCCGGGCTTCGCGCGAGAGGGGGAACTGAATTCAGACAAATAGGGCTTATTAAGAGTCGAAAACGGTACAACGAATCGTCTTCTTTCTCTAATAATTTAAGGAAACGTCAAAGCTTCCGCACTTCGCGCGAGAGGGGAAAACTGAATTCAGACAAATAGGGCTTATTAAGAGTCGAAAACGGTACAACGAATCGTCTTCTTTCTCTAATAATTTAAGGAAACGTCAGAGCTTCCGCGCTTCGCGCGAGAGGGGGAAACTAAATTCAGACAAATATGGCTTATTAAGAGTCGAAAACGGTACGACAAATCGTCTTCCTTTCTCTAAATTGTCAAAAATTCCGCGCTTTGCGCGGAAGGGGAAAACTTCATTTAGACGAGTGGAGAACGGTACAACGAATCGTCTTATTTCTCTAATAATTTAAGGAAATGTCAAAACTTCCGCGCTTCGCGCGGGAGGGGGAAGATTCATCCAGACAAGGATTAAGAGTCGAGCATGTTTCAACGAATCGTCTACTTTCTCTAATAATTTAATGAAACGCCAAAACTTCCGCGCTTCGCGCGGGAGGGGGAACTCTGAATTCAGATAAGGATTAAGAGTCGAAAACAGTACACCGAATCGTCTGCTTTTTTCACATAATTTAATGAAACGTCAAAGGATTAAGAGTCGAGCACGGTTCAACGAATCGTCTTTCTCTAATAATTTAATGAAACGCCAAAACTTTCGCGCTTCGCGCGGGAGGGGGAAGCTTCATTCAGACAAGGATTATGAGTCGAGCACGGTTCAACGAATCGTCTACTCTCTCTAATAATTTATGGAAACGCCAAAAGTTCCGCGCTTCGCGCGGGAGGGGGAGAACTGAATTTAGATAAGGATTAAGAGTCGAAAACAGTACACCGAATCGTCTGCTTTTTTCTCATAATTTAATGAAACGTCAAAGGATTAAGAGTCGAGCACAGTTCAACGAATCGTCTACTTTCTCTAATAATTTAAGGAAACGTCAAAGCTTCCGGGCTTCGCGCGAGAGGGGGAACTGAATTCAGACAAATAGGGCTTATTAAGAGTCGAAAACGGTACAACGAATCGTCTTCTTTCTGTAATAATTTAAGGAAACGTCAAAACTTCTGCGCTTCGCGCGGGAGGGGGAAGCTTCATTCAGACAAGGATTAAGAGTCGAGCACGGTTCCACGAATCGTCTGCTTTCTCTAATAATTTAATGAAACGCCAAAACTTCCGCGCTTCGCGCGGGAGGGGGAGAACTGAATTCAGAGTCGAGAACAGTACACCGAATCGTCTGCTTTTTTCTCATAATTTAATGAAACGTCAAAGCTTCCGCGCTTCGCGCGGGAGGGGGAAAAACTGAATTCAGACAAGGATTAAGAGTCGAGCACGGTTCAACGAATCGTCTACTTTCTCTAATAATTTAATGAAACGCCAAAACTTCCGCGATTCGCGCGGGAGGGGGAGAACTGAATTCAGACAAGGATTAAGAGTCGAGAAAAGTACACCGAATCGTCCACTTTTTTCTCATAATTTAATGAAACATCAAACCCCCCCCGCGGGAGGGGGAAAAACTGAATTCAGATAAGGATTAAGAGTCGAGAACAGTACACCGAATTGTCTGCTTTTCTTATAATTTAATGAAACGTCAAAGCTTCCGCGCTGTGCGGGAGGGGGAGAAACTGAATTCAGACAAGGATTAACAGTCGAGAACGGTACAGCAAATCGTCTTCTTTTTATAATAATTTAATGAAACGTCAAAGCTTTCGCGCTTCGTGCGGGAGGGGGGGGGACTTCATTCAGACAAGGATTAACAGTCGAGAACGGTACAATAAATCGTCTTCTTTTCCTAATAATTTAAGATAACGTTTAAGTTTTCGCGCTTCGCGCGGGAGGCCTATATCACCCACCCCCCCCCCCAAATGAGCGCGTTTCGCGCGCTCTTTAAGTGATTCGCTTGCTCTCTTCCGCCCCTGCTTAAAATAAGATCCTAGCTTCGCGCCTGCATTAAAATATAGCTATGATGCTGACTAAGTTGACGAAATAATTAATATATTTATGTCGTCGAGGAAAATGACCATTTGCGCATACGCAAGTACTATAGATAGTCCATAGGAAAAATAATTTAGCCTTCGGCCCCGGGTTTATAGGGTTAAATTTGTAGATATTGGACATTTAATTTTGTCGGTAATTGGTGGCTAGTTTTGTCGGTAATCGTTGGCCTCTACACCCCCCCACTGAAAAAGGTCTAGCGACGCCCCTGAGCAGTGTGTAATGGCATTTGTGACCGATGCTTAAACTAAAAGGATGACCTTTGAAATGTTATTCATTAGATTGTGCTTATAATACTCATCAGGTTTTTTTTTTGGGGGGGGGTCTCCTTAATAAGATGTCATTTTTTTGCACTGGGACCTCACAAACCATAACATTTTTGCTCGATCGCTTCGCTCGCTCGAAAATTAATATTCAGACCATTACACCTAGTGTGTTGCTTAATTAAGCAGTACCTTTTACCATGTAAAGAAATGATATCGGCTGGTAGTGTAATAACAATCATGACGATGTAGGGGTATACCAATGTATAAAAATGGTGTAGGTTTTGTTGAGGTTTCCCTTTGTAGGTGCCCCTTTTTTTCCAGAAAGTGCCCTTTTTGTTGGTGCCCCCTCCCTATTTTGGAAGACGCTCCGCCGCCCCTGCATTATGCTACTTGGTGGTGATAAGGATTTTGTTCTGACCCCACAAAGTTTTTGCTCATTACGGCACTGATGTGACGTACTCATTATCAGGTAATGTATTGACTCAGGGTATACTATTATTGATAGGAGGGTATTAAAGGTCAAACCGTTCAGATCCAATATTCATTTTTGATGCCGCAGTCACACCGACAGTAGACCGAACAAAGAAATGACAAACACTTTGTCGGTTATTTGTTATTTTTTTATTTATAATAACCCTCCTTTTATTAAGAGGAAAACAAAATATTGTGGAAAAGAAAAGAAATAATTTGAGATTTATAAGCAAACTGGTCGAGAAAATAGTACAAACTTTATTTGCGATTTTCTTTTTTTTTAAATTTGAAAATATAATTTTGTTTATCCAATCCAATCCGATCCAAAAGATATTTGATATAGCGCCTTTTCCTTGCAGTTACAAAGCGCTGAACACACGCTCCACAATGTTTGGGCCACTTAAAAACAAAAGTTTGACACTTATGTGAATATTTTTCATCTGTAAATGTGTAACTTTAGTTGTAACCTTGTATGTAAATTTAAAAGTTCACTTGCAAATTTATTTAGACCTATGTGAAAATTATGTTGTTAGTTTGTATACAATGTTATAAATTATGTTCAATTTTCTTTATGAGAGAAATGAATAAAAACCTATGAAACAAAAAAAGTTATCGACCAGTTTGAAGTCGGTCTTGTGGTGTGACCGGATGAGGAATGAGGGGGATGAGCCCGTTTTTTTTTCTCGTAGAAATCAGTTGTCTGAGCCTATAATGTGTACTTCAATGTAACTTTATTTTACACGTACAGGAAAAACCGGAAAAACCTTGACCCTATAGTGACCATAAAACCATAAAATTGAATGTCACCTGCAGTCATTCGATATTGGCCTCTAGCTAAGGCCGATTGACTCCTTACAAAAGAAAAGGACCTATACTGTATATCAGCTTTCGTGATCGAAGAACTATTCTTGTCGGAGAGTACGTCCTATATTACACTGGTATGGACCTACTATTGCTAGTTCCTGTATCTTTGAATCAACTAGTCTTCTGTGTATTTAGCCTTCCCCTTCGGTTCTTACGTAACGTTTCTGTTGTTATCATCATTCGTGCTCGAGCGACAGTCAGACAAGATCTGAACATTGAATAGCCTTCGATTGCATGATAATTAGGAGATGTTATTATTTTGTGTACATTGAAAGCCAACATGACTGATAGAATCCACTTTGAAGAGAGCAATTCGTCTCAACAATCGGAATCCAGCGCGCCGGTAGAGGACACCACCACATCAACAATCCATGTCGATGACGGACTCGATATACAGCCAGATGAGACTGGACCACGAGCATGTCTTGTGGTCGTGTCCTTGTTTGTTATTTCATTGATAGAAAGCGGCATCATCAGGGGCTTCGGCGTCCTGGTCGATGATCTCGTTCTTCAATTCGAAACTGACATCGGCATCGTTGGTCTCGTGATTGGTCTCTCCAATGGTATATCCTACATAATTGGTAAGAGTGTAGTTCATAATGGGCTCTTTATATTTCAAATAAGAAGAGAAATATAGAAAGGTGTCATAATTCTTGTTTTTGTTTGTCGGTAATGCACTAAAAAGTCCAAATTTGCAAACGGGTAATTTTGTATGGAGGAGCGGGTGTGAAATATTTTGTTTAATTTGTTTCTATAAAATGTCGCACACTCATCCTTGTTACTAACTCCAGGAAGCTCCAACACCGGCGCCGGTGTTGGAGCTTCCTGGAGTTACCTTCTTACGAAGTCTGTATATACTCGTGCCTCCAGGCGCGGATCCACGGGCCGATTCTACCGGCCCAGCCCCCCCCCCCCCCCACAGCCTCCTAAACCGGTTAAAAAAAATAGGATAGTAACGTAAATTTTACCTTAAAAAAAAAAAGCGGCCCCCTGACCCCCCCCCCCCCCCCCCACTTTGATAAACATTCCGCGGGGCCTGTATACGCATAAAAAACTGATCTTTATGATGTCTTTAACGTGACATAGCTTCTTTTCCCCTTGCAAACGAGAAAGAAAACAAGGTCATTAAAAGGAATTAAGCGACAAATAATGATTGTGATTCCGAAATTGATGCAAATATTTGTTTGAATAAGCACTGCTATTTACCAGAATATTCTTTGTAAAAACAACTTTTACAAATCTCAGCCATGCTTACTGAGTTGAGACGTTCCATTCACTAAGTTCTCCTAATCTGAAAGTGATCTTACAGCACAATGCCAGAATTGCATGGCTGACATTTTGAAAAGTCGTTTTTACAAAGAAGATTCTGGTGAAAAGCATTGCTTATTCAAAAAAATCTTTCCATCAATTTGAATCACATGATCATATTTTGTCGCATGATCCTTTCATTAAATAACCTTGTTTTCTTTTTTGTTTTCAGGGGAGAAGACGCTATGTCACGTAAGAAATCATAAAGAACAGTTGTATTATGCGTATAATAATTATGAATACAGAACAAAATGTTGATCATCAGAATGTCATTTTGGAATACCTCTATAAAAATACCCGATCTTACTGTGCCGATACCACATTGTCGTTATAGCCCGTATCAGTATTAGTATGAGCCAATATAAAGTTATTATTCTTTTTTAAGTTCAGTATCATGCTTTTCCTCAAAAATAGTTTCGCTAGTTTTTTAAGGTTTGAGACTCTAAGAAATGGTTTCAAATGTACATTACACAAACCCTGAACCATTGCATAATGATGGTGGTTCTCTCTCTCTCTCTCTATTTATTTTAATCATGCATTATCAACTACATAGAAAGCAGCAACAAACAACTTAGGGTTATCTGGGATAGGTGAAATTGAGAGTTAAAAAGAAAGTCATGCAAAAATGGCGCTTCACCCCCCCCCCCCCCCATTCATTTGCCGTTCACCGGCTGGCTGATTCGCCGCTAAATATTTTCTCACGATTTTGCCCCCCCCCCCCCTCTTGCCGCCGGCTGGATCCACCCCTGCCTGCCTCTTCCTTCCCCCCCCCCTTCTCTCTCTCTTTCTTAATCTATCTTCTTTTACCTTTATCGATAGGCTTGTCTTTTTTCTCCATCAAACAGCCCCATTTATTGCCCCATTCTCGAATCGAAAGACGTTCGTTCGACCGATGATGGTGATTGGAAGTATCATCATGGGCATGGCTATCTCAATGGCTTCCCTTGCATCCAGTGTAGTTGGGTTTGCTGTTGCTATGGCTACATC
This sequence comes from Strongylocentrotus droebachiensis, assembly GCA_035222895.1. Taxonomy (NCBI): domain Eukaryota; kingdom Metazoa; phylum Echinodermata; class Echinoidea; order Camarodonta; family Strongylocentrotidae; genus Strongylocentrotus; species Strongylocentrotus droebachiensis. The sequence continues at coordinate 211 of JAVYIG010000875.1, read as the reverse complement.
AGGTGAGGCATTATCGGAGGTCTAGACTTTAACGGCTCAAAATCTAGCATATTTTTGATGATTTTCTGAACTTAATCTTACAAGAGAGAATGATAATATTTAATAGCTGCAGATTTGATGAGCATAATTATTCATGATGATAAATTGGGAACATAAACTTCTAAAGCTATTTTTTTCTTCCAGAACCCTCTTAAAATTACATTTATCCAGG